>JACCHV010002976.1:1842500-2413755 GCA_018907245.1 Eupristina koningsbergeri
CTTTGGGATAGATTTTTACTTAGAAAATAATTTAAATTATTTTCTGCAAGACATAAGTGTATTGCTCAACAGATTAAGGAAAAGTTACTACTTTTTGCTTATAATTCAACTTCTTCTGTGATTAACTACTATTATATTATGTTAGAAAAACAAATAACTTTAAGGACCTATACTCGACCTAACACTACTTCTAATGCTCTACTTATGTCTATAGTACAGACGCAGTTATCGAATTTTATATATAATAGAATAGTTAGTGTAGATACGATACCTCTGTCACTTCATTCTATTGCTTCAATGAGTGTATTCCAACTTCACATATGCATATTGCTCGAAGCTAATATTGAAATTATAATCAGCGGATAGACACTACTGAATGCTTATTATAATGAGTACATCTTATTTAAGCATATTTCTGAAACTTTGCTGTTGAAGAAGCTACTAATACATTATTTTAAGGTATATATTAATTATGAAAATTTGAAAAGCTATTCAATTGGAAATTTTTCTTGATCATGATTTTATTTTACTTTCTTTAATTACTTTTAAGTTATTATTCACAGGTAATTCAAAAACTCAAATTAAATGAAACTTAAATGAAATCTATAAAATTTGAAATTCATTGATCTTGAATTTACCATATCAAGAACGATTAACTGGAATTTGAATATAGAAATATATGAAAGACACTGTTGATCGAAGTCAATTTAAACATATTCCCAATCCATGTATTCCTGGTATCATATCCTTTGGCTTAGAACAATTAGTCATCAAGTATGCAGTTAGTTATTGATTATGCATGTGCTACTCTATTTAAAATTGCGAATCATTTTTCCAGGAATTGATGAATCATAATTCTTAAGGTTATATGATTGCTTGATGTTCTTTCCTTATTTTCTTTTTAGATGTAGATTGAATTGCTAAAATAGGAAGTAGACTGCAGAACTCACTGTCAAGTGAAACAGAAAAATATTTTGTATTTCTTTTACCTAACTTGCTAATTCATGTATTTCATTGAATGAGAATATACTGCTAGTACAAAGTTTCATTAGTCATTTGTTTTATATCATTTGTAGAAAAAATCTAATAAAAACAATCGTATGACAGTGTGTCAAGTATCCGAGATATAATACAGTTACTCAAGAGTAACTAATTAGCCTTTTTCCGGCATATCGAATAAAGCCAGCGAAGGTTTTTATGTAAATAGGACTTTATTATTGTGGTTAATTTTTTATAAAGTATCTCCTATAAAGGGATAGAAAAATTTAAAAATTATGTTTTAATCTTTTCTATAATAATATTTAGGTGTATGATCGTCCAAATGATTCATCTGAAAATTGTTTCAGATATTACGACAGTCGTATTTTTTAATGCTTTTAAGAAGTTTGTAGCTCATCGTGGATTTTGTAAAATAATGTACATCAACAACACTATTAATATTACCATAGAGTGTACGTAGAACTACATCGCTCATTTTCAAAGACTTCAAGACGAAGAAGTATCTACTTGGAATCCGGCCATCGTACAGGAAAACTAGTCCTTCAGCGAGCAGTAATACTAAAATTATATTAATTAAATTTCCTATATTAATAAGATCTGTTATATTTGCTGTGATAATTTTTTATTGTTTAAATAAATAATCCAAAACTGATGAAATGTTGACGCCGTTTATACTATTCTACTAAAATTGATGACCCTCAGCAATGGGATGAATATTTCATTGTAAATCAAAGAAATTAATTATGTGAATTATATATTTAATAATGTAATAATGATATATGGAGAATAGTGTACGCTTGTTGAAAAATGCTTGGTCGAAAGCTTCAAAAAAGAATTTAAAAAAAAAAAAAATTGTGAATGTAGTAGCTCATTTAAGTGAAAGTGAAACTTTCGATAAATATTAGACACTTCTAATAATGTTGTTACTCGTTGACAAATAATACAAATGATTCACTAATCATTTTTTTTATGTAATATATTTATGAATTCTTTGTATTTTTATATCAAATCAGTTGAATCTGTTGAAAAATATATTATCTATAATATAAATTCTTCATAAATTTAATGTAGAAGAAAGCCATTAAATATCATTTTCATACCATGGTAATTTTTAGTAAGTCATAATTTTTAACTTGAAATTAAGTATTTATTCATTTCGATCATTTTTAATGTATTCATTTAATTATATTTAGCAAGAATAATTGTACATATAAGTAATTAAAATGTTTTCAATGAATCAAGAATTAAGATTATATTTAATAATATTGTAAATATAAGTATTTAAAAAATCAGTTAAAAAATACTTATTCTAATATTTATTTTCATTTGTTTTTATCATTCACAAATATTTTTAATGTCATTTTTCTAATATTTAAAATTAAAATAATTAATATCAACATTTTAACATAAAATATGATTTTGAGAAAAATATGTAATGCACTAAAAATAATAATTATAAATAAAAACAAACATAATTAAATACGTATAAAATATAAGATATAATAATATTTTTATAAAATCAAGAAGCAAGTGAACAGATTTTATTGTTCTCCATAATTTTTAATTTACAAAACTTATTCAAGGTATGCGAATCTTTAAATTGTCAATGGACTTTTAAAATCTATTTTATTTTTTAAATTGTTTGTAAATAATAACATGATTAATATGGTCCTTAATAAACAATATAATTTATAGACTAAAATATTTCTTAAATAATTATTAGATTTTAACAATGGAAAAATAACTTCTGAATAAAATATTCAAGTAACTAAATTACCTAAACATTTTTATGGTATTTTTTCAAAAATACAAAACAATTAGTATAATCTTTAAAAGTGTTTTTAAGGTGGTAAAACTCTTGATGCCAATGAAATTAATTTTAGAATACATTAGTTAGTAAAACAATTTAAATTTAATTAATTGATACATAAGCAACAATTAAGAAAATGTAAATAACATTACTGAATTACGTAATTGACTAAATGTATCAGAATTTTTACTATGTAACACGTCTTAAACAATTGGTTCATTTCCAAAAAAATTACACTCATTTAATCTTTTCAGTAGAATAATATTAGTCATTTTAAAAAATATCAAGGGGAGACTACTTTAAATACCTTAGTTTTGTTAGATTTATAGCTTCCAAAATTTCAAAATGGTGACTTGTGTTTTTTCTTGTTCCTCAAAATCTTAAAGAAGTCCAGTAACATCAAATTTGGATTCTAGAGATATAATAGCATTTTTATATCGTATTATAATAAGTTCACTATTTTCTTTTGTAGGATTAAGTTTCACTGGACAATATTTCTTATTATGTAAAACATTGAATACGTTTATTATACGGAATAGATTTATATGCGAAATATGTTCATTCTTGCTTTTTTGAGTAGAAAAATCTACTCTATACGATACTGATTAGTATATGTTTTGGACTTTTGTTATATTTAAAAACCTATGTTTTATCACTAATAATCATACTTTTCAATAAATACAAATTACTTTCATACTTTTTCAAGAGATTATTTAAGATCGTGACATGAGCACCCTTCTTTCATTGGAATAAACTTTAGACGCGGGTAGATTTTCTGGATATTCAAATCTTTAATAATAATACTTTGCACAATATTTTTGGAATATTTTACTTATTTTTCAGTATTCTAAGATCATACATCATTTAAATTTCAATACGTTTGAGTTTAAATGGAGGAAGAGAGAGAAAGAGAGTGATTTATTAATGTACAGGAGGTTCTAAAATTGGTATAGTGTACATTATAAGGATATAATATAGTATAATATGTTAATAATATTACATATTTTGAAAAGAATGGTATAATAATAATAATAATAATAATAATAATAATAATAATAATAATAATAATAATAATAATAATGGCTAGTAAGTTTATGTTACAATACGAAAGTTGAAGAAAGAATTATGGAAGAGTGTATGAATGAGGAAGGAAGAGAGTTAGAGAGATCGAGAGAGTGATTAGACGGTAGGTGTGAGAAGGCGCTGCAGTAGGAAGGATTTAAAGGGAAAAATCTAAGCTTGTTGTCAGATATCAAAGAATAGAAAGTTCCATTGAATAAATGAGGATATGTGAAATGGGGATCTTTCAATCTATATTCTGAATCGTGATATTAGAAGAGCATTTTTATAGCATAAGTAATGTGTAGAGTCGTTCACGACAAAATACTTCAAAAAATATGTTGGGTAGTTTTTTTTGAGTACTTTGATAATAGACTAAGCATTAATTACTCCCTACAATTTTTTCGCATTAACTAGCACAACTCACTACGATACGAAGTAATGTGTAAATGACGTTGAAGCCTATTTATGGAGCGAATTGCACAGTTTTAAGAGTCGAAGTTCTTGTTAGGCAATGAGGTCTGTAAGAAGTAAGGAATAATAGTTGATGTGGGGAAGAAGTCTAAATGAGATGTATGCATAGAGAATATGTGCTGTTGAGGAGAAAATGATGCAACTTATAAAGAACCGAGTTAACCTTCCTTGAGTCTTTGGTGATATGGTGTTTTCAGGAAAGCTTCGAGTCCAAGATTACTTCCAAACTCTTGGCTATGGATGTAAAAAGAATAATATGATTCTTAATGCTGATTGCATGTATTGCATTAAAGAATCTATTCATAAGTATGTTAGAGCCAAATAGTATAGCTTTAATTTTATTGGGGTTTGTGTGCAGGTTGTTTAATTATATGCAGTCGAATATTTTAGATGTTTCTGGTAATAATCAATTTATATTATGATTTATTGGAAATTGTGTATATATTTGTAAATCATCAGCATAATGAATGTATTTTATAGGGATGAAAATTTCGGGTAACATCATTAATGTATAGGTTAAATAGCAGAGAATGCAGTATAGACTCTTACAGTACATCGTGTGCAGTTTTTACAAATGAAGAGATATTTTTTTCATTAACGTATACATGCTGGATATAGTCAAAAAAATATGTGGCAAATCATTTTAAAATTGTAAAAGAGTAGCTTATATTACAGAGTTTCGATAAAAAAGGAACCTGACAAACAGAGTAAAATGCTTTAGTAAAATCAAATGGTAAAAGGATGATTGTCCTTGTATCCATATTATATCTAATGTCATCCACTTAAAAAGGCCAATAGGCGTAACAAAACTGTGTCTGTACTGTGACCTTTATGAAAATCAGCCTGATAAGATATTAAAAGCATTTATATGTAAATTTAGATGTTCCTTAATTTTTCCAGAACCTTAGATATAAAATTGAGTATAAAAATATAGAATGGTAGTCGTTGAGATTGCTTAGGGATTTGGTTTTGGAGAGTTAAATAATGAATGTTTATTTCCATTTGGAGATGCATTGAATATTTACAGATAAAGGTTCTAATAAAAGAGAATACTGTAACTCAGAACAATCGAAGGAAACCATCAGTACCACGAGCATGTGAATGAAATATTCTATGAATGTCAGAGGGTAGAATTGGAGAGAAATTAAATCTGTTGAAGAAATTGTGAAGGTGGTTACTAGTTTTCAATAAGGTTAAAAATAAAGTCTGGAAAACAGAGACAGAGTTGGACTCTAGGTTTTAAAGGAAAACTGGATATTATGCTCAGTAGGCGAGAATATGCTGTTTACATTATTTGTCAGATTAATTATTCCTAGATGGCGTAGCTCTTTACAGAGAAGTAGTGTACTGTTTATTTTAGATAGCCGTTTTTAGTAATACAGATACCATGCGTTTTCTATTTGATTGTGTGCTAAGGCACGGGATGTCCTACATGAAAGCAAATCACATCTAGTCTTAGTTATCTTGTAGTGTTTGTAAAGTCTGTCATGACAAGTTAAAATGACGTACATATGGGTAGTGTACAATAGCTTCTTACAACCTTGTGCAGTTTGGAAGATAGTTTTATATGGTACAAAAAGAATATGTGTAGTCTGAATATGTTTATATAAGTATTTCAACGTAGCCTCAAAATTATTGCTTTGGACATTCTTATTCCAATTACACGATTCCAAATAATGCTTTAGATCATTTGCATTAATAGTGTTATAATCATAGAATTTATATATTTGAAGCAGAGGATTTTGTACTGTAATATCAAGAGTGACTGAAATAAGGTCATGTCCTGCTATAAAAGGACTGTTTGTTTTACTATAAGTAATGATTTTATCCTCCTCATAAATAAACCAAACATCCAGCCAAGTGTATGGGATGTGTAAATGATAACTAGGTTTTACAGAGAGAGAGAGAGAGAGAGAGAGAGAGAGAGAGAGAGAGAGAGAGAGAGAGAGAGAGAGAGAGAGAGAGAGAGAGTGTGTTAAATACTTGTCGATTAATAATAATAATGTAAGTAGTTGGAAGGCCAATATTAACTATTTTATAAACTCGTGGAAAAGACATCGATGGAATATTATTGTTCGCTTTTTAATAATCATACCAAGAAATATTGTAGAGCGGCAGTTCAATCGCGTAGTAAAACTTCATAGACACAGAATATTTTAATCATATTATTTATCTTTCTCTAATTCTGAATAATTCATGATCCGTGTACATATCTACATTTATTTTTATTTGCACACACATTTGTTGGAGTATATTTACTTAATCAATAATACTTTTTAAATATTTAAAAATCAAATTTTAGAAAACTTTACTCTACAATTAGCCCTATTTTACTATTTATATTATGTTTGTATTTGTTGAATTAAAAATGCAACACTGATAATTATTTAAAAAACTTTTTTTTCATCTATTTAATATATAATTAATGTGTTTCTTTTTGATAATACTACAATTGCAAAATCTTTTTTATCTTATTTAGTTTATTTATCAAAAAATAAAAAATATTATTAAAATTAGAATTTATTAGTCTTCCATTGTTTGAGAATTTTCGACCAAAACTTTTTTTATTCTTCAACCTACGGATCATAACGGTTTTTCGCAAATATTTGAGAATAATACTCATCAATAGATACACAAAAAGTGTAATTTTACGCCTTTGCGCATGTAGGCTTCGTCTGCAATCGAATCAATCGAACGCTGAGCCACCCAACGCTCTCGTGACGTCACAGTGCTTTCATTATCATGAGAACACTGACGGAGATAATAAAAGCACGGTTCGAAACTTTTCACCAGCTAGAACGCCTGCGAGCAAGAGTCTCTCTGCTATTGGCAAGAGTTCTTTGCCTACCTATAAATTAGATAACTTTTGAAGCCTTCTCGTGTGTTTCTATATCATGATTTTGCTTTAATCATCTTCAAAAAAGTTTCTCTGCTTCCGATTAGAACTCTTTCAAAATATTCAAGTGCATCAAAACAAATCCTTTCCAATGGTTTTCTTATTTTCCCTTTTGTGTTTTTTCTTTCTCGTATTAGTCATTTTGCGCTACTTGTCATCAGGTAATGACTACTTATACGATCTTTCCACTCCTTCTCTCCCACCGAATTGGTGTATGACTATCTTGCTCTACTCGTTATCGGGTAGTAATGGTCATATACGAATTCGTCTTTCACCTTTATTGTTTTCTCTTTCCTCCTTTGTCATTCGATCGTTTTGCATTACCCGTCATTATTATACAAAAATTGTCGAACGCAAAAGTTTCTTCTCTTTTAAAAAGTGAAGTTATCCATTCATTATTTTGTTTATATTATTTCTTATTGTAACATGGTGTTTCGACCCGTGAAACGTCATAACATCCACTGTATTAGTAAAATATAAATACAATAAGTAAATTTATCAATGAATTTACATTAATTAATATATATTTAACTAATTAAAGTGAGTACATACATGTATATTAATACAATAAGGTAAGATATAAAATAATTTGATTTTTTAAAGAAACAAAACGACCTCTGAAGGCTTACTTACCATCTTGATTCATTCCATTACTTCCATCATCTATAGATAAAATGTATAAAATAAAGCATTAATTATTTTATAACTTATATATTAAATATAATTAATATAATGCAACATATATAAATGTGCAATTAATAATGTTTCAAAACAATATATTATTCACAATATTATAATTTAAAAATTATTAATATTACAGCATATTTTTTTACACTTTTTTAAATTTTCTAGATTTTTTTCGAAATTCAAAAAGTAGAATAACACACAGTTTTTAAAATTATATTTATTAATATATATTTTGATTGTATAGTGGTTATCTATGATTGAATAATGATTGTCAATGTTATTTTATAATAAATTAGTGATAGTGTTCAAATAATTTTTATTAAATTTTCTAGTTTCAATTGACTAATTTCATAATTTAATTAATAATTTGAACTTAATAAATATAGTTCAGTAATTATTTTTTTTTAATACACTTTTCAACACCTAAATACAAAAGGATCTAAACCGTTTTATTAAATCTATTTTTATTGTAGACTGTCTAAATGAATAAAATGAATTCTTAAGATATTATTACTTAAGGAAATATTATATTAATTATATAAAATCCTAAAATATTCTTTATAATAATATAAATGTTGAAGGAATTAACCAATTGTTAATTTAATGTTTGTACAAACGTAATCAATGAATAAAAAAATTGCATGTAGAATTGTTGGTCAATCACAAATAAAGAAATCGAAGAAGATGACTAAATAAAATTGAATATAACTGTTAATATACATATTGCAATTTAAGAAATAATATTCAACTGTTATAGAAAAGTTTTAGATAGCCGTAATTTTGCAATATACAAGTACTGTGTACGTAATAAGCGGAACAAGAAAGGTTGAACACAAGGAAAGTTCCGTTTTAATCGATGCTTTCTTCTTTTTAATATTTCTCTTTAGTAACTATCAGTAACTTTTGATCACAGAATTCTTGAGTAAAAATTTATGTTTTTAATATAAAATTTTCTCTAACACTTTTTTTTGTTATTTCTAATTTTTAAACTTATACTCTTATTTTATGTTTTCATTTTTTGTTCATATTTTAATTGTTTCATATTAAATTATTTTTCATCTTTAGAATGTTGTTTCTAATTGATCTATTTTGCATTATTTGCATTATATATTCTGTATATGTAGGTTTAAATCTAATATTTATTTTATAAATCTTTTCTTTTGTATTCGATTTATTATTTAGATTTATTTTTATACTACAATTCTTTCTAGAACCTTTGGTATATATTTTTGTATATTTTAGTTGATCAATAATATTAGATCTAAAGTCATGCCATAAATGTAGATATTTTACAGAAAATAGTCCTATGACTTATATTTTATTATTTAAAAACTAGTTTACATATATATTTTTCTGATATACATTTACATAATTACAATATATCAAAATATACATTATGTACAAGATATTGTATTACGTAAATTTTAATACATCACTTTTTATAAATGAAAACTAAATTAATTTCCATTTGTAAAATAGATGTTCCACTGTATTACTTTATGTTATTTAGAACAATTTTATTTTTAATAATACCTAAATTTCGATAATAAATCATTATATACGCCATTATTAGTTACATAAAATAACAAAATATGTATAATATATATTTTTATAGTATTTGTGAACATCATTAACCTAAAAATGTATTCTAACTGAAAAAATTTTATTCTTTTCCCACCTAATTAAAAATTGTATACGATTTGTTTTTTAATGTTCTTGAAATTGAATTATACTATTACTATCTATTTTTAATATAATTAATTATATAATAACTAAATATCTGACAAATATAGTTGCTTAAACTCTGAGTCGCTGTTAATTATATTTATGAGTAATTTAAATAAGAAAAGTGGTTTGAGCAGTATAACTTGTATAAAATATAAGTAAAGGTGATTAATTTATGAAAAGGTATATATATATATATTACATCTAAATATTTCACAAAGTCATTAATTTAAAGTGCTATACATAATTTTGTATAATTGATCATACCAATAAATATGTACATAAATTGCATGATTACTTTTTGCTCATTATTCTTTTCCAGTATATTAAAATATCACTCATATAAAAGAAAAATTAATATGCATCAATTATTGTTAAAATGTCGATGAAAAAATTTTTATAACATATTGATACTTTTTATTCACCACGCCTATGCATGGGTCTTTAGATTAAAATATATAAATAATGTTGGGTGTTTCGTATAACTGTTTATTTTTATTTTTATTTACTAATTTTGTATAATTTATATTTTTAGCTTTTATTGTATCTTTGTTTTTCTTTTTTAGCAGATCTATGAAACATTTGGAATATTGTTTCTTGTATTGTTATTTTTTCCATTTTTTAAACTTTTCATCATTATTAGTTACTAATCTAATATGCTATAACTATATAATAAAATTTTTCCTTTCTCTGATCTTTTCGTGTCTTCACGAAAAATTTCTAAGGTAAACTAATCATACCAAAGAAGCTTAAATTCATATTATGTATGTTTGTAAAATAGTCAATATCTTTTTGTAGTTGTAATATATCTAAAATTATATCATTAGGTTAAAAATTTAATAAAATGATTTTTCTATATTCATCGGAATAATCTCCTTCTTACTTAAAGAGGTTGCTTCTATTATTCAAACTTTTCTTCAGTGTAATTTTCCCAATTAAGACATCAACCATATACATAGTATTCTTATAAATTCTTTTTTACATATATTCTTATTTATAATATTATAGATATATTATTACTATTATTATTACATCATTATTATAAAAGTCTACTCTTATTGACAGTATTATAGTAATGAATGAAAATAGGGTGGTAAATTAGATTATGATATGGTATGTGCCTGTAATCAATCTGTTTAGCGTTGTTTTGCGAAGTTTTCCCTCGGTTTTCTTCCAATAACCGAAATCAAAACGTTCATTCTAATTCAGATATATACTTATATGCACACCGATCTCTTAATTTGCACGCCATTTCTGGGTACGCACTAATGCGCCCGGATTTTCTCTCACACCTACCGTATTTTTGTTCTATTTGAACATATATTAATATATTTTTAATTTCGGAACTTGTAAAACTCTCGTACAAACTCTTGTTGAATTGAAAAAACAAAACTTTTAACTCGTACAAACTTTTGTTGAATTTACAGATCCATAATGTTTTGTTACTAAAATCTTCTGGCTATTTAATGTAGATATCTTTTTTTAAACATTTTTACACAATAACGTAGTTTTTATAGCAAATTGTGCCAATATTATATTATTTTTTATAGCAGTACTTAATACTCCACGAGTAGTGACATAAGCATTCATGTATTCATTGCAGATCACTACTTTTAATTGTAATTAAAAATTTTTTTAGTAATTTTGTGTGTTTCGTCCTAAGCGTTTACCAGTAATCGGGTCTTGAATAGCATTACACTATGTCATGAATTTCACGTTTAGTTTTAGTTCTAAATATTGCAGGTAAAGGAGCCTCGCATAATCTTTTGCTAAAATTAAGATTATAATAGTAACAGGATTTTTCTACGTATTGATCTTTGCCTATTAATTTTAAATCACCAATCCATTTGTAGAAGTGATAATATTTAACAAATTTATATTTTATGTTTCATTGTGAATTGCAATCGATAAATGGACGTTAATTATAGTTTACTTAGAATTCACAAATGACATTTTTATAGTATTTCGTTTGTATTCTCGGGACAACTTGTTCGTTTGTTATAAATATATACACACACTGAAATTAAGGCAGATATATTTTTCACACTACATATACACCTCGTGAATTCTTGTAATCTTAAAATTCAAGAGATACAACAACCAAATAATTTGTGTTTTTAATAAAACCACCTAAAAACTAGATCTAAGTTGACGAGTATCGCAATGTAATGAATATCGCATCTTGAATACGATGTGTGATTTAACTTTATATAGATTTCCACTATTTAATATGGTTGTAATAGTATAATTATTTTGCAAAAATAAATATTGTTTTCATGAATTCATAATCGAAAAATTTACCCTCACTTTTGCAACGACTTTAATAAAAAAAAAAGATTAATTTAAATTACCGATCCAAACAAAACTTTGTTTTTAATACCTGAATCCACGTATTATCTATCTTGGTTTAAATAAAGATACTTCCTCATCGTCGTCATCAATCCTGATTTAAACCCGTAATTTAAATTCTTCATAATTTATAAACCAGCTGAATTTATGCGTTACGTGGTCCAATGCTTCTGAATTAGCTATTTGTCTTTATCCATTGTTTCATTAATTCCAATAAAAACCTCACGAATGTTTCTTCTTTCTTCAAATCTCGTTTGATTTCTTTTTGAAAAATTTCTTGCAATATAATTTTTTGAATAATAAATACAGCATTCAAGGTAATTTATCTTCAAATTATTTTTCCACATCCAAAACAAATTAAAGTCATGGTTGTGTATGAATGAGCATTTGTTTATACAATATTTTATATGTATGAACAATTGCACTCTCATACACAAACAGGCAATGACGTGACTTAAAATGCGAAGTAAGGCAAACACTCACCATAGCATTAATTAGCTCACGCACTTTAGACGATCACAATCGTAGTTCGATATAAAGCGTGGAAATTTCAAAAACTATTTTAAACATGAACAGATACATATAGACGTTTCGTCCAGGCTGTCGGAGGGTATTCCTCAGTAAAATTTCCGATAGCCTCCTAGCCGCCTAGATCTGGATGTAAGAGAGGTATATTATATAATAACGTCGAATCTTTCTCTTTAAGAAAAGAGAAAATTGATGCTTTATCATCTACCGGAATTTAGCTTTATTTCGTAGTTATAACTTTATATCATTGATAACTTTACGCGCAACTTCATTTTATAATAAATTAAATTCATGTTTTGTGTCCTTTATTCATATCCTTATTTCTATTAGAATTTATATTGAAATTATTATTCGTTTTTCATGTTTTTGAAAACATAGCATCTGTCGACTCACTTGTCACTTCATAATTCGTCAATTTATAACTTACAACTTTATAACTTCTAACTTTAAACTAGACTTTATTCTTGGCCCATAACTTGATGACGTTATTTATTGATTAAAAAAACATATTTTACAATAAAGTATTTATTTACTAAAAATACAAGATGAATAAGCGTAAAGTATCTGACAAGACCCATCGAAAACGTCTGACTGACAACACATGTACAAAAATCAAACAAACACATAAGAAATTTACCTGCTTGAGGGCAGGCAGAAAAACAAAAGGTGCTGTATAAATCATCAATTCAATTCATACTTGATTGAGATTTTTCCATCAAAAACGTAAAGATTACCCCTAATAATTCTAACAATTTTATTCATTTATTTTTATTAATCAAGGTGAGACAACAACAAAAATTAATAAATTTTTAGCAAAGATATTTCGTATGAAATATTATTGTGAACAATTTTATTTTTAATAATTTTATCCCTAAAGTGCATATTTAATGAATTATTTTAGAAAATGAAAGAACATTTTTGAAATTTTTTTAGATTATATTTTTTGTAATTTTCATAAATTTTTATTTAAATAGTACAATATTTTTTCATGACGCTTTTTACAGATGATAAACAAATCTGATATTTTTTACAAGTGTTATTTCTTAGTGACTTTCACATTTTTATCTCAATGTTTAATATTTTTTTAAATAATAAATTGGAATTAATTTTAGAGTATTACATTGAGTAAAGAGTACTAATCATATCAATTTCATGTATTTAAAATTATTACAATCAAAATTGCTATAACTGTGTTTATTGTTTTATTTAAGATAAAATTAGAAATAGATAAAATTTTAATATATAATATTTCTTTCATTATATATTTATTATTATAAAATACTTTTTATTATAAAATTAAAGTTTAATATATAGTATTATATTATTAAATGAATCAACCAATTTTTATACAATAAATTCAGTATTTTTTTCATAAGAAAAGAATTCATTTTACTTAAAATTGTTTTATTGTACACATATATTTTTTAATATTAATAATTCAAATATAACTATGTTTTTTTTAATAAATTATAATACAGGTATGTGTTAGAAGAAACATACGTTTTTTTTCTGATTGCTCATGCATACCTCCAGGTATCGAAGAGTTGTGATTCTGATGATGAAGTTGGCTTAAATTATCCTGTCTGTGAGGTTGTAACGATACAAGTGCTACAGAATCATTAGAATTTACAGAAACAGCGATTCCCAGATGTAAGCCGCTGCTATTGACGTGTTGTCCTGAGTGTGTCGGAACCTCCATACTGATCATAGCCTTAGAAATAGCTCTTTTCCGATGTTTCAAACCTTTACTAGCTATAAATATCAAAAGAAGAAATTGTTAATATATACGATGTAGTTAATACAGAAATTAGTATTGTATAAAAAAAAAACGAGACAAAAAAAATAATAGACAGAAATAATTCATGATTCAACAATTTTTTTTGTTCTGGTTAAGCTCAAGTTTTTTTAAGCTTTTTTTAATTTTTCGTATTCTTATAAATCCTCTTTTTTATTTATCATATTTATTTTATACATCATTATTTAAAAGTACTGAAACATTTAATACAAAATAATGATCGCTTTGTTACCTATTTTATTCAAATTAATTTCATTTCAATACTACTATATTGTTATCAAATTGTAATTAATACAAAATTTCTTATGAATCAAATTCATCATAAATTCATTGTATGCAAAAGTATATTCAATTTATTAATCGAATTCAAATAGTTTATTTTATAATTATATTTAAATTTTCTTATAGCTAAAATTAATTAAAAAAATGAAAAATTTTTAATAAAATAATTATAAGAAAAATAGTTTTGGATATAGTACTTATGAAAATTATTGAATAAAACTTATAATATTTCTCTCAACAATTTATCTAAAGTTTTTTTTAATAATTTTTGAAATGCGTTAATTATATATTTAAAAAAAAAAATTAATTGTGAACAATAAATAATAAATATTTCAATAAAAAGTAAACATACATAATATAAGAATAAAAAATTCGATATAAACACCTTTGTAATATTATCTTACACAAATTATTTAAATTTCTCTTCATTGGTGTCAAGAAATATAATTTAATAATAATTATTGTTTTTAGGTGACGGCGATGTTTCGATGAAAAATAGATGTTTTTATCTTCATTAGTCTTTTTATTATAAAATACATTATAAAAATATAAATATAATACATTTTTAATTTTTGTAAAATTTTAAACAGTATATTTATAATTTTTATCTAATGATCTAGGTTTCTTACACGTACATTATACGGAAGCTAATTATTATTTAATCTACTGGAAACAGTTAAAAGTTATTGTGGAGTTAATTTCAAGACATGTATTGTGTTAATATAAATTAAAATTACATTTTAATAGTTTTACTTTGATAACTTTATAATCTTATTTTATCATTATTTACTAGATTTTTACATTATAAATTAAAATATTGTGTTTATTGATTCCTATGATCAGTACATATTTGAGTATATAGCAACATTTTTGCTATCATTTTTTTACGATACTTTATTTCTCTACCTAAAATGAGCTTAATTATAAATCTATATTGTAATTAAAGATTTTATTAAAGAATAATTATTTCTATCTTTTTTGTATTCTAAATTTTTTTTTTTTAAATTTTGCTTTGACCTGTTAATAGTTAACGCAAATAATCTAGATCATTAATTTTTTAAGTAACATCTTTGGTATACTATTGTTCTGTTTATCTTTACCAAGAGTAATTATGTTATAAAGTTTTTTGGTAGTAGAACTTTTTACATACTAAATTTTTTAAAATTGCCTTTAATAAAAAAAATTTTTAAATATAGTAAACCGATTGTATTATTATATTGTTTATTAATGTTGTTTTATTTTAGCTTATTGTTCTTATACTATATATATATATATATATATATATATTCTAAAAAGTTTTTAGAAATATATTAATAACAAATAACGATTATCCCATATATTCTTCAACATATAAACAATAAAGAAATAAATATATAATATATATATATATATATATACTAATAATAATTAAATAATAATTACTATTCAGAAAATTATAAAAAATATTTTTTAATATTTTTTGTTTAATATCTATAATTTCTAAAATATTTCTACTATTAATCTATTCAACGAATCACACGCAGAATTACATTCGTATACAAAATAAAGTAATTTAAAAATAGTAAAGTATACGAAAACTGAATTTACATTCGTTAGTTGTATTATATTTTTTCTATAAAAATTAAAGTATTATAAATTTTATAATGAATTTGAATTTCTATGAATATAAATAAATGCATATTAAATATTTAATATTTACAAAAAATATGTCTCATGTACGCACATTCATATTTTTCATTAACACGAAATAAATGTATATTTAATTAATTTGTGAATGTGAGAATATTTAAAAGCTGTAAATTAAAACAATAATTTTTTTATTAATATGCTAATACTTCAAAGAGATGTTTATTCAACTCAATCAAAATTTTTAATCATTATTAATTATTATTATTACATTAAATTATAATACGAAACGTAGGATAATTTAGCATATTACTAAACATTTTTCATACGTATGCAGGTTAATTTTTTTATTCGTTTAATTTATTTTATTTTAGTCTGTAACTAAATAATACATAAAAAAATGATTTATTTATAAGTAAGAACGATTTTATATGATTTAAATTAGTTAATAAAATATTTAAACGTATTATAAAATTTTGTTAAATATACCGTTTTTTAATTTTAGCAGAAAATTAAAAAAAAATACAGAACTTTAAATAATTTATTTGTAACAAATTTAGAAAACACATATTTCAAGTTTGTTTATAGCACCCACACTTTGTAAACTGTCAGAACTCAACAACGCATGGCAATGCGTACCCCAACCAATAGTAAGTACTACCAGAAACTGTTCAGCCGTAAAATAGTTAAAGGTTCGAGTATTGTCCTCGAAGATCTCACGCAAAAATCTTCAATGCATTATGCAACTTCTCGGTTCATAAATTGGCATTCTCGTAAGGAATTTTGCCTCCTAGTGAAAACTTTAGTCCTACATCGTTTTATTATAGCCAATAGCAACGAAATGCGTTTACGAAATTATGCACTTCCAAGTTATATATTAAAACTTCGACAATATGTTAATTAAAATAAAGAAATTACTGACAATTTCTCGAAACAGCTTGGGAAACAATGCTGTATTATACGGGTACATGTTAATGACGGAAGATGCGTGCATCTTCCATCTTTTAACATGATCGATGTCTGCTCCATTTATAAACTCCTTAAACTTCATGCCTCCACGAATTACTTTTTTTTTTTTTTTTTAATAACTAACAATTTTTTGAACTTATATAGGGAATTTTTTTTTATTTTATTAATTCAGTTTTCATTATCGATATATTTTAAAAAATTTAAAATAGGGCACACAATTTTTTAAGAGCAATAAGTAGTCAAACTTAAATAGAAAAAATATATATATCTCGATTATTGTACTTTATATCAGAAATTATTATATCGTAAAAGCACACAATCGTTTATTATTAATTTTTAACATTCTAATACTAAAATATAAAAATTGATTCTTTTAATTTTTAATAATTTTCTTCTACAATCTATTTGTCTTTTAATATTGAGCAATTAAAATATAATAAATTAAATAAAATAAACAATTATAAAATGTCTTATATTAATATTAATTCAAATTATAAAAGATGTATTAGTTATTTTATGCGAAAATTTATAAATATTACAAATTAATAAATGAAAAATAAATAATAAATTATTATTAAAAATGTATTAACTATATAAATTATATATGCTATTATTTTAATTTTATGTCTGATTATTAATGAAAGTAAAAAATAAAATTAGAATAATTATTCACTTCGTTTCTTGATTAATAATATTATTAATATTTTTCATATAAAAATAACAATAATGGATTATTTATACAAACATCTCTATTATTATTTTTATTTGTGAACTATTTATTTTTACGTTTAAATATTATAATTACCTTTTGATAAAAAAATTTTTTTTTTTTAAAATTTGTAAAAATTTTCTAAAAATTCTAAATATTATTTTACAAGATTTATTATATTAAACAAGTTACAATTATATTTAGTAATTTGTAATTTATATAGCAATTTATTTCTATGTGGTGCAAATATGTGAATGTAATCATATTTTTTAATCGTTTAACTTGTTTACAAGATTAAAAGAATAAAAAAGAGGAGCGTACATAATTGATTAGTTTTAGTACATCCTGTCGTATACCCTTTGCCTATGGGAAAATCAACGGTTGGGAAATACAGTCGAGATTTTTTGTATGGATTCAAGAATAAAATGTCCGCTGTGTATATTCTAAAATAGAATTTATTCACGTTGTCTACATCTATATTTAATATAAAAATTATAGATAAAATATTTATTGGACAAAAGATATCATTTTTAATATCTGATTAAATTTTTTTGATATAGAAAAAAAGGTTATCTATTGCGTTTAAAGCAACTGTCATTTATTAAAACCAAGAACAACTATTTTATAATTATTAATCTAATATTACTAGCATAGTTATAAGAAGAAATAAAATTTAATCCTCAATCTGATATAATACCATAATATATTAATTAAGTTGATAATAAATAACAAGCTAAAATATAATTGATCTCAACATATATAAATTTGTAACTCACAATCAAATTATTTGATATTTTATGATATTGTATCGAGTTTGGAAATAAGAAGTTGTTGTAAACATAATAGCTAATCTTTGTTCTTGTGCTAAAATACATTTTTTAATCAAGTCTTGACAATAGCATCTTTCGTTTTATCAACCTTTGAATTAAGTATTGCTTTCTTATTTATTTATTAACAAAAAAAAGTATTGACAAATCGCTTATTATTACAAATTCATAAAATATATTTTGCAGGACATAGATATAAATGAACATGAGAATGTACAAAAATTTTTAGAAAATGCAATACTACTATAGTTGTTTTAAACTCCAATTTAAATTTTTGAGAATATACATGGGTCATTCACAAAGTATTGAGTTTTTTTTTTCATTTTATAACTATTGGTCGTAACGATTTTGGAGGGGTTTTAAAATGTAGAGAGAAGCTTTTTCCATTTGTCCCTTTTTTTATTTTTTTGTTTTTTTTTGATAATTTAAAGCGGCAGGATTTTACTTCTTGTGAAGGATGTTTTTCAGTTTTTGAACACCACGCGATAGAGCGACTAGTGAAATACGATTAAATTTTGTTTGTAGCTTAAAAAAACAGTGCGGAAACATTTAAAATGTTAAAAGAGGCTTATAAAGATAATTTTATGTCAAAATCGCAATGTGGAAAATGGCACAGAGCTTTTAAAGAAGGCCGGGAAAAAATCAACGACAAGTCTTGATTTAGGCGCTCAAAAAGCTCTCAAATCGTTAGGAACACCCGCCGCGTACTAAAAATTTTAAATTCGGACCGCCGAATAACAGTTAGAGCATTCGCGAAAAAATTGAATTTAACACGATCTTCGGTACACTATATAATGCAAAAAAATTTAGAAATGCGAAAAGTTTGCGTAAACATCAAAGCTCAAGAGTTTTAGAACTTGAAAACTCGTCTTCGTAAATGCGTTGATGCAGGAGAAAATTATTTTGAGCAATTTAAAATTTTGATTCCAAACTGTTTATAAGTTCAATAATAAATAACACTTTATTAAAAAAGGTAAGTGTTTTCTTTTTTTTTTAGAAATTTAATCGAAACATCGTTTAATATTCTGTAAAATGTTATTTGAACAATAGAAAAGTAAATATCCCTTATATTTCATTGTTATGAGCAATAGAAAATTAATTTTTGACTTAAATTCGAAACAAATTAAATTATGGATGAAGCTAAAAAGATCTAGTATATCAATGTCAAAACGTAATATTCATACATCCAAATTTATGCTTTATTTTTTATGGGACCATAAACGTATATAATATGATAATAATATAAACGTATGAATATAAGGAAAAATTTATATTTTTTTTATAACGATACTGAAGTAAAGTAATTATAGAATAGATTTGCATTCATAAAATTATTGTTTCTATTTTTTATAAATTATGTGACTTTTTGTAAACACAAGAGTTAGCTTTGGTTTCTGAAATAAAATACATTTTTAATTAGACCTTAAGACTATTTGAAAATATTACTGATGATAGTTATCCATTGAATGTAATAAGACTCAATTAAGTTAGAAATACCTCTTTTAATAGTTTAGCAGGGAACAGTTTCAAAAGAATTAAAAACATTTAATAAATAAATTAAATAAAAAGAACCACAATTTTTAATTGTAGTTGGAAAGATAGAGGGGATGGTTCTGATAGATTACGCTTTGAATAAAATCCATACATATTTAAATATATAAATAAATAATCTTAGTTCAAAAGAGAGAAAAACCTTATAGTCATATCCAAATATACAACTTTTAAAATATATTGAGTATTGTTAAAAAGTCACCCTTCATTTTTATTAATGTTAATGGATAATCTATTCTTACATGGGTATGAAATAATTAAAAATTATAGTTTACGTCGACATTTCGACGAGATGCTTCATCGTGCTTATCAAGGACTTTATTAATAAAAATTTCGTAAATTACATATTTATTTAAAAAATAATATTAAATTTTTTAGAAATATATACGAGATATATACATACATTATTTTTTTTTAACAATATTTAGATTTTTATCTAATAAATTTTACAGCAACTTCTCATTGCAAAGTCAAACATAATATTGAGGTGCAATTCAAAGAATGTAAATAAATTGGACATAATAAATAATGATAATTATTGTATAAAAATTATTATAATAAATAATCATAAATACATATTTTTTAAGGCTATATATGATCATTTTGACAGGAAGTTTGTAAAGTATATAATGTGCAAAATAAATGATATTGATATTGTCATTTGTATGTGTTACTATTATTATCTCTTGTGTCAATATATAAATTTTTATATCTCT
Source organism: Eupristina koningsbergeri (assembly GCA_018907245.1). NCBI lineage: Eukaryota > Metazoa > Arthropoda > Insecta > Hymenoptera > Agaonidae > Eupristina > Eupristina koningsbergeri. The sequence goes on from JACCHV010002976.1 coordinate 1,863,503, forward strand.
TTTTTATGTATCAAATATGAAGTATAGTCATTTTCAAAAAGTATTAATTTTATTAAATAAATATTTTCGGTGTGAATATAATAAGATAGCTTGATCTACAAGATTATATATTATGTTTACCTTTCGGATTATGGTGTGATTTCAATTGAAATTCAACTTGCTAGTTGATTATGTCGAATTTTTGTAGCAATTAGTAATTATTCAACTATCTAAAAATTGTTTTTTTTATATTATGTGACGTTTATTAATTTTAGATACCCATTATATGAGTTCACAATGTTTAAAATTGAGTTAACTTGATCACCCTAAACTCATAGAATATCATCTACGTATCTTTTATAAAATAGAAGAGTGATATTCTGTGAATTAGTAAGGTTTGTAGACAATTAGATTCGAGATCCTACGTCACCATATCTTCAAAAAGAAGGGAAATCAACCAATCGTGTTTATACTTTATTTATTCTTAAAAAAATACACAATTTAAATATTGTAAAACAGATATTTTATTAAAATATAATTTTAAAAGTATGACCAAAGAATATTAAACATCAAAATAATTAATGTGTATTTAGAGTGGGTAAATTTTTGTTGAAATAAAACAAAAAAATAAAGGTAAAATTGGATAAAAATTTTAATAAAAAAAGTTATAGAATATTTTTTTTTATTATCTATGGTTAATTTTTTTAATATATAAGTTTTATTACAAAATATTGTACATCTAACTAGTATTAATTAAATAATTACATTATAAAAAGGAACAATATATGAAAAACAATTTTTTTTTTAATAAAAGTCGATATTTTAACAAGTCAGTATTGAATTGACATAAATATTTATACTTTTAAACTTCCAGAAATAAAAAAAAATAAAATATTTAAAAATCATTTAAAAACATAATATATATATATGTATATTTACTAATAAATATTACATTAAATATTGTCGAAACATTTCGATGTTTATTATAACCTTGACTTAATAAAAAAAGTATTAGAGTTGTCGATACTAAACTAAATCATTGTAAAACTTGAATTTTTGTATCAATTGAATTATTTTTTTTTGTTTTTTATTTTAATAATAATTAAAAGTTATAAATAATTATTGGAAAAGCGATGAAAAAATTTCATATATTTTATATTTCTAATTGATTATTAAAAATGTTAAAAAAAATTTTATGATTCTATAAATAATAATAATAATTTAATATAGTTTTATGAACATAATATATTAAATTTATTTTACATTGATAAAATACAATACATTATACTACTAATTGTACATTATACATTGTAGTAATACTACTAAGCATTTAAATATTTTTGAATATTTTATAAAGATTATGTAATCATGTTTATTTAAACATTTTATTCTTTAAAAATAAAAATATAAGAATAGAAAATAAAATAATTTATAAACATATATTGATTTCATTCGAAGAAATCATATAAATATATCCAAGTATTAGATTATAGGATATTTTTCATGTTAAAAATTTTCTTTTCCATTTTTTCTTTCATACTTTTTTGTCTCTTTTTCTTATATGGTTTGTTTCCTTAATTTTTATAATACAATTAATGATTTTTTATTTAACTATTGTATTATGTTAAGTATTGTATATATCTGCAATAAATGGATATGGTTGAGATAAAAACGGAATATACATTCATAATGGAAATAATGTCATATGCAAGTGTTTGATTTAAGTTCATTAATCTGGTATAAGTGAGACACCGCTAGGAGTGCCGCTAAGTGCCGAGAACGGAAAATTGTGGAAAACTATGGAATTTAAACTGAGTACAGTAGTGGTAGGTCGTTACATCTTCGATTCAATATTTTATAGAAAAAATCTTGAAATTAAAAATTATACATAAAAATAATAACATATCCTCACAAAAATTCACTGACTGTGCTTACGAATAAAATTATGAAATTGAAATAGCATTAAACAAGCATTGATAAAAAAAGGAAAACAACGAAAAATGAGATGATATAAGCAAAATTAAAAAGATTAGTGATAACTTATGTAAAAAGAAGAAAGTTCAGTTTTAAGCCAATAAAAACAAATAAATTATTTTATATAAAATAATAAAGTTTTGAATATTGATTTCTCTAATACTGTCCAATATAGAAGAAATTTTTATTTAAAGGAAAAAAATATATTTAAAAAAAACATTCTTGAAACAAAATTCGATTGTTTTGTACGAGTTAATTCATGCTTTCTTGTTGTTTAATATTTTGTCATTGTGGTGTCATCCTTGTTCAACTTTTATTAGTTTATATGAATTTAAAAATATATGATCAAATATAAATATGAAAATATAAAAAAAAAATATAATTACTTAATTATAATAACCTACAAAACTATTAACTCGAGTATAATCAAGTTAACTTTTAATTTATTCAAGCAAAAAATATTATTTTTGATGTAGATATATATAAATTTAAATATTTAAAGTCACTTCATAAGGATATTTAAAACTACACTAACTAATTATTAAAATTATTACCATTACTTAAATTTTTATCCGAATATTTATATTTGTTCAATATTATTTATCTTATTATTTATTATTTATCTTCTACGAGAACATCAATAAAAATTAAATGGTTAAACAACGCATAAATATTAACTTATTAATATATACAAATTTTATATAATTTGATACATAGCGTTTCTTTAAATAAGTATTTCTTCATTATAAAAATAATATCATTGGCAGTACAGGTTTATTTATGATTATCTTTAGAAATTAAAAAAAAAAATCGAAAATAAATTAAAATTTTAAATAAATACATAATATCTAAAGAAAGTATATTAACATTAATTTATATTTGAAAACATCGTATAAAATTGAATTAAACAATTCTAATAAAGAGTATTTATAAGGATATTAATCAAATAATGAAAATATAGATAATTTTAAAACAATTACAAGTATAATTGTTATGAAATAAATATAAATGTATAATATAATTTATGATGAATGAAGATTTCGGTATCAATATTTTCACATTACATTGAAACTTAATTTCACGAAATTATTTACATTATTCCACGTTGAAAAAAATTAACATAAAAATAAAGATAAATAAAATTTTATAAAAACAAAATATATTATTTATTAAATTCAATTTATATTCTATGTAAATTCAAATTTTCTTTTTTTATTTTAGCTTAGAATCATTTTTCACAGTTTTATATATATACGTATTGCTTAATGATTGCGTTTTTCCTTTTCTTGTGTTGGTTTAAAGAATAAAAATACAATGATTAGTGTATAAGAAATTTTTTGAATTTTCTTTAATGTATTTAATCTTTAATGACGGAATTCTGTTTCTTATTACTATATGATTACAAAAATGTTTCATTCGAAAGAAAATACAATTCTGAATCGCAAAAGATATCGTTTTAATTTTAGGTGCAAAAGTTAACTTTATTGCTTGAATTTCGAAAGGTATCTCATGAAAATTTTTAACAAATATAATTTATTCATTCAAAAAATGAAAACTGGTCAAGGTAGAGGAAATATAAAAATTTACGCTAGAAACTTAATTTAAAAAGCCTCTTGACAGAAAATTACCCGAATAATAAAATAATTTTGTTTCTTTAGAAAAGTAATCCCTTAAATAAGTACAAAATTTTTTCCCATGAACTTATCGAAAAATTGTCTAAATGTGCATAATATATCAACTTTTTATCTGTATTTATAATCTCTTGATCTTAAAAATAAGTAAGCTGTGATATACCAAATCCTTTAGAAATTATATTTGCATATTTGAATATATATTCAATTCAATCTATATTTGATCAATCTTTCAGAATATTCTAGTGAATGATTTATTATAACATATCAATACAATATATTAATACAAAATTTTTCTGAAGTTGTTTGAAAATATACCCTTCATTTTTCAATAATTAATGTGAAATTACTGTAGATCTTTTGTAAACAAGCGAGATTTTAAAATTATTATAGTTTTATTGTAAAATTTTTTTAATATAAAATACAGAAATGTTATGGTAAGTTTTATAATACATTTTTAGTATTTTTATTTTAAATATGTTTCTATAACAAAATCATAGAATAAAATTATCGTAACTAATATTCAAATCAATAATTTACAATAATCTCAGATTAAAAAGTGTTTCTTACAACCAGATTGAATTTATAACCAATTTCCTAGATCTTCAAACAAATTATAACCTCTCGACTATATTTTTTTTCTTTTTATTGTTTATTTACAATTTAATCAAGTTATTTATATTGATGTTATATAAAAGTCTATAATTAAATTAAAACATTTAAAAAATTAAATTAACTATAAATTGACGTTTTTTATAATTAAATATTTATATAAACTCATGATAAATATGAAGCAAATATTGTTTTTCTTAGAGCAGAAGATAGTCTTCATTTTATTACATAAATTAAAAATATGATCTTACTAAATACTTTGATAGTGATGATATTTGAATTAATAAAAAAGAAATATTATTTTAAACTCGAAGGCTACATACTTAAAAATTGAAAGTAAATGAAAAATTAACTTTGGAAAACTAAAATTTTTTTTTATATAAATTATAGGATGTTAACAAGAAAGCAATAAAATATGTATTGAAAATTATTAGTTATGGACAAAGCTCATGTATTACAGTTTACTGTTGTATTAATATGTCTATCTAAAAAATTACACTAAGGATCTATAGTTGCTGAGTTGAGAGATAGATAGATCAATTAGTAGTTACCTGAGTTAATTACAGACTTGATACATATACACTACTTATAATGATTTTCAGTCCTGAAAGAATTAATATAGTCTTAAGATTGACAATAATATTTGTGACTGTATGATGCAGTAAATTTAAAAATAGAATACTACTTAAAAGATATTATTCTTTAAAATACACATGCAATCAAAACTTTGACGAATTTGAATCTAATTAAAGAGACAATGTACACTTAATAATATGCTCTATGTTTATATCTTTATAGAAGACAATATTATTTTATGAATGTCATGTTAGACAACATTATTAATCTATTGTAAAATTATAATAGCTTGTTATAAATTATTTAGATTATTGGTTTAAATAAAAATTGATATTTAAAAAGTCATTTAAATAGAGCACCGGAAGAGAGCTTTAAGAAATATGAAGTTTCGAGAAAAATATTAAATCTACAAAAAGGTGGTGTAAAGCAGTGATATATATATGCGATACGAGTGATCAGATATAGTAGTGTATTCTTAAAAAACATAATAAAGAAATACAAATCTCAATCCAATGATCTGTACTTAACTCTAAATTCAGAGACATAGAAATGATCAAATAAACGTTTAAACAATCAAATGTATTTCGATATTCCTGTATTTATTTCATTTAGCCGTAGGAAAGTTAAATTGGATAAAGTTTCATTTCATTTTTCTCAGAATAAAGTAAAATTTTAAACAGTTTATTATAAATTTTAATAATATGTTTGTATTACAATATTGTTTAAATCAAAATTTATTTTTTAAATTATCTTTATTTTTTTAAAAAAGGTTGCAATATGAAATGTATTTATTCATAGTATTATATTTTTATAATTAACTAAGAAAATGACTAAAAAAGCTTTTTCATAAATAAATATAAAGATTTTATATTATTATTGATGATAAAAAATTATAAATTAGAATATAATGAATAAAAGCATATTTAAGTTCAACATTATAGTAATTTATAATACAATATATATACTTTCTTATGAACAATAATTAAATTTTAAGTTTTCTTTTAATATATATTAGAGAAAATCTTCTTAATAAAATATATTATTATTATTATTATTATTTTTATTTGTCAAAAATTTAAAGTACAAAATTGCAATAAAAATATATATGTACTTTTGAGGATTTGAATAGTATTTTAGGTATATATAAAAAATTTATTTTTTAATATATATAAATATTATGGTTTTTATTTCTTATCTTGTCACAGATAAAATTATATTTTACTTAATATTACTACTATTATAATTACTATATAATTATTAAATACAGTGAAAAAAACTCAGTTTTGTATTTATAAATTCATTTCTTAAAAAAATATTTTTTGTACAAAATTTCTTTTAACATCAATTTTTAAAATCTTTGAGCAATAATATTAGTATTAATGAATAGTAGTAATAATTCATAAATTTAATTGACAGATACTTGATTAAGCTCAGTTTTTGGTAATTAATGTTAATTAATATATTAACTAAATAAAATTATAGATTTAATAATTTCTTAATAATTTATTGTAAATTCGTAAATTATAAATTTTGTAATTCAATAGGTAAATGTTAGAAATTTAATTTTTATAGGTATGCTTTTATAATTGATTAATTAAAAAATCTTGTGTTATAAATTCAATATTAAAAATATAAAATTTGTAAAATGAACCGAGTGTTACATTGTTACATATTCTATCAAATAATATATTACAGATGTGTAAATAGATCAAGTAATAAAGCACTTTTTAGGTCATGAAAAACAAGCAGTTAGTAATACATATTAAAATTCATAAAAAAATCAGTAGATTCTTATTTTCTAAAATGCCACTTATGATATCCGAGGGATTTTTTATTAACAATTTTAATTAAAAAAATGCATTTTTTTACGTTTTTGATATAAAATGAAAAGTTTTAATTTTAACACCATAGTATCAATGGGAAATTTGTAGCTAATAAAATTAAGAATAAAATGAATTTTTTCATAAACCGATCGGATAATTAGAAACGAAGAAATTTTATAAGAATCGGAAAATTTTGAAATTAAATAAAAAATTACTAACTTTTTTATTTTTTAATATTAAGACCTTTAATTTTTGAAAATAAAAGTGATTAATATGCAATTTATTTGTACAAAATTTTAGCTTGATCGGATTATACATCATATTTATATTTGGAATTTGCTACAAGCATATTTATATTTTGCTAATTCGATATTAGATAATTTATTGAAAAAATAAATCCAATGGCATTAACTACATTTAATATCTATACATTATTAAATTAAAATAAATTTTAATTTCTTACATTTGACGGGCTTTTATTGACTAAAAACAAAATATAGATTATTAAAAAAGAACATATTAATAATTTTTTTAATTCAATGTTATCTTTAATATTTCATGTTAAATATAATACTTATTACTGTTTTATCAAAAAGGTTAAATAAGTATAAAATTAATAAATATATTTATTATAAATCAAATCATAGTATAACACTATACTGAATTTAAAAAATATTTTAGTAATAACAATAAATATTTTGAATAAATCGGATTTTTATTATTAATTATTTATTCTACGCATTAAGTTTATTGAGTATATGTTTTATTTAAGTAATATAAATAATGTAAAATAATTACGAGCGGTTAAGGAAAATTATATCGGAATCGTTGAAAAATTTAAATTGATATTTTCATTATTATTGTTATAAATTTTTAAGCTTATTATACAAAACAAATTATTTAATTTATAATGATTTTCATGAATCAACAAATTCATATATAAAGAATTAAATTAAGAAAAACTCGATTCAATATAAAATTTAAGATTCTTAACGATCAAATATAATTTAATGTTACAATTGTCATTCAAATATATAAATTTACAAAATTTTAATAACTTACCTAGATCTTAAATAATAAATTAAAATTGGTTTTTTAAAGTAAATTGTGGGCTTATTAGTCGCTTACGAAGATCTCTATTTTCTGGCACTAAACTCTGTTTTAACACTATATTTTGGCACTTTTACACAAAATAATAATTCAACAATAATAATTTATGCATACTATTGCAAAATTAAGAATAAAATCGATACAAACTGCAAAATAATGAACCACTTAAAAATTGTAGAAACAATACCGAATTCACTGAGTAGGTATTATTAGCCTGATGTTCATTGCAGCACATGTCATTTTTTTCATCAAATCAAGTATCAAATAAAGCATGCACCACGAATACCTTCGGATTAGATCTCAACAACAGACAGGTTGATGCCTGTCTTACAGACGTGCACACCTCGCTGGAGTGCAACAGGAGGCGTGCTGTCTCAGACTGCACTAACCTGGGGCCCTCACTTGGCACCGAGAGGGCCGGTAGTTCCCTCTCACTCTCGAGGTGCTCCCCCCACCCTTCTTCCTGTGCCCCTCAATTCACGACCTAACTACCTAATGTGCTTACCATTCACTTGTAAGTGAACTTACCGGTATTAGCAAATCTATATTAAATGCATACATATTTATAAGTACCACTTTTCGATGTGAAAAAAATTTGATAATTAATTTTTAAATAATTTGCTGATTAATTTTTAGATAATTAGATGATTAATTTTCAGATAATGTAGATATTTGTTACATAAGGTGATTATACCGTTGCTGTTTATAATTACTTATTTTCATTTTGTTACATTTTATGCTTGTTTAATCTCTATGTTCAAACAAAATTTATAATATTTCAAAATGTCCATCCTTGTCCACATTAAGGTTAATAGTTTTTTATTAGAAAATCTAAATAAAGATTTGATTTTATTAAAAAATGTCTGTTGTTTTACATGAAAATACTTACGAATAGGTGATTATTTGAAAATTAGGTTTTTCTTTTACGTCATTCTTATTTATTTAAAAATGTTATATAATTTTTTATAAATAATGAATTATGAATGAAAATCGGTCAATTTTTTTTTATAACTGTTAATTTTATTTGTATTGAATTATAATTGCAATATAATTTCATTTAAACAGTTTCAAATAAATTTTAAAAACCACAAGTATTTATAAATTTTTATTATTTTATTTTAATCCAGAATTCTATATTATAATATATTGAGGAGTTTTAAAGAATCCAATGAGAGGGAAGACAAAAAAACACAAATGTTTATTCTTTAAATAATTTCAAATGTTTCAACAGGGTAACTTATAATTTTATAATTAATCATATTCATACTTATAAATAACAAGATTTTTGAATTTGTTCCATATATGTAAGTGACTTTCGTGATAGATATTAGAGTCTATTGTGAATCAGAGACTATTGTTATAATGTAAATCTTAATTCGAGACATCATAGACTGTAACATCCATTACTAAGATTTTTTTTCGAAAGTCACACTCACACTTATGGAACAAATTATAATATTTTTCTACTTACATATGTATGAAAATTATAAATGAATTTATTGTTAATATAATATTTTTTGTTTATTCCCTTGATAAGAACAGTGGTTACCCTGTCGAAAAATCTGCAATTATATTTAAAACAAGCATTTGTGTTTTTATTTGGCTTGAGCCTTGTTGAACTCCTTTATAGAATTTAACATGGTAGGTGCCTTAAGTTAAGAATTATATCTATAGTATAATATTACGTTCAGTATTTATTTTTTATATTTATTTTAAGTGTTTTATTGTATTCAGAAATATTCTTTTATCACGCATAGATATAAAGTAAAAAAAATTCAGATCATTTATGTAAAATTATAGATATGTAATTCTTTTAATTAAATGAAGTTATAATAAACGTTTCGAGATTGATAATTTTACATGTTTAGGAAATTTATCTGATAAAATTTATTATATATATTTTTCTTTATTATATTTTATTACTATTTATTTATCATAATCATATATGAATAAAAACTGATTTCTTTGAATCTTTGATACTGTGATGCGCATGCATCTACTTACATAAAAAATATTTAAAAAATGAATATTTGAATAATGAAACATACCTTAAAATGTAAAATAAAAACCAAATATGATGTTTATGATAAAAATACAAATATACATCAACAAGGTTATATTTATAAAGATTTTTTTTTAATTTGGACGAAAATTATTTCTTGTTTCGTATTTAACTAAAGCTGAACTATTCAAAATTGGATGAATAAGAACTTATAATTTTAATACAATTTTCTATCTCCTTTACTTAGAACTCATTCGATGATTTATTTTTATATTTAACACTAACATTTGGATGACTTATTAATTATTCAAAGAGATTAAAATAATACATCATTCATAATAAGCTTTGAATAATCGTTAGAAATTGCTTAATATTTAATACGATGGTTATAATATTAATATATCTGCAACATATATATATTCATTTAACTATTATACAAGTATAAATATATACATATTTTATAGTTTAATAACATGGTACTGAGTTTTAAGGTATTTCTTAATAGTCTTTATTAATTAGATATTACAATAACATTTTACTTTACAGTATTAACAATATTTACTTGATGATTTTTTACAGCCTGTGCTTATTCAAACATTTAAAAATATTTTCCATTATATACATTTTTTCTTAATTAAATATACAATTTTCAAAAAATTTCAACGAGAATTATCAATTATCAAATATATTATTTATAGCAACTCGAAAATATAAATTATATTTTCAGTTGAATTTGAAGCTATTTAAAAAAATTGAATTTGAATGGTTAAATGATATTAAATTTAAAAATTAATTTTAAAATAAAAAAATTAATTTAACTTTTTCTACAAATAATATTTGTTTAAAAATGTAATGTTTTCAAGTACAATGGGAATCATGTACTATATTTTTGAAATTATATGAATATTTTTTAGGATAAAGAGAGCCTGCTAAAATGCACTTATATCTTGTTAAGCACAGATAACACTTTGTAGATATATTTCATTCAATATTGTAAACTAAAATATACAACTAGATTTTCTATTAAAAACAATGTAAACCTCGTTTAAAAACCAAATCAAAAGGTAGTAAGAAAAGCGTGGGCTCTTGGAGTCGTTGGAGGTCGCGTCGCTGGGGGCAACGCTCGAGGGTGCACAGATCTCTCCGTTGGATGATCTGCGCCGCTGACTACAGTGCTTATTGGTCCAGCACTCGATACTTGAACCGTGATTGGATAAGCGTAGGAGTTTTGGAAGTCAAATACATGGCTCGTGCCGAAAAACAGAATCATATGTTCTCAACATATATAAAAAATTATTTATTTTTATATTAATTATTTCTATAAAAAATTGAATAAATATTAAAAAATTGTAAATCTGATACCTTGTATTTTTTTAATGTATGTAATTCTACACGACTCAATTGGGGTTTTTAAGCAAAAAAATATAAATAATGTTTTTAAATCACCTAAATTTAAAAGAAGTTTGTTTTTTCTCCTGACCAAAAGTTTTTATTAAAATGAAAAATATTAAAATTTTGTAAATTCAATATTTTTGTTATAATACTTTAATTATAATTTGAAACTTATGGATATAATTAATACAATATTTTAGTTAATATTATAATTGATAATAATTATCATGCGTGTATTGCAATAATAGATTTATTGTTAAAAAAAAAGAGAAAAAAACGTTTTAATCGATTTAATTCTGAGTTCTGCAAAACTACACAATTAATTTTCATCAGCATATTCTCATTGTTATTTCGACGTTGTAAACTTTGGTAAACCATTTGAATAAATGTGTTTGTATTATTTATTTAGATAAAATTAAAGGTCCCGGTAAGGTGCAGTATGAATATAACAAGTTATTCCAATTATTTCTTCGACGTTTCGACAAGATATTCCTTGTCCTTATCAAAACTATTTACAAAAATTATTACAATTATAATGTATATGTTCAATGCATACAAATTTTCTTAATTTAAATATAACTACCTAATGTTTTATCATAGAAATAAGTCGGTAAACGAATCAAAAATGATTGTTCATTTTCAATATTATCTTTTTAAGGTGAAAAAAGGGTATAATTTGTCCATCTAAAAAATTATTAAAAGATAAAGAATTAGAACAATTATTCAATGAAGATCGATGTAAGAAATTTATCTGAATTTTTTAAATATAACTTATAACAATCAAGAAATACCTGTCAGCCATTAAAATAATTTGAAAGTACAGAAAAAAGAAACTTGAAAAAATATTTTTCACTTTAGGATAATCGATAGAATAATAATAAAAAAATACATATTTCAATCTAATTATAAATGGAAATAAAATAAATTTAAGTAAGTCATGAGTTGATATCAGCTGAAAAACATTAACTATGAAGTAAAGTGCGATTGTATTTCAGATTAATTTTTAGTAGAATTGGTACATTGTAATATATAACTTATCTAAGTCGATGATTACAACGATTCTAAATATCTAAATTTAATTTTTATTAATCTACATTTATAATTAATAATTAAAAATTGTGTAATTAACATGGCCATTGTGAAAATCAGAAGAACGTTACGTATCAATGTTATATAACATATCTCCTAATTTCTAATGAAAAAACATTTTTAATTAAATATTTACTAATTAAATATGTGTAATTTTAAAAAATTCAATTTCCTAAACCTATAAAGAAAATATTATTATAAAATTTTCAGTTAATTACTTGTATGTATAAATAATGTACAATTATATATAAACTGTTTTAATGAATAAAATAAAGTATATGAATGTTAAATTTAAATCATTTTCGAAATTAATCGTTTTTTTAGTCACCCTATCAAGAATTATTAGTTTATCCTTATTTTAAGCTGCATTTTGTTTCTCCAATGTTCAACGTGATCTTAGAATACTTTTAATAAATATAATAGTCGTTTAAAATTTATGAATGAATTGGAAAAAAGTAATTCTATAAATTTTCTTGATTTTTCTATTATCAAAACTCCAAATAATAGAATTATTACAAATTGACATCGCAAACCTACATAGTCAAACAAGATACTTTGAAATCCAATCATACACTGTCTAAATAATGAAATATTGTTTATAATTTAATAGAGAGAGCCATTTTATAAAATATATACTTCAATCAATATTTTCATAAAAATAATCTGGAGATTGTCAAATTTATCCTTAAAGGAAATGACTATCCTGATTATTTTATTGAAAAACATATTCAAAAGCCCCTAAGAACGCAAAAATATACAAATAACTATAATAATAAAAATACTGAAAAATTCTATACTTTAATATCTTTCATATATTCTGAAAATTTTTTTCGGACTAAAATTTAAAAAGTATAGAATCAATTTATTTCCGAACGTAAACAACAAAATAATGTCAATTATTATATAAAGCAAAGATAAAACCGAAAAATAGGATAAAACTAATATTGTCTACAAAATTAAATGCAAATATTGTTCATGGGTGTATATTAAAAAAACAAAATGCAGCTTAAAATAAGGATAAACTAATAATTCTTGATAGGGTGACTAAAAAAACGATTAATTTCGAAAATGATTTAAATTTAACATTCATATACTTTATTTTATTCATTAAAACAGTTTATATATAATTGTACATTATTTATACATACAAGTAATTAACTGAAAATTTTATAATAATATTTTCTTTATAGGTTTAGGAAATTGAATTTTTTAAAATTACACATATTTAATTAGTAAATATTTAATTAAAAATGTTTTTTCATTAGAAATTAGGAGATATGTTATATAACATTGATACGTAACGTTCTTCTGATTTTCACAATGGCCATGTTAATTACACAATTTTTAATTATTAATTATAAATGTAGATTAATAAAAATTAAATTTAGATATTTAGAATCGTTGTAATCATCGACTTAGATAAGTTATATATTACAATGTACCAATTCTACTAAAAATTAATCTGAAATACAATCGCACTTTACTTCATAGTTAATGTTTTTCAGCTGATATCAACTCATGACTTACTTAAATTTATTTTATTTCCATTTATAATTAGATTGAAATATGTATTTTTTTATTATTATTCTATCGATTATCCTAAAGTGAAAAATATTTTTTCAAGTTTCTTTTTTCTGTACTTTCAAATTATTTTAATGGCTGACAGGTATTTCTTGATTGTTATAAGTTATATTTAAAAAATTCAGATAAATTTCTTACATCGATCTTCATTGAATAATTGTTCTAATTCTTTATCTTTTAATAATTTTTTAGATGGACAAATTATACCCTTTTTTCACCTTAAAAAGATAATATTGAAAATGAACAATCATTTTTGATTCGTTTATTTCGGAACTGAGATCAATATAATTGAAAGGAATATTTGACTTACCCTGAAAAATGATCTGTTCAAAGAACCTATTCTTTAGTGTTAATATTTAATAATAATAATATTATAAATAATATTTATAGCAATTAAAAAAAATTAAAATGAGAGAGTGTCACTGCAGCCTTAACAACATATCTATTCACAAATCCTTTAATGTCTGTATTACACTTGGGAATATCTAAATAATTGCAGGTATAAAAAAATGTGAATTTATATTTATTTATTCGCCGATGAATTTGCGTGAGGCTACAACGAATCTCTTTCTCTTATGTATTGTTTTAACAATCTCAACTTCCTTCTGAGTTTCCGTTCTATAATTTAGAATTCATAAAGAAGAGGTTATGGATTGCAAAAAGTACAAAAGAGCCTTCATCAGTTTCGAGAATTAATAATCAGTCAACTTTGCTAAACGATCAATTCTTCTTGCTCATCAATTTTCTGCCGTCATGAAACGTTGATAACTCTGATATCATATTTTCATTGAATGTTCATACTGTAACACTGTAAATTTCATTTTCATTAGAATTTAACACAGCATACAATTTATATTATTTCAAATATTTTTAATTACACTTCACAACACTTATCAATTAATTTTAAACAATTACCATTAAATTAAAATTATATTAAATTTCAATACACTATCACTATATAATTCTATCACTTAATACATATAATAAATATATATTATTTTATAAATTTTAATTATGAACCGGCTTCCGCTGTTAAGAAATTTATTACTTTGTTACGATAGCCCAGGATCGACACTACTTTAATTTGTATTTATTAAAATTATTATAATGTAAATATTATACATAAATCAATATTATTTTAATAATTAAAAGTCTTACGTTATATCAAATTTTTAAATTGATGGATAGAATTAATAGGAATATAGATATATTTTTAACATTTATACTTAAATTTTGACCAGGTCTTTTATCTCTCCTTAATTCTCTCAATATTCATAATACAGATTAAATTACCTCCTGATATTTAAATGAATGTAAATGTATCGTTATTTAATGGTTCTCTCTCTCTTAATGGATATATGTATATATATATATTTAATCAATTAAGCTTTTGATATTTAATAATAATATATTATATTGTTGATTGCTTCACTACCTTGAGTACAATACACTCCAATACACTATAATAATTTTATTTTATTATTCTCGAAATAACGATATTGATACTTTTCAGCACTAGAATAATATTCATAGCTTTCTCATCACCGAAAAAATCATTTTCATCTCCCTCTTTATACTTTGATTTTTTAAAATGTTATTATTGGTTGATGATCTAAGATAAACTCTTCTTCCTTAAATGCTTACAAATCGTGGAACCTGATTGGTTATTTCGAAAGAAAATCCCCATTCAGAATCATCGACCGGTACACAAAATTGGAAGAGTAATTGTCACGATCAACAACCACATTCCTTACACTACTACATATCTCTTTTATCTTGACAATAAATTCAAATCTTTACTAATAAGTGATGTCTGGATTATTTTGAAACAATACACAACATTCATCATGAAGCGTTGATAACTCTGATATCATATTTTCATTGAATATTCATACTTATCAATAAATACATAAGCAGAAAATTATTGCTCATTAATCTATTTTCTAGTACATCTAAATATGCGTGCTTGCTAGTTTATCTTTCTCTCTACTAATATTTTAACGTTGATGATTGTTTTTATTTTTATTATCTATTATACAACTGTGCATAGGATTAATATCTGTTTTGAATCATTCATCCCGTAAATATTAATTGTGTCCGTTGCATTTATTTTGCGATTGCACTCCGTACTTTGACTCGAGTAAAACATTATGCCATATGAATAGATTTTATTTTCCATCCCTCATACAAAGTTCTTTTCCTTTATCTGATATATAAGTATAATAATCCGATGTAAGACAATTTATAAAATATTATTACTCGCTTATCTTTTATGATGCTTTGTGTTCATTTTTTTTAATTACATGCGAGGAGTAACGGTAAGTAGTCACATCAAGAAATCTGAAGATTGATTGGAATTTTAAATAATAACAAAAGAATTTGTCTATAATTTATCAATTATTATTATTATTAGGGAAAAGGAGTGAGGGAATAATGAGCAAGGTGTTGCAATAAATTAATCAATAATTGAGCCGTACAAATATTTGGTTTAATCAGGCTCTGCGACTTACGGCATAAAAACCCCTCTCGAGTGAAAGGAAAAGCCAAGTACACAAAATATAAAATACTATACAAACGTTACCGTTGCGGAAGAGACGCTCGCTGTCGTCGCCTCACTCGGCTGGCGTCTTCTGTTTTGGCACACCGGTGGAGGAGTCACGTTAGATATCGGCGGCGTCTCCCACGTCGCTCAGCATCGCTCGTTGGTCACCTGGTGACCAGGCCGCTGGAGCCGATGATTCTCCTAGGGCGTGGATCCGCTGCGGAGACGAGCCTTGCGTTCGTAAGATGACCGCCGCTATCACACTATCAACATACACACATTCACCGGTTTACACAGGAGTGATTCGCAGATAACTGTCGCGTATAGATCGCGTGGAACGATGATCTTAGGAGGCGCTGCGAGGTGCGAGAAATTCGATTTACGAAGCGAGAAAATGCTGAAAAGCGCACGGCAAATTCTCAAAGCAGAGTGCGCGTCGCGTCTCCTGAAGCAAAACGGTTCCTCTTGAAATCCTATCGTAATAAAATCGAAGACCGCCCTTCGGATTGTCTTTAGTTTCAAGCGGTCACTTTCTCTTATTCTCGAGACGTCGAAGGAAAGAGAAAGCATCGAACAGAATTATATAAAAAAAATGTCCATTTTACTGTAGCTTACTGGTACCTTAAAATTAAAATACAAAAAAAACAAAATAATTACAAAATTAATTTCAAATACAATAGTACTTCTTAATTTATTTTTAGATTTAAATTTAAATGATTTTAATTTATCACAATTAACAATAAATTATTTTCTGTAAATAAATATATAAATTTTAAATTTTACCTCATAAATTTACTGCGCGAAAAGCTTCTCAACTCTATATAAAATCTCTTTATATAAAAGTAGAATTTTTGTGTGTATTCATATATTACAAAATGTTTACAATTTATTTTTATACCTACATATTTAAAACAATTAAATGTATTTTATATATTTGACTCGTTCACCTAATTTAAATATTACGATGAAAAAATGAAAAGGTTACACTTTTAGCCGATAGATGTCGAGTGACAATTCTTTCAAATATTGACTCTTCGGGGTATTAAATACAAGCTTATTACTTCTCAAATGTTTTAGGAATACAAATGAATATTTAGTAAATTTTCGACATATAAATTATTACTGATTCATTTAATATAAATCATATATTTATGAAGTTATAATTCAAACATTTACTTAAAGAACCAGAAAGTATAAATATATAAAAATATACGTATCGCAAAATGAAATAACAGTATATTTATCGATGAATATAATTTATAATACGCTATGAGTTTTCAAACAATTATTGTTTCATGAGCTTTCGTCTTGTCCGAAAGGATGATGTGGGTTAATTTTATTTTGGCAGTAGGCTGTCACCATTCCAGATTTGTTCTAGGCTTGGAGAGTCCTCAATATTTGATATAGTAACTTAGTTTAAAATATATTTAGAAGAATATATCAATGATTAAAGTACAAAGGCGACCTTATGTATTTTACTCCAGTTTTATATCATTTTTCCTTTATCCGTTGTATTGTATAATTATTAATATTATTTTGTACGTGTAATGAACTTATCCAATCGCTCTACGATTTAGAAAACCTCCTTATTATTATTTTCTTTATGTTATCTTGTACTTATTAGTAATAATTTGATTTATATTTAAATGTTTTCTAATCGAATCACACATCTCATTAGCTCTTGTTAATAATTTGTTGATATTATATTTCTAATTGAACGTGACTTTAATTGTTCATCTCAATTCATTATTATATAAATTATTTTTAGGTTTCATTTCTCTTATTCGATCTAGTTCCTATTTACAATTCCTAATCATATTTATATTAAGTTTTCATTATACAATATTTTCAAAATTGATGAAGAAATACAATGAAAATTATGGAAACGTTACAGTTTTCTATCTAACTAGTAGTTCTGTATATATACAATTCGTAATTTGATAAGCATGTAAATATTTTTATATTTGTATATAAGAATATATACAACAACATTTGTCGCGACGCCAATGTACACATTTTTTGTTACTCAAGAGTCATCAGAGTAACATTTAATATTGATATTGCATTACCCGTGAGAACGGTGAATTAAGATAGTCCCAATCACCTGCTACAGACTGTGTATTAAATTCAGCCACGCTCGTCGCGTTGTTGACAAAAGTCAGGAAGCACGCGGCCCACTAGACCAAATACCGGCGTCCAATTGCTCGAAAATATGGCGAACGTCTCGTGGAATCCGCAGATTTAGCATCTAATCCGTAAGGAGTTGTATGCCCCCTGTAGTGGAAAGGCTCCTATAAAAATTAATTCGGCTTCATGATCAATGCAGACTCGATTGGAAATTATCCGTCACGAACCCCAGAATCATCTAACATCTACGGTACTATCTTATTGTACACCGGAGTATAAATAGAACAAGGTGGGATACACTCTAAACACCGTGTCTCTCTCTAGAGAGATTTAATAAATACAAATGTGTAATTACAATAACAAGGAAGCGAATTATTTTACCTAGCATCCGCTTCCTTGACCTTCCGCTACAGAGTTATCGCCTAACTCTACACCTGTTCATAAACCAAAGTGTAGTGTAATGACATATATATGTTTGTAACTCATACATAAACCTTTGTTAGATCTTTCATTAAAAATTTTTCTCTATGTACAGCTCATGCTCCCATAATTCTATATCTGCTCTTATATGTACCTCCCACCAACACGATGATAAGATATAAAGAATTTTGGTCGTTTTAACTATATAGCGACATTTTATTCAGACATTCACAGACTATCATGGCAAGTGTGGTATAGAAGATTGGCTTGCAGATGGAAGCAGCCTGACGTATTAAGAAGTTTATTGTAAAAAAAAATAGAAGAACAAAACAATTGATAAAAAAAACACATTTTCTATCAATCTCGGCTCGCGCTATTGGAACAATATTAGAGTAGGTTTAAACTTAAATATGAGATATCATGTAATGTACAGAAACAGCTCTTATAAAAAAATACATTGACAGAGATATCTATTGTCAATCTGTGCAGAATTATATAGAAGCGCTTTTATTTGATAAATATAGATTATTTTAAAATGTCAATTCGTGCCTCTGCTATTTCTTTACCTATAGTATAAGGTTTATGCGTCAAATATATAAACTAATAAATTTGCAAGCGTCTTCGACGAAACGTTGTCGCTTTTAACAAATCTGATTAACTCAATAAGACAATCAATTAACCTTTTCAAGGACATAGATCATCCTATTGAAAATTGGAATGACATACTAGTAAGTTTTACCAAAATATATTTATCAAAATCTACTCATCTGGATTGGCAAATATTCATTCAATCATTAAAAGAAAATGAGCAAGATTTTTCAAACTTTGGAAATTTTTGTAGAAAGAAGAGTAAGTGCTCAAAACATAATCAGAATAGTCGAATCTATAATAATAAAAAAATTCCTAGTATTGTACTACGAAATAAGGCTTATCTTATTATTATTATTATTATTCAATCCTTTATTATATTATTATATATCACTAAATACTATTAAAGGCTCATGTTTCTCCCGTTTCCAATCCTATATCATTGGTTTTCATCCTGCTTTTTCTGCTAATTAGTTAAATCTTTTATATCAGAATGTTTGGCTAATCTACTTAACTAAACAGGCTACTTAAAAAATTAAATTAAAAAATTATCTTCGTTTTAATCGATACTTATCGATTTTTTACATAAAAATATAAACATCTCACGTCCATTATTCCGTTTAGTAATTTTTTGCTATTTATCTTATTCTTTTTTTTATTTTTCTCATCTCTTTCTTTTTGTGTCCTTGTTAAAAAGAATTAACAGCATGATTATTAATCGCTATACTTCTTGTTTCATTTATATTTCACGTGGTACGGAATAGTTTTTCGCGATAAATAAAAAAGGTAACTCAGATGTTTTTATAGAATTTTGCGGGTTCAGTAGATTGTCATGTGACCTGAACCCAAACGAAGTCATGACGAACGAAGAAAATAATCTATGAGAAATCCAAGTTAACTGAGTCGACGTGCGAGATCATCCTGGCAGGTCTGGTGGGTTGATGTACGAGGACTTAGGGACGTACCTAAGATCTTGCTCGATAAATAAACCATTAAATTTTGTTTTTTTATAGTGAGAGAATTTGAACGAAATTAATTAGTTTTGTAGTGACTTCTTTCTTTTTTAACAAGGACTGAAACTGTGCGAAAAGAAAAACTAGTGCGCGTGCAAAATAAACAAAATATAAAATTCAGTATATCAATTATCAGAAGAAAGTTATATTACGGAGACAAATTGGACGAAGGAACAAGATCGGCGAGCAAACAGTATCACTCTAAATTTGTACCTCGGAAAGCGAAAACTCCCAAAGACACCTATATCTTAGAATAAATTGTCTACTGAATTTTAAGCATTTTTCATTTTTAAATAGTTTAAGTATATTCATATTTTTATCATTTCCATCGCGAAACGGGTAAGTATTTATATTAAATCATGAAGAACAATTAAAAAAAACTTATAAAATATACTAGTATATTCAATTATTTTTTTAACAAAAAAATTATATTATGAGATTAAAAATTAGACTGACTCAACTTTTATTTATTATTTTTATTAATTTTACTATTTTTTTATCATTTTTTATTATATTTGTATCATATTTTATTAAAAAAAGAAAAGATTTGATGGTTATTTCGTATAATGATTCATTTATAAAGTTTATTTAATAAAAATTTAAAAACGAAAATATACTGTCATAAAATAAATTTTATTTATGAGAAATAATTATATGAATATGTATTATTATTTGTTTTTTAAACATATGGGACCTTCGAAATGCTTATTTTTTACCATTTCTGATAAATTTTCTCCACCATAAGATATCAATGGACATATTTCAACACTTCCTTCAACTTTTATTGCACCAGATTTTAAAAGCCATTTTTTATGAAGATTTAAAATATCATTTCGTGCTGTCAAAGGACAATCAATTTTAAATAGATCTGAATTTTTTAATGCACTAAATTCATCTTCTCTCGAAACTTCCCATAGTCGAAAATTTTTAGCATATTTAAAAACATCAAATACAAATTTTTCAATTTTTATTCCATTATTAACATTTGATTCGCATTTTTCACCATTACTATTAATAAATGGTATTTTTTTTTTAGCTATATGCAAATCTAATTTATTTTCATATTTTTCTATAATATCATTTAAAAACGTTTGTTGAAAATAGTGATTACAAATATTTCCTAATCTAAAAATGAGATTTCCTTCATTATCTCGAAGTTCTGTTGTATTTGTTGGAATTTCTGAATATTCCACGACAGTATATGACCCATCAACCTGAAATAATATATATAAATAGTATAAAAAACATATTTTTGTTACATTATTATTTATTAAAATGCATATAAGATTATATTATATATTCATCATATATTTGTATCATATATTTATGTAGTATTATATAAAATAATATTATTTGTATTATTATTTATTTTTTCATTAAATTATTAATATTTATATAATACTATAATAACATTTTATATGATACTATATGAAATATTTTTGAATTGTTGCATGCTATTATTCTACAGTATAATTATGCTTATTCAGTGTAAATGAAGTATGTTTTAAGGTTGAATTTACTCCTCTTTTGCTTGTGGAAGTATGATGTATCATTTCAAATTATGAAATCGCATGTAATTCATACCTCACTCCATAGAGGACGGGTGATTATCTTTCATTGTTTTACCATCAGCGAGATAATAAAAGCAATTAATACTTATCACGAATAACTCACTCATTCCGTCTGTTTGTATAGCACAACCATGTGAAATTGCGAGTAACTTTTTCATTCTTTATTACGTTTATTTCAATTGTTCGTGTGAGTTTATCTTAAAAAATTCTGTCAAAGTTAAATAAAGTCTCATATTATGTTTCTCTCATTTATCATATTTATCATATTGTTATAATTAGTTAGTGGCACTCGTTATCTAATTACTTTTCATTTGATTTGTCAAGTCGCTCGCACTTGATCTCTCTCTTATTCCTTTCAAAGAATATAGCTTCTCTTTCACATTAAATTTTCCATCCTTTTTACTTTGAATAATTATATAGTTTGCAAGATAATCCGAAGATTAGTGTTTACACTAATGCTATATTATACTTCAAACGTGATTAATTGTTATTTTTTCTTTAACCATACATATGCAAACTTATTGCAACAGATTTTATTTTATTTTAAACGTTTTCAATAAATTATTATAACTATAGTTATTAATTCGCATGTCTATGTGTTTGAAATTTTTAAGGGCTTCTCGGTCTCGCTGACGATTTAATTAAATTAATGATTTTTAGATTTCATCGAACCTTATTATTGTTTGGTTACTTTTGAAGGATTCAAGGAATACAAGTTTGCAATCAGGAACCGTTTAATTTTGTTTCGTTTGATTATTAACGAAATAGAATTTATTTACAATCAATTATTATCGAATTAATATTGTTTTGTGTGAAAGTATAATATAGTTCTTTATTTTTTATGCTTAAAGTACTAGGGTTGTTATTTTTGTCACCTCCCAATATTCTCCATTTTTTAATTTCGTACGCTTTTTGGGTAAAATAATTATTATAAGTGTTATATTAACATCCAATTTACTATGTGTTTACTATGTATTATACAAATTAAATAGCTCTCTTGAAATTATATAAAAAAGAGAAATACAAGGTATCTTTACGAAAAATTTTCCAAAAATGTAAATGTAAACCCTTGCATAGATTGTCTCAAGTTCTTGTTAAGTTTTTATAATAAAAGTTTAATATGTGTTCAAGAATCAAAATATGAAATTGGCTGGTAACATGTAATTAATTTAGACCAGAAAGGAAATTATAAGAAAAAATTGGTATTGAAAATTAATATTCAAATCAATTTTATACTCTTAATACTTAAGCAAAACACTTAATACTTTTTAAAATAATATAAAATATAATATAAGTATTATTTTATTTTGTAGGATAGTGTTTATAAGAGGAAAGGATTCGGGAAGTTCGGCAGACGCGGGATTTGTAGAAAAAATGTTTTGAATTGTTGTCAAACAAATTTATTTTATATGTATAAATATGATCGCGAATGCGGAGGGATGACTCTCCTTTCAAAACTCGACTACAAAACTGATTCACTTAGGATCGCCGCTTCTTTTCGCTCCCTCGAAAATCCCTTCCACACTTTATATACTTTTCCTTATAACCTAAAATGTTACATGAAAATTTACCTGCCATAAAAAATCGCTAGTTGCCTTCGGAAAAAGCCGTACACATTATCTTAAATTTATAGCATTTACGATAGCGCTCGTGGCCAACCGATGGGTGGGGTCAAGTCACGTGACATGCTCAGCCGAAACGGTTCACGCAATTTGCTCCACAAGTCCGTAAACCGACGAATGATACAAAATACTCGGACTGGTGCAATACTTAAATTTATTATTATGTTAAAACTATCTTAAGCTTAATTACAATATTTGCGTCAACTGGCCAAAGATTACCGCTTGCTGGGTCTCCCAGGGTCCGTCCCACGTCCAGTTTTTTATTTCTCCGGTTACCTGACTCACTAGACGTTGATCCAGGCAATTTTCTTTTCAATGCGTAAATCTACACGTGTACGTCTACACGTGTATTTTACAATTACCTTTTGCCGGACTATGATTTGGAGAAGCTTCCTCTGGATCCGCCTGACCAACCTTGCTCGTCGTCGCAGCTGGTCAGGATTTCACTTATTTCATTTTTTTACCAGGGAAACACTGGGAGAGCCCGTTAATCTACCACGCGCTCTTACATTCACATCGCCTCCTTCCAGATATATTTTTTTAAATTTACAAGTACTATGCCTAGAAAATAGGTGATTAATAATATAAATGAACATTAATCAAAATAGTTTTCTTAAAAAGTTTAATTAAATTACTATTACTTTATTATAGACTTCATTAATTCAGAAATCAAATTATTTGAAATTTTAATAAAAGTTTGAAAAAATTGGAAAGTTTTTAAAATGCAAAACTCATTTAGTGATGTGTTCTACACGTGGTTGAAGTAATGTACATGTATATATAAATCGTCGAGCTACACGACGGGCCCATTGTGGGGGTAAACCAATCAGGATGCCGTATAGTAGCAATCCGCGGCAATAATCTACGCAGTAACTCAATTGGTTCACGCGAACTATAGACTTCTATCCCATCCCAATCTTTGATTCCCTATTTCCCCCAATTATCTCACTCGGCAACGTCTGCACACCTCGGGTCCCGAAGAACTCAGGCTATCTAGTACACCGTGTAATTTAATTCAGAATCAGAATTTTCTGGCCTTTTTTTCGACCGCACCATTCCTTCCGAATTTCACTGCTACTCACATTTTCGTAACAGAAACTCTCACAACCGCCTCCGCTTCCAATGCTTTAATGTCAACACCCCCTCGAACCGTTTACATTTTCGTGTCGGCCCAATTCCTAAAGGTTTAGCACTTGAACTCTTAAGAATTGATTACCTGATAATTGAAATTTTTTCATATGTGACTATCAAACCATATTAATTGTTTTGAGCTCAGCATATTGTATGCTGTGCAAGAGGGAAGTTCGATTCCAAAAAAGAGAACTAGCAACAAAAATGGTTACCTCAGCAAGGAAAATATGCATCATATAAATCAGTGCTCTACACATTGATTATTTAAGAATTATTTTTTTTTTTTATTAATTATACATTATATATTTCATATATTTTTATTAAATTTAAAAACATTTTTTTATTCAAATTAAAAGAAATCTAATAAATAAAATAACCCCAAATTTTTCTTTTCATGAGTTGTTACTCATAATCCTGTATGCGTCATTTATTATCGTTTCTCAAACGTGTATAAACAGGTAAAAAATTCATAATCAAAGAGAATAAATAAACAAAGATAATATAAAAAAATTAATATAATATTCACACATATTGTTAAGGTTAAGCGCGCGCGACGCGTACAGCGAATTAGGCATTAAGTTCAATATCTAGCTTAAGGACTAATTTTAAGGATTAGTAAGGTAAACGCGAAATTATGAATCGACGGGGGGCTCTCCGCCTCCCTGAGATCGAGTAGGGTCAAGCCGCTTCGGCACGGACTCGTGGACGACCTATTCGGTGGGACCCGATCTTCGAGAAATCCGATTGGCTGGGTCGGTGCACGAGGCTAGTCGGTCGGGCCTAGTGGGGCGACGCACGAGCTGGGTCCGGAAAATAAGCTCGGTCAGCGACGTAGAATTGGGGTTGCTCGGTGGAGCGACAAACGAGTCGGGCAAAATCGTTTACGGTTCATATGTGCCGAAAGTGGCGCGACCGGAATAGATTATACGGCTTTTTCCATCCGGGGGCAGGGCGGTTTTTTATGCCAGATAAGCGAGTAATAAATAAAATAAGTGCGTAGTTAGTAAAAATATATTGTAAATTATTGTAAAGTGCTCGGAGGGGGGGTAGTTCAGGCGACGGACCGGTGACGAATGACCCACACCGCTCGAGGAATTGAAGTCGAGTAGTCGTCCCCCGAGTGCTCCCGAAATTTGTAAACTAAAAGTAAATAAATTGCGTGCCCCAATATTTCTGCTGTTCCCCCTTTATTCATTCCCTGACGCATCCACCTGTGCATTACACATATATATGTGTGTATTCATGAGATGAAAATACAGATAAACTACAGATGGATGAAATAATTGTTTCCCTGCAATATCAATTTTATTTTCTGGTGGTTATAGATACAATAAAATTTTTTAGTACTATAAAACTAATATTAAAAAAATGATAAATCTAGAAATATAAACTATGCATAAAAAAAAGTACATAAAATACTGTGAATGTTGGATTGTTATACTTAATTTAATAGAATTATAAGACATTTGTAATCATAATAAAATTATAATTTATAATTTTGTAAAAATAATTAATAATAAAATTATTATATCATATTGTATATTGTTATGATTAAATATTTTTATATAAATATAGTAAAATAAAAATCATAATATTATGATTGAAAATACCTTTTTATTTTACTAAATTAGGTACAACATTTTAAGGATTTTAATATGTATTTTTCTTTATGCATTGTTCATATTTCTAGATTTATTGATCCAAACATTTACCATAAATCTTTAGTATTGTCAATATATACCAGAATGAAGCAAGATATTTTATTCGCTATGTTGTTTTTATAATTGAACATGGGTCTTGATTCTTTTAATTTTTGTTCTATGTGCAAAGTTTGATATTGATTGTATGCATTTTCAATAAGATATTCTGTTTTACAATTCCATTGAGAAAGAGCATCTTGGTACACAATTTACAAACTGCTAGAATGTATTTGTTTATAACTGAAAATAAAGCTTGCATAAAATATAATTTTTTAGATAGAAGCATGTTTCCTTGAAATCACATGTACTTTTATTTTTAATATTACTACTTAACGAGCTTAGATTTTATCTAGCCATCGATGTTGTCACGTATGCAACATTAAGTATATGCATTCCAAAAATCATATACGTGACGAAACCTGGGATAAAGGAAGATAATACATGCATCGGTAAAATAAGACGAAGCGTGAGGAAAAGTGACGATGAAGGGGTCAACCTAGAGACGAGTAACATAAAACTCGCGAGTAATAAGAACGTTTGAATCTGTCTTCTTGCGATCATTTCATACGGGAACCGAAATGAATACGCGAGTGACAGTCAAGGGACAATAGAGGAGATAGTTGACGGAGCAGTAATCAAGTAGCTGGGAAGCACCGCGAACTCTGAAGAGAGAATCCGCCAATCATTCAATTCTTCATCCGGCGGAGGTAATGAGTAAAATAAAAAACGAGACGGGCCTTATTCATTAATCTGATTCTTATTCTCATTCTTCTTTTACTGGACTTTAAAGACAGTTCGAATCTTTCTTTCGTAAATTTACGGGGCTTATTCCGTTTCCGATTTGGAATTTTCTTGGATACAACTGATCATTTTGTACGCGATTACCTTTAGAATCATGGTATACACAATCGCTTATATTACACTTAAATGGCATACTCTCTCACTCTTTATCGATCAGAACAAATAATATTTTACCTTTTTAATTAACGTTGTTACATTTATTTCATCATCGAACTTTATAAAAGCCGAAGCGCTTTCACCGTTTTGGCTTGGGCAGAATTAAACCTGGTATAAGTTACGTTATTGCGGATTAATACTTAGAAATATAATTATACAAGCAACGCGACAGTTAATACATAACAATGTTAATTTTCCTCTAAAAAATTTAACGGAAATTTATGATATTTAGTTTAGATCTTGATTCTTTTTAACAACTTAACACCATGTTCAGATGTTCTGAATTACCGAAACCAGTTCTTCTTGACAGCTCTTATTTAGTTTTAATTTTTTTTAAACTTTACCCAATATATACATTATATCGAAAATTATAATTCTACACAAGAGAAGTAATTCTGCGCTCTTTGTATAATACATACAAATTGGCCTTATTCTCGACAGTTGAGTATATCTCTAAATTTCTACTGTTAATTAGCGTTTGGCATTTCATTGATTACCTACCCCCTTATTTGAGTAAGATCCCCTCTATTTTTTTGTAATAATTTTTTTTACAAATACGCTAGCATAAAAAACATAATAATATTCATTCAATTATACAAATACATTCGCAAAATAATCAACATATGATCGATTGAAACAATACCAAAATATTAGATATAAAACAGAATTATAAAAAGCGGTAATTTTCTGAAATGTTGCACACATACATGGACCCCAATTCTCTAAATAGATAAAAATATATATATGTTAAACTCAAAATATAACGACTTAGCCAAGCAGATACCAAAGTGTACAGCTGGTTAGATATACATAATATGTATAATAATACGTGCGTTCGCACGATACAACTAATCTTGACAACGTGGCGTTCAACGCAGTTATACGTCAAAAACTCTTCATTTATTGTACTGGGATAACTATATATATTATTTCATATTATTGTTACTGCAATTTATATATTGTATTATTTAATTTGTTTAAATATAATGTATTTATCTTAATGTATTTATCTTAAACTTATAATTTTTAATAAAGGCCCGATGAAAGCAAGGGTTTTACTAACTGAAACATCACCGATACAAAAATAACTGAGTTACTTTTTAATAAGGAAGTACAAACTTCACTGGAGAGTCTCACTTATAGCCGAGAATAATCTTGTGAGGGACTCTTCGCAGATTTATTTTCTCTATAAATCCGAAAAGAGTCTCGAACAAGTACGTTGATTAAGACAACATGAATGTGTAATAAATTAATAAAATTAAATAAATAAACTAATATATGTGATATTAATAATCTAATTATTAATCATAAACATTTAAAAAAATTGCATTAAAAAAAATTAAGTTTGATTTAATTAAAATTATTTAACTGTTAATAAGTTAAAATTAATTGATATTTCATATTAAAACAATATATATTTTACATTGTAAATTAATGTGCACTGTGTTTTACTTATTATTTATGTATTAAATTATTTTTTGAGTTCGCCTGAGTATGGTCATGAGAGAGTGTACGGTATAATTTGGAGTTTATTTGCGAGTTAATTACTCTGGTTAATACAGAGTGTCAGGACCATTCGCTTCCGCTCTTCCTCCAAGCAGTGCCCGACGATCGACTCTCGGGTAAGTATCGACGGATACCGGACTGCATCGGTGCCTCTCTGCCTCCCGGACACCTTCGCTCCAGTTATCACGAGCTACGACCCGTTGGTCATCGACAGCACGCCTGCGAGTGACGCCGACCTTTTTCACGTGCAGTGTACGATACTTGTAAATTTTCAATCAGCGCATTGAGTGCTTTTCGCCCTGATTGGTAGGGGATTTTTATGCCGCGTCCAATATATTCATTTTTATTTGGTTAATATTGCACAAATCTAGCGTTTTATTTTTGCATTCAGCAGCCTCTTAATCATTCGCTCCCCTTCCCTT
This sequence comes from Eupristina koningsbergeri, assembly GCA_018907245.1. NCBI lineage: Eukaryota > Metazoa > Arthropoda > Insecta > Hymenoptera > Agaonidae > Eupristina > Eupristina koningsbergeri. Next base: position 1,892,871 of record JACCHV010002976.1, read on the forward strand.
TTCTATTATATTAATTGTAATTTCCTCCAAACAATGATAAAATCGGAAATTTTTAAATATCGAAAGATTCACGATATCAAAAGTATTTTTTACGTTCTTTTAATATTTCAAAATAATCATTTAACTTGTATTCGAACTTCAATGTCAGAAATTTAAAAAAAAATGCGTTTAAAATTATTATTAATGATATTTATATTATAAAAAAAGTTACAGTTATAATTAATCTACTATTTCAGGTCCATAAAATACCTTTTCTTGTTCAAAAAAGTGCATTATTTTAAAAATTTAAAAAACAGGCTGTACCATTGCTTTGTTTGTAATGACAGACAGAGCTATGGATGGCAAACGGCCATTTATTAATGCGTTCAAGTTTGAACCTGCATAGTATTGTTATGTGTATTGGAGGTAAAATTATAATATATATAGGTGTACAATGTAAAATGTATGCTTTGAAATAAGTGGGAAATACCCATGAATGTCTCAGATAACCCCGCCATATAGAATACTCGAGAAAATTGTGGAGCAACTACTCAAAATTCTAGTTTAATTACCCCAGTTTTTCCTGTGTGGAATCAGAAATTGATCGGAATTTATAAGGAGTACTTTGTACTGTTATAAATAAGAATTAAAAGGGTTCGAAAATTGAATATTTGCTACGTATTAATTAACCTCCAATTTATCCATAATCATCTAAAAATATTCTTACGCAAAGAAGGTTTCGCGTACGAGACGGATTATTGAAGAAAGAAGAACGGTGAACGAACTCCTCACAAGATTAATTCGCGGTTCAATAACCATCATTAAAAATACTCACAGTAAAAAAAATTATTTACTTGATGATTTTGAATTCATTGTATATATATTTGGCAACGAAATACCACAGCAAGCTATTGCAGCTATGTTATTATATTTATTATTCCTCCCAGTATAAGCATATATTACATAAGAATTGAAGGAAAAAATGATTGCTCACTTATATGAAATAAAACACTATTTTTAGTGGATATATAATAAAATAAAGATAAATTTTTTATATTAAGTGCAGCATACATGTATAAATTTTTTACAAATTTAGGAAAACAGCGCTTGGTGTTTAAAATGATATAATAATATTTTAATCATAATATGTTGTGATAATGTACATCAACATGCGCTCCGAGTACGTACATCTCTCTTGGACATTATGTTGTTCAAAACGCTACTCAATACGCAATTTTGAGCAGAGGTGTCAAGGATCACTAGAGTAACCCTTTCCAGATATTCAATCGTACTTGTGGTTGTTAATATCAAACCACCCGTTTTATAATTTTCACACGTTCTTTTTTGAGAGAAAAAATGCCTCGAACGAACGCTCCCTTGACATTTATTTAATAAATAATTTCTTATTAAATTCTCCTAAAACTTTTAATAATCGATGAAAATCTTGATATATATAATGGAAGCGAATTTTGGTTGAAATTTTGATGTTAAAACCTTTACTGTTCACTTGACAATAGCCAGACAATCTATGGTTGCCGGACAGTTAGTTTTCATGTGAATTTAATTTTGAGTCTTTTTGATTGATAGTTCTAATTTTTTTTACTCGTTTTCAAACTTATAGAAACTACAATGTACTTAGATAAACTGTTTAAAATAAAATAAAGCGTACTCGAAACATCATTTAGTTTATCAATATATATTCTCTTAATTCATTTTAGCTGCTTTCATATCTTACATGAATCAATTGTAAACTTACTTATCAATTCTTTAAAATTAAAATTTGATTTACAATGATACTAAAGCAATATAATAATAATACCTATTTGACAAGAAACCCTCCCCCCGTAATACATCGAGTAATTAGCTCAGATTATTAGATTGCTATTTTATAAATATTTACGATACCGCTATAATATTTTGTAAAACTGTTTTTGAAATAATAAATTGTCATATGAAAAAAAAACACAAATTTTTTAAAGTGACTTTTTTTAAATTTTTTAAATTTTTTAAATATTTTACCCTTAAATAATGATGTTTACATACTTGCAATAATTTTTCTGGTAGCTTCGAATTACAAAAATCAATTGAATAAAATAATAAAAAGTTATCGTTATATTACTGCGTACAAACGAGGACGTCGATGCCGTGGTCAGGCACGTGTCACGTATATAATTATTGATGTTAATACCGACAATCGCATACGTGATGAAGCCCGCAAGAAGGGAAAAGTAGTATTTGCGTTAGCAAAAAAGATGAAGGCATTTGGGAATTGATAAGAAAAAAAAATGACGAGAGAATCGAACTAAGCGACAAGTAACATGAAACTCGCGATTAACCGAATTTCCGAAACCGTTATTTCGCGAAAATTCCGCGTCAAAGTCAAAAAAGAATACACGAGGGGTCAATTGAAAGACTATTGTCTTTATAGTGGAATGAAATAGTGGAACTAGCTGAAATAGCGTTAATCAAGCGTTTGGAGAACACTAAGGATCCTGAAGAGAGAACTCACAGATTTAGTGATTCTCCATCTGGTGCAAGTAATATGTAAAATTGGAAAAAACGAATGGGATCTTCGATTTCGAATCTTGAGCGATTTAATATCTCGAGTATATTCTGGTTCGGATCTATGTTAAAATCGTAAACAATAGAAATGAGACTTTGATAGTTTTTTTGATACAACGAACAATTTGCTTTATACGTGGTCGCGTTTAGAACCACGACTTATTTAAATGTTTGTATTACACTTAAAGTCACATTCTCTTTTGCTATTTATTTATTTGAATAAATAATATTCTGTCTTCTTAATTATCGTTGTTCTATTTAATTTATTAACCGTACCTTAATAGAGTCGAAGCGCTTTAACCGCTTTGATTAGGGCAAAAGTGAAGCTAAGATAAGTTATGTTATTGTAAATTATAATAAAACTATATATACATCGCGATAAATTAAATACGTAACAATACTATATTACTCAATTTTATTAAAAAATAATGTTATTCAATACCTGACAAACGACTCCTATAGGTTCCATTGCTGAACGTTTTTTTACTACTTTTACTCCACAATCTGCTTTATGTGAAATACAATATCCTAAAAATACGGGATCAGCAACTTTTACCAATACGTTATCTACAGAATAAACATGTATACTATTTATTCCACGTTTTTCCATATCATCTAATATTTTTTCATTCTTCAAAGCTAAATATAAGCCACCGTTACCGTTAGGAGCTTTTGATATACAATGTTTTTTGTCAAGAATAATTTTTCCATCTAGTGTAAAACACGGCATTGCATTTTGTTTGAAAAGTACAATATTATTTTTATTTAATCCAAAATATTTATTATTTTCAAAATAAGACACAGTAGAATTATGCGTTGCTTCACTTGTCATTATATACCTAAATTAAAATAATGTTTTAATTAATCTATAAATTCAATTAAAAGTTGATTATGCTTACCAAGTTATATTTTGACATTCTCCAAATTTGTTTCTAGCTAAATTTTGTAAACGCCGTATTCGTAATGCTTGTATATGAAATAAAGTTCGATTAGATGGTAAACATATATTATACATTCCTTTGGGAAAATCAACTCCAAGACGTGTACCCTGACCACCTGCTAATAATATTACTGCCACCTTTCCATCAGCAATTTCTTGTAATCCAAGTGTTTCATAAGATAGTAAATTTTTTTCTGATACATCTTCCACCGATTCAATAATATTAGAAGAAATAGGCTTTATTTTATCAATTAATAATTTTTTATCATTATTCAATTTCATAGCTTGATTAAACTGCCAGCTAACTTCAGAAATATTACAACTCATAATATCATTGGCTAAATATTGTTTCTCGTTTTCGGAAAGTTCAGTCCAAAATTGAAGTAAATGTTCTTGACAATAATCTTGTAATAAGGATTTTAGTTTAGAGTACAGCATCTTTTATTTGAAAATAGTCTTCCTTACTGAAATTTTTACATTTACTACTTCTATTAAATGTCTAAAACGTAAATTAGATGTCCATTATTAAAATATTATAACACATTAGAATTATAGTGAAAAATTAAAAAAAATCTAGCAATTTTAATAATTTTTTAATTTAAAAATGAATTCAAGCATATAATTTATATTATTTATGATTAAGAATAGAATTTTTATAATATATGAATATTTTAATATTGAATTTAAACATTTGATAACTTATAAATCATTCTTCAATCAGTCTTAAATGTAATGCTCAAAACAATTTCCCATATGTTGTTATAATTGTGTACACTTTTACTATTTTTGTAACTAAAATATTAATAAAGATTAATTTAAAAGTTATTTGAATTTATTTAAGAACTTTAAACTCTTTTGTTTATACAAACTTAACTTTTTAATAAATTTAATTTTAATTTAATTTCTTTAATAAATTTTTAATAAATATTCATGTCAACATGCATTACTTACGTACTGCAAAGTTTCTTTTAGTATATTGTATTTGTTACTAATTATTTAAATAAGCCAATTCCTGAAGAAAAAAATTAGAAAAATAACATTACTCAAAACGAATTAACTAAATTATTTGAGAAAATAAGTTTTATTCGGATAAATCGAATGGTAGAGAAGAAGCAGTTTAATTGTTGTCTCACGAGTATATGAAATAATTTGAATAATGTAAATCATCAGGAAACTAACGCACGCGAATTTATAAACTTGCAGATGATATTTGATACATTGATATTGGCCTTGTAATGATTTTACTATGTATTACTGGAAAGCGGCAGTTCGGCAAATTTGATACGCATAGTAGAACTTGCATGAACAATGTTACATTTATATTTCTGTATTTATATACATAGTATGCTTACTTTTTTATGCATTTATTGTATGTATTTATTAAATATATATATATATATATATTCATTATTCATTAATTATTTATTATATATATATATATATATATATATATATATATATATAATGAATTGTAATGCCTATATGACTTCAGTACACCATGAGGGGAAGTTTACCAGTCTGGATTTATCAGATAGCTAACTAACATACCTTAAAAAATAAAAAATGACACGGCTAGCAGATTAGTCTTTATCTAAAATCAATATCAAATAATCTCACTCGATGCATACCAGTGGTATCAAAAATATGTACTTTCTTTTTCCTACATTTTTTGGTACTATTTTTATAAACGATGTAGTAAATGATCATATGCATGAAGCGATCCCGCTAAAAAAGGATCTCCCCTGAATGATGATGATAATAAAGGATGATAACTTTAACATATTCTTGATTTCTAGACCTGAAATGTATTGTGTCTCTAACCTTCTCTTGTAAAGAAGGACCACATAACGTTACTTCTGTTTTCTATTTACGAACTAAAGGCAACCTACTTTTCCCCCAAATTTTAATGAACACAAGTGACAAATTGGGTCACACCATGTAATACATGTCAAGAATCTTCCAACTTGCCCTTTACCGACTCATTATATCGGGAATCTTGCTTCCTCAATTTTATACTTAATCGATATATAAGGGAAAAATAGGGAAACAATTGTTGTTGCAACCCACTTTTCTTATGATATATGAGGCTATCCTCTAATGGAAGTAACTACAATTATTGAGGAATGCAATAGCAAGGATACAAAATTAGTGCTTAGTTTTCATGCAAATCTTCATCACAATATTTAGAGCAGTTCTAATACTAATCATTTCTTGAGAATCTGGTAACTACAAATTTAGACTTAGTAAACATAGGTAATAAACCAAACTTCCAAAACTCTATAAGGAAGGAAGTAAATGATATTATATGAATTTTTACAGAAAGTAACTACTTATGTAAAAACTAGTGAGTCTCTGAAGAGATCTCCATAACCAATCAAAATCACATAACATTTTGGTTCACGGGTAACTCCATGCATAAGAAAAGAACAATCTAAGAGAAATATTGAGAAGAACTGTATGTCAAGTTTTGCTTTCATATACGATTCTGTGTAAATTATTGAATACATGTACATAAGTCTAACTCTTATCTACGAAACATTTGAGCAAACTGCAATTCCACTACAAATAACACGAGAAAACTGACTGTATGGTGTAACTCCCAATTTAAACTCTTATGCAAGAAGACTAGAAAATTATATAACCTGTGACTCGCTCAAAATGAATAAGCATAAGGATAATTTAAAAATAGAAGAAATAGAGTAGAAACCAGTTATTAAAAACGCTAAAGAAAATGGTTGGAGAATTTCTTGTAAAAATATGCAAGGAGCTGTGGATATTACCAGAATCTTACCTTGGACTGCAATTGAATAGGTATTCTTTACATACAATTACCGATACCAAGAATCTGGGTATTAAATAAGATGTCACAGAGTTAAAAAATTTTCTGTTGGAGCATTGGAGGTTTTAATGCAAAAGAATTGATGAAACAGAGTTTAAAAAAATATATAAATAATACATTTACAAAAACCTTCATTAAACTGAATATAAGGTTTGGCGTCCGATGAACAAGAAGAGAAGGCACATAATGGACTCTAAGGTAAATATAGAGCAAATCTGATATCATGGTTGGAATGAATGTGAGTACGTGTTCTGCGGTCAAGATTTGTAATGTCATTGTAAATATCCAATTATTACAAGAATTAAGCTTACCATTATTTAATACTACCAATAGTTATTTAAATTATTGAAGGACCTTTGAAAATACCTAGAGCTTACAATCAAATAAGATAAACTGAATATATAACTCCATCGTCAAACCACAACTTCTACATGGTATCAGAGTTTGAAGATATATGTATGCAATTGCAAAACGAATATAAAGGCATTAAACAGAGTGAAAAAATTTTTTAAGAAGAATTACCTGAGCTATAAAGATGATATATTAATTTCTTTCATTACCCTGAAAAAGCTACAGAGAATTCCATCTTTGAGCAAAGTTGTACTGCCATGGTCATTGAAAAGATACCTTTTCATCACGGAAAAGCTTAAAGATACATGTCTTTTACATATACATATCGTTAAATAAGGCCCGTGTATATGATAACATCCCCTTGTCACGCATGCCTAACCAAAAGTTTGATTTAAATATGCAGTAAGAGAAAACTGTACTAGTGAGTCCTAAAAGTGTCATAAGCGTACTCGGTTGTAGGGACTAATTGATCCAGTTATCTAGTTTTTTCAGAATGGAATTTCTCGCCTAGAGAAGTGCAGTATTTTATTTACGTGGTTGAAGATCAACAACAAATTGTGACAAGTGATTTAAGGATTCTAAGTGGGTCTTTTGCATCTCACGTCACTGGATCTCTAATTTTGTTCATGGTGGTAGAACTAAATATCGAATAAATTTTAAATTTAAAGAACAAATATTATTTTTTAATCAGCAAACAAGTAGACAATGTGATAAAATTATAAAATAGTAAATTTAGAAACAAAATAATGCGACAACAACAAACAAAATTAATTTAATGATAGTATAGTGATTTTTTCATAAATATAATCACTTATGAACTATTGTAATAGTAAAATTTTAGACAAATAAAATAATTTTTAGGAATTAATTATCTAGAAAATTTACATTAAAATGATAATAAAATAAAATGACAACAAAATATGCAAAATATAGATATAAACATCATTTTTAAATGTCAACCAAACTAGTATTAATTTTAATAGAACATAGAAATATTTACAAAGAAAATGCTATAGGCTTTTATATAAATATATATTATACTATTAGATAATTATTGTAAATTCATTTTTAATAAAGTTAAGAAGAGAGACATTTTTAATACTTTATTTTTTTTTTCCACATTTTAATGGAAATTTTCTTAAAATTAAAATATTTAATAATACAATTGCATAAAATATAATCCATTCAAAAATGTTATTATTTTATGAAAATTATTAAACTAAATAATTTTTTACAATAATACAATTACTATAAAAAATATAAAAATTTTATTAATAAATGGAATTATTAAATATAATTTTAATAAAATTTGAAGTATTTTAATATTTAGCCATTTTTATTAGTTATTTTTTAATGGCTAATTATAAAAATAAAAAAATTGTATGGCAAAATCTTTGTCATAAAAGTTTAAAATTTTAAAAATAAAATACTTTTCACTATTATAAATATTTACTTAATTCAGTCTACTATTAATATTTACTAAATCAAATTATATAACTTGTTTTCATATCATAAAGTGGTACCAGTCGAAAAGTAATAATTACTACAAATATATATGTATGTATACAATTTTATACATATCATATACAAAATGTTTTATATCAAATTTAATTAAATTCTATAATAAAACAATTTTTTCAAGTTCATTCTTTTTTCAGAAATTATTATAAAATATAACAATTTTTTCATGACAAATTTAATTCAATATGAAAATAAAAAAAAATTATATGCAATATTTTATACGTTAATTATGTAATCAGTTTTTAGTTTTAATTTTTCAAAATATTAAACATTATACATATGATAAATCTATAAAATAATCTATCTTACACAATGATGTTGTAAGCATGTATAATTACTTTAATAATAATTTTTAAATAATAAAATTACATAAACTTACATAAATACATACACCCATATATATATAATAAACACATAAGAAACGTAATGCAATAAAATTTCAAATGTTAAATTTATTATTTATTCATTTATAATTAATTATAGGCACATTTAAAAATAATTAGTTGACCATACTTTGTTTTAATCAAATATTTTGATTTTTATTTATTTTAATTAACTTGTATTTATATTATATATCTTACTATAAATTTTAAATTAATAACAATTTTTCATATAATCTTAAGATATAACTAATATACATACCTATTTTCACATTTACTAAATATTTATTAATATATCATTTATAAATATTATATAAGAACAATATTTTATAATTTTTAACAGTAATATATTTGATAACTATATATATATATATATATATGTTAGTCTTATAGTAAGCAAAAATTATTTAACACTGATATAACATTGAATGCAATAAAATTAATGCTGTAATTAATATAAAGCCATTTATAAATAAGAAAAGTTTTAGAGTTTAAATAAATTAATACAATTATAATTTATAATTGTATCTAACTATACATACAATTATAATTTGGTCATTACTTGCACTTCCCACTTTTTTTAAATCACATTTTTGTGCTTAAAACCTTAAAACCATGTTTTAATAAAATTTACATATTAAAATGTCATTTATTTGTTATTTAAAAAGCCATGCAATCAAAATTTTTAATATTCTTACAAACTGAACAGCTATTTTACAAAATGAAAAGTAACATATGCAATAGGTTTTTTAAATATTTGTAAATAGTTTTCATTATTTTATATTTATGTACTACATACTTACTGTCTGTATGAACAATGCCTATTTTTTAATGAGCCTATTGCAAATTTTAAAAAATAAAGAGATTTGAATAAATTTATTTTTATTTAATAGACTAAGTTGTTGAATTTTTCACTCAATTAAAATTAACAATTGATGTTTTTTTCGTTACCATATTTCTGTAATTTATTTTTATTTCTTATTCTATTTAGATGTCAGGAAATTATTCATAAATACATTTAAGTGTTTCTGCTTAAATAATATTTGTATATTGCTTTTTTTATCAAATAAAATTTGATATTGTCATTAGTAAATCTACGTGTACAATGCGCATGCGTATTACATTTGAGATTATTAAAAATATAATTTTAAATGAAATCTTGTATATAGAAAAATCAAATTTTGTTTGTTTATTTATTCAATTATCAATTATTAACTACAGTATTTAGTTTAATACATTATTAATAATACCAAAAATGTTAATATCAATTTTTAGCTTTTGATGTTCGCGCACTATTTAACCAAAAGGTAAATAATAATAAATATAATATTAAAATAATGCTTATTGTTTAATAATGTAAAATATGTCAGTCTGCTTATTTCTATCTTATTCCAGTTACTATATGAAAATATCAAAAATAACTTATGAAATTAAAAATAAAAATGTGTATATTAATAAAATGGTGCCGACGTATAGCTCCGTTAGATCTTTGGATAAAATCATGTTTTGTATCTTTAGAGTGTATTAAAATTTAAAAAAATAATTATGTGCTAAAATAATTATGATACATTATTGGGATTGAAAAATTATAACGTTACATTAATTTGTCGGATGTTTATTTGTTTTGTTAATTTAAAATTTGTATCAAATGCAAATAAAAAATCTCTGAAAGAATTTTTAATTTAAACTCTATTGCGCGAAACACATTTTATATTTACAAAATAAAGAGAAGTTTATGTGCTTTAGATATTGATAAAAAATTTTTTAAATGAAATCGTTTTACTTTAATAATCAAGAAATAATAAGTATCAAGTAAAATTAAATATGATACTCGTGAATAAATTTAGAAATTGCTAAAAAAATATAATTTATTTGTAAGTTTAAAAGGTAAATTTTTTTTTAAGATATAATACGAACATATATATTTTTGAAAATATAATTTTGATATTTGAGGTAATTCAAACTACAGATTCAAATTATATTTATATATAGTACAATTATGCTAACAAGATAACGCTAAAATAGAGTTATATGTAGAGCAATATAAATTAGTTATAATAAGAAAATTAAGAACTGTTGTATTGACAATATATACATGTATATATTCCGCTGAGGGTTGCCATCAGGGGGGTCCAACTGTAAATGGGAAGACTGGAAACAAATACCTATGTACAAGTATCAAGAAAATACAGAATCCTATACTTTCTATAACCCCATGTGTCCTTTTTCATGAGCCGGCACTGATAATCTGGCATATATTTTTACTTCTCATTTCTTAAAATTTTTGAACAGTAACAAAAGTTCTTTCAACAAGAATGCGCATTCGCTTAATAATATACTAAAAAGTTTAATAAAAGTGTTAATTAGCAGCAAATAAACTTATTATTTTTTTTAAAAATACATTTTAAAATTATCTTCTTGCTCTATAAAAAAATAAATTTTTTATAAGCACTTCGAAACCTATTTAAAAAAAAAGGTATATATAGCTATATGAACTACGAGTAAAAAAAATAGACATCTAAAATATTTCGAGCTTTGAAAATAATTTAGTATAACTGAAAAACATTTTTATTAATAATTTTATAATGAATTCAATTTCTTATTGAAATGTAAATGATAAGTGCTTATAAAAAATTATTTTTAATTTTCCATGTGTCCACCCAGAGCGCTAAAATCGCTTCGGAAGTGCGAGAGAGAGAAAAGATATTTTAACCACCATGTTTGTTTCTTATGTAAAACATTGAACTTAACATTCTCTTATTTACTGTTCTGTGGTTGCCATTTTATCGTGGTCGAGGGTGTGCTACAGGGGTGATCAATTTTAAATGAGAGAGCTGGTGACAAACGACTAAAAATTTTAAGTATCCTGCACTTTACTGTCGCCCTGATGACCTTTTTTGTGAGCAGATCCTGGTGATGCGATGCACGTGTTCTCTAACACAATGTAAGCCGTATTCAAAACTTTTTTTCTGATAGAAAGAAGTTCTGAAATTGTTTAAGTTTTAATTTTATTGAATAATGATAATTTATTTAAAGTAATCGTTGATCAGTAAGTATATATAAAAATAAAAAATTGATTGTAAATTCATATGTTTGAAATCCAAATAAGATACTTAATTTAATAAAAAGGAACAAAGGAGAAAACAGATACTGTGAAGAAAAAGATGAATAAAAATTTTAGATATTTATGTTGATAGATTTAATTTCAATAACATTTTAATAATTGTATTAGTAAGTACATTTTATATGTAATAAATATATATTATTTTATAATAACCATATTATCGATTTACATATTTTATAGTCATAGTATAATATTTTATAATAATGTACATTTTTAAATTATAAATTATTTTCTTTTTCATATATTGTTTTGCTGTTATTAATAATAAATCTTATATGTAACATAATAAACATTTTTATCAGTTAATTTTAATTTCACAAAATGTATGCATATTTTTTCAATAATAATATGTCAATATTGATATATTTATAAAAGTTTATACACTTATTCTATATAATAGTGCACACTTTTCTTACAATAATATAATATAATACAAATATATATTTACAAATAAATACTTAAACCTATTATTATACATACTGTATTTTAATAGAGTTCATAAAATATATATATTATAAGTTACTAAACAGCATTTAATTACTACATTATTAAATAAATTAAAATTCAATATAAGATATGAGATTATATTTCTAATTCACTTAATAAAACTATATATACAATACTAATTATGATTAATAATTTCAATATTATTTATTATTAAATGGTTTTATTTTTGCATAGCGACTCTGGTATTTTTTATTGAAATCAGCAGAATACTTGTGAAAAAGAAAAGGTAATGTTACGTTCAAAATTTTATCAAAATTGCTATGCTTATTACAAAAAGTATATTTATATTTTAAATTATCAAAACAAAATATTTTAAATTTATCGTATACATCTAATTTATTACCATTCTTATTAATTCATGTAATAATTTATACATATTTTCACTGGGATATTTTAAATGTTGCTCTTTAGGCAACATTGTTTTAAATACAATTAAATTATGGTCATGTGACAAAGATTTTACAAATGAACAATTGTCATAATCAATGCAACTTCCTTTTTTAATTTGTATTTTCTTTAATATATAACCAACAACATAGACTAAAGCTTGTTTGTTTTTCATATTTGCAAAATCATATGTCAATCTCTCACACTTACAACTTATCTGGATGCCTATGATAAGATCCTATTAAATTTGTTTATGCTTTAAAATAGATTTTAAAGCAAAAAAAAATTTATTATGAATTGCCACGACCTCACTAGAGGAACTTGGAGCTATGCATATGAGTTAGTATTAATGAGAGAATGTACATATGAATGCGGAGCCTATTTAATTTTGAACTTTTCATATGTAAATGTATCAATGAGTAAATACTTAAAGAGATTTTCTTAAGAATACTCTCAAGGTAATTTTTTCACTGATATCTCCCTAAAAAAGGCTCTTCCCCAAATGATGTTGAATGTAACGAATGTAGTATGATGGATTTAGCGTATTTCTACTTGATCCATGGATTAAGGAGGAGAAAAGAACAGACGAATGACACTCTATTTCTCTTTAAAATTAAGGACCGTACAAAGATACTTCTGTTCACTTTGGCAGCAATTGAGAATTGAACGAACGCGATCGTATTTTATTGGGAGAAACTTTATACCTTTCCATAATATATACATATATACGGCTTAAAAAAGTTCAAAGAAGAATAAAGAGAAATGCATAAAAAAGAAAAAATAACAAGGAGGGAAGCACTAAAAAAAATTTAATCAGAAAACTAATCATAAATTACTTTTATTCATTAAAAATCACAAATATAAATACTATTAAACAATTACACAATTATTAAATTTTTACTCAACAATAATGATCTTACCATAAATTCAAGAGACTATAATTATGAATTTGTTGATGTAAAAAATAAATATTTATATGTGACGAAAGAAAAGGAGTTAGGAGAAGACGAGGTACTTCAATGAATCTCAGTTAATTTAGAGCATTATTATAAACACAATTTATTGGGCTCGCTGCGTATATCAGCATAAAAGCCCCCTCGATGCGGGGGGAAATTCACGCTATATTACAATTATATTTACCAATAGTAACGGCGCAATGGGGACGGTCGCAGTAGCCGAACAGTGGCTAGCGTCCTCCGTGAAGCTCAGCACCGAGAATCAGTGCGTGGAAGCGCTTCTCGTCGCTGCCCTGGGCCGCGACCCCCACCTGATGAGCTGCGACGTGCGACCATTGTGGGCCTTGGCGACACGGCATGGTACTCTCTCGAGGGTGTACGCCCACGAGGTTGAAACAGCGCCTTCGCCGTTGAATCCATTGCGCGAAACCAGATATCCGCGCACATGAATCCACACACATACACAAACGAGCACACGAGAAAAAACGCTGATAAATCAGACAAATCTCGCGTGATAATAAGATTTAATTGAACGCAATCAGACCGGAGAACTTCTAGCTCGAATGAACACAAAAACGAGAGAGGAAGTCTCATACCAAGAGTTCCAGGTGCAGGAGTGATGCGCAGAGCATCGCAACCTCGAAAAATCGTCACCCCCGCGTGGCATTGCAGCCCGTCATAAATTTTAGGGCCGTCCCTGCAATGGTTTTCGTATCGAGGCAGTCTCCCTTGCCGTCGGAAAGCGCCGAACAAATAAGATTCACAAGAATAAAGGATAATGGATAATTAATAGAAATAGATATGTGTATGTATTTAACACTTGGCCTCTAGTCGCAAATGAAGCATTTTGAGGTTATTTTGCGATATTGACAGACCAATTTTCACAATTTTTCACACACACGCTATATTTTATAATAATAGTTTAATTAAAATTACCTCATGATCAACAGTTACTTTATAAAACAAATAATCTTATGTGGTTACCAGTGCTCCATTTGACTTTCTTCATATTTTCCTCCAGCTAATTCATTTTACCACTTCCATGAATTGCCATCTTGATGTGATAGAGGGACATGTTTTTTTAGATTATGAAGGTAGCATGCTCTTGGCTTGGCATGAATGTATGAATGAGGGTATAAAAAAATGAGTATCCCGATCAATTTTAGATTCTCTATGAATAAATGGGAATTTAGTGAAGAATGAATAAAATGATCCCCCTAAAAAGGTTTGTCGCAATGAATTATTTAGGCAATTCGATAAAAAGGGCTTTCCTATGAATGCTCGTAAAAACGATGAATGTAGCATGATGAAAAGCGGGGACCAGAAGAAAATTTACTCAATTGGTCTGGTTAGCAACTAAGGGCAATCTCCCAATTTAGTGAAAGTGGTGACGATGGATTGAGCCACCCCGTATAGTACAGTAATATAGCATTCATCTAGTCTTGCATACATGTACCAACATTACGAAAAGTTTCTCAAATACGCAATCCATTGATGTAGCACTGTGGAAAGAGCGGAGTCTTGAAGGTCTGGAGGGCAGTGAAAAAAAACTGAAGATGATACACTGAGACCGCCAGATAATATAGGCACTCAGTATAGGCTAACTATCCAGTTCTGACTGCCCCACTAGTCAGTGTATAATTTCCATCGAATTAACACCGTAGGGTAGTGATCGAGCTAGACCTTTTAGTTTGGGTGGAAGCGGCGTTCTTCCAAGGCTGAAGGGACATTTTCACTCCTCAGACAGCACCTATTTGCTTTGAATACCACTGACGAAAATCCTAGTCATGATATATTAAACATCTGCATCCTCTTAAATATAAATGGATAAGTCAATTAATTAATAAGCGGTTAACGTGCTGCGTATTTTTGTATCAAGAGGACAAATTAACGGATGCAGAGTACGTTAAACCCGAGGAGACACCCAAAACACTATTAAACACTGTATTCTTCAAAGAATCAATGCTCAGGCTCTTGATCAGCTAACACCAGTATGGATTTCTCATAATCTATTGATATCACCAGTCGAACAAGGGCTGGATCTTCGCTAAGCTCCAAAACTTGATGCAGTAGTATGATTGAAATTAAGATTCCTATCATGGAGGATTTCATTGAGTTCGGGAAGGTGTTAGTGTACTTGTCAAGTACAGATGAAACTGATACGTCAATACTATACAATAACGGATACGTCAGTAAGTAATATCTACACAAAATATTATAATTCCATATAAAGAGAGAAAGAATCAATATAAATAATTATTTATAAAATTTACATTATTAATTAACAACTGTTGAAGATGAGAATTTAAAATGTTTAGTATATAATAATATTTATTATGTATTTAAATTATCGCGATGCGTGTATAATTAAATTCCAATAATTAATCCGCGATAATATAACGTATATAATAATGATATTACATACGTGACATATTTAAATTTATAATTATAAAATTATATATAATTGTGGGTACTGAAGATTTTATTTAAAAATTATTTTATTGATGATCAAATTGAAATTATATAAAGGGTTTTGATGTTCCTCCAAATTCGAAAAATTTTTGTGGGACTTCCCCTGGTGATTTGTTAATAATTGTAATAAAGTTGAATCTTGATATAATTTAAATTATTAATAAAATTGGTAGTGAAGTGTTGAATATTTATATTTATTGATATTATTATTATTTTTAATAATAATTATAATATAATGTAATGTTTTGAGAAATTTTTTAATATTATTTAAAATAATATTTGCTAACGTTATATCATCCGTATTAACTTTTGATACTATAATTTATATAAATATTTTTGAATGACAATAAATGCATTTATGATAGTTATTCGAAATAATTCGATAGAACAGAGAAATCTTCTTTTGAAAGGAGTTTTCAAAAGTGAAGCTAATCATACAGGGAAGCAGAAATTTATCATCTTTCAAAAACTAGAATGGCTTTCAACAACAACAATAAGTCACAAAAATATTTTTAAAAATTTTAGAATATGAACATTTTATTTAGAATGTTCGTTAGACTTCGAGATATATAGGTTCCTGATAAAAGCTTGTAAATTTCATATTTGTGGATTTGCAAATAAAATCTGTGATGTATATGACAATTTATAACTTCCATGTGAAAAATTATATTTGACTAATAACTTATGCTTAAAATAGAAAATATAATGTGAATCTTCTAAAATATTTTCATATTCGGTATCTATAAAAATAGGCAATTGTCAATGCAATCTGATTTAAGACTGGAACAAATCCAAAATTCCAAAACAGAAGAGTAGAACATTTATTTATTCGATTGAAATTATATAAAATATAGATGGAAAAAAGTATTGACGCTGTAATGCAATTGATATATTATAATAAATTAGTTAAGTATCAACACGATTTATTGTTTATTATTTATTATATTATATACTATTAAAAAATGGTTCTTTATTTTTTAATACCTCAGGGCTTAAGAATTATAAAATTAAAAATACGAATTGGCAGTAATAAATGTAAAGAACGTCATCTTCGTAGTAATTTATGAAACTAAATCACTGCAAATTTGCTAAATAAATAATAGTACAAAATAATTTACTTAAAACGGCTATTAATATAAACCACATAAATAATATTAACTAAATTCTAGTTTAGATAATTGTTATCATTATTATAAACAGGAATATGATATAAATTAGTTAATTATTATTTTAAAAATTAAATATTGAAAGTTATTGAGTATTATAATAAAATTTAAATTATATATAGTCTATCGCCGAAGTATCGAGTTTTTTTTCATTTTGCAACCATTGGTCATAGCGACTTAGCAGGGGTTTTAAAATGGAGAGAAAGCTTTCTTCCATTTGTTCTCTTTGTTTTTGTTTTTTCGATAATTTGAAGAGACAGGATTTTACTTCACGCGAAGGGTGTTCGAACTTTTGACACAACAAGTAGAACAGTGTTACGCTATAAAATTTTGTGTAAAAAAACAGTGCGTAAACTTATAAATTGTTACAAGAAGCTTATAAAGATAATTTTATAAAAAAATTTAGAAATGAGAAACGTTTGCATAACTATCAAAGCTGAGGAAATTCAGACTGCTTTTGAGAACTGGAAAACTCACCTTCTTAAATGCGTTGATACAGAAGAAAATTATTTTGAACAATTTAAAATTTTTATTTCAAACTGTTTATAAGTTCTATAATAGATAATATTTTATTAAAAAAGGTAAAAAAAAGTGTTTTCTTTTTTTTAGAATCTTTAAGCGAAACACTCGCGTAGCGTTTTTCCACTAAACGCTTTAGCGCTCCGTGTCAAAAAATTGAATAATACCATTCGCGCGAAGTAAAATTATGGCGTTCTAATTATCGAAAAAGCAAAAAAAAAATACATGGAAAAAGCTTGCCTCTACATTTTAAGACCCCTCCCAAATTACTGCGACCAATATTCACCAAATGGAAAAAACCTGATACTTCCAGGACAAACCATGAATTAAAAGTATTCTTAAATGCTATAAAATGTAATAATTATTTTTTAAATTTTTATAAATTAAGTAATAATTATAAATTAGATTTACAGGCTTTCAATTCAAGTTATATAGTAATTACTTTAACATCTTTTGTGAAATATATTTATCCTTCGTTTGAAGAGATGGTAAATGTAAAAAAATAAAATTGTCTACAATTTAAAATTTTTAAATTATCAATATACCATTAATAATTTCTTGTATTGAACAAAGTCGATAATTATTAAATAAAATATTTATTGAATAAGTTCTTTTTAAAAATATATGAAATAATAATATAATATAATATACTTTTTTAAAAGTACAAATTTAATTCATAATTATTGATATTCTTGATGTTTAAATATTTGATAATATATATTTATCAGAGTTGATAAATTAAAATACATGTAAGATTCTTACATTTCAAAAAGTCACAACTTTATTATGAATACCATTAACATTTAAAATTTTTGAAACAATATTATTTATGTCTTGTTGTAAGACAATTATATACAATGTATATATATATATATATCAAATTATTTTTATGAAAAAAAGTCACAATTTTATTATAAACACTATTAATATTTAAATTTTTTGAAACAATAATATTTATGGCTTATTGTACAAACATAATATACAACACAAATTATAGTTTAAATTATAGTTATATAAAAAAAATATTTTTCGATAGGCAATTTCTTGGACAGATTCTTGAGGTTCTTGTTCAAATATCCACATTTATTAAAAATTAGATAAGATGTAAAACCAACATTTATTATGGAATATATTTTTTAGAGAGAACAACAAACAAATTTTAATAGTGGAATCTTAAATTTATATTGATTTAATATTTCACTAGTAAAATTTATAAAGTATATGTTTAGACTTGAATTAAATGTATTCAAAAATTACAAACATTAAATTTATTATCTAAGCATATTTTAAATGTGATGATTGCGTATAATAAAAAAATGTTAATGAAACTTTTCAATGTAAGTCTTATAACAAATAATAGTTGCTATATTCTCTAAACATTACAAAGTATATTGATAATAATATATATGTATATTCAATGCAATTTCATAGTATTTATTTTTAGATACTTTTGAAAATAATTTCAGATGAACAATGAAAGATTTCCTGTTCCTTACTGACTAATATATAAAGTATCTGTTAATTAATATAGCTTTATAATTATCTGAAGGTAAATTTAGAAACATTTGCGATGAACAATTCCCGGTCCAGATTCATCATATTCTTGTTTAGATATCCACATTTGTTGGAAAGTAGATAAAGATGCAAGAATAGAACCACCGATCCATACGGAGTATTTTCTTTCAGGTGGAGCAATAATTTTGATTTTAATTGTTGATGGAGCTAATGCAGTAATTTCTTTTTGCATACGGTCAGCAATACCAGGATACATAGTAGTTCCTCCAGAGAGTACAGTGTTAGCGTACAGATCCTTACGGATATCTACATCACACTTCATAATTGAATTGTACACAGTTTCGTGAATACCACAAGATTCCATACCCAAAAACGATGGTTGGAACAAAGCTTCAGGGCAACGGAATCTTTCATTTCCAATAGTTATAACTTGACCATCGGGTAATTCGTAACTTTTTTCAAGAGACGTACTTGCAGCTGCTGTTGCCATTTCTTGTTCAAAATCTAAAGCTACATAACACAACTTTTCTTTAATATCTCGCACGATTTCTCTTTCAGCTGTGGTAGTAAAAGAGTAACCTCTTTCTGTTAGAATTTTCATTAGATAATCTGTTAGATCACGTCCAGCCAAGTCCAAACGGAGAATAGCGTGAGGTAGAGCGTAACCTTCGTAAATTGGTACAGTGTGAGAAACACCATCTCCAGAGTCTAGTACAATACCAGTAGTACGACCAGATGCATAGAGTGATAAGACAGCTTGAATAGCAACATACATAGCTGGACTGTTAAAGGTTTCAAACATGATTTGAGTCATTTTTTCACGATTAGCTTTAGGGTTGAGTGGAGCTTCGGTTAACAGTACTGGGTGCTCTTCGGGGGCAACACGTAATTCATTGTAGAAGGTGTGGTGCCAAATTTTCTCCATATCATCCCAATTTGTAATAATACCGTGCTCGATCGGATATTTCAGAGTAAGAATACCTCTCTTACTTTGAGCTTCATCTCCAACATAACTGTCTTTTTGACCCATACCGACCATCACACCCTTAAAAGAAATTCAATTAATAATTAATATATTTTGTTAATATAAATTTGTTAATTATAATTCAAATTAAATTATTAATTTAACATAATTATATTGAAATGTATAAAATAACATATTGTTAGCATAGAAACAAAATCTTCAATAGCATTTTTAAAAGATAAGCAATTACAGAATCTAAAGTATAATACAAATTATATTATAATTTATTATTATTATTGTTTCTATTATTTATTAGTAAATAATTGAAATATATTGATATATTTTCTTTCATAAACAATTTATTGCTCATTTATTAATTCTACTGTGACCCACTAAATAATGCGAAAATTTTTCTTATTAGCTACATTAGCGCACTTTTATTAATAGTAATGTAATTATATACAATTATTTATGGTATGCTGATTTCAATACAATCACAATACAACAAAAAATGAGCTCCGTAACTGTCAATCCTACTAAATCTGACCATCAATTGACACATACAGAAACGGACTTTAGCATTTGTGCTTGTCCATACAAAGTTTACAAAAACTACAAAAGATGTGCAGTCATTTATATATGCCTAATAATAAAAGCTATTCATATTAAAATATTATCGAGGTTCCCTACTTCTTTTCGTTCTGCATCACTTCGATGCCACTATGAAACTTTTTATAGCGATAACCCGTCATATTTTAAGAAACAAATACAGAATTATAACTTTTGTTTAAAAACATCTTGGTATTTTAAGTTAAAAAGTTGCTACCTATAATAAGTAACTAGACCTTCATATCACAAACTCATAGCTTCGGTGAATTATGAGAAATTAATATCAAACGTTACAAGACATCGGAGGCCAGTAATTGGTGATCATATTTTAATTTTTTAGATTCTACAACACTAGCTTATCTTATTGCTGTACGTTTAAATTCGAGAATTAACACCATTTAATTCAGATTCATACGATATTACAGCTTTTATAATGGCAAATTTCCTAATTAATGACTCATTACTCACTCTACTTGATGACAATGTATATATAATAAGTACAATTACTTTGATTTAATAATGACTAATTCTACTAAGCCTACTGGATAATTCCTAGAAGAATTGGTGAACTTCATATATATGAACCATGTGTAAATTCGTTTCAAATAATTAAAATTACGACACCCAATAATTTTGGAAACCTGTTATTAATTAATAAGGAATTAATACTGACTACTAACTGGGTTCTTATCGGTTCCACTTATGTTCGGATAATCTTTTGAGAGTAATGGTGCTTCAAACATGTACCTCTAAATTTAAATAACAGTGAAGAGACTAATACCTTTATCTGGTAAGAACAATAATTATACTCTATAAGACTATCTTATGAAATACTACATTATTTCTACAAAAGATTCCATGCGGAACAGTTACGAATGATTCTTAATAGACCTAATTTTTTTTTGTTTCAAATCAAGATTCCACTCATTTTAGGACGGGCAATATGGTTATGTAATTCACTTTTATCAACAATTTTGAGCTCACCTATTAATTTAAATTTCTATCGCTAGGCAGTGCGAGACATAATTTATTGACACCTAAATTATCACGCTATGTAGATTAATATAAGTAATAATCGGAACTAATTATGATCTCTTTATTAAAAGTTAGAAGTACCTTAAACTATCAACTACAATAAAGTTGTTTACTAGCCCTGTTTAGTTATGAATCTTATATTAATATCTTGACTCACTTTCACGATAAAGAATTTTTACAGGAATAATACAATTGATTATAGAACATAATTTCTATTCGTTGTGATATAGAACACTTTTCAATGATGTTATTGCGGTAACATCTCAAGTAATTCATCAGTTATTTGTAATATATATTGAAAATAGTTTTCGAACCAATCTAACTACATTATGAGAAAAAGAAGAAGGTATAATGAATGTATATATATATTGTATAAAATATATTTAAAAAACCGAGATATAAATTTTAAATTGAGTAGAGCAATTTATAATTAAGTGCTTATTATAATAAATATAGATATGCACATATTGAATTATTTAAGTATATTAAGAAATATATAATAGATTTATCATTTAAATGCAAAAAATTAATATTTTCTGAACATATCCCTAATTCTATTAAATTAATTTACTTAATTCTATTAAAATGTTTCATTTATTTTAGTCGAAATTAAAATGTTAGATAGTATTGTATCAAATATTTTCTCAACAGACTTACCTAACCGACACGCTGAAAACAGTGACATGTTAAAACTTATAAAAAATAAAAAATTAAGAACATGATTTCAAACTTTGAAAATATATTTATGTAGTCTCGATCTACTTTTTTATATAATACGTCTGACAGCGTGCATCTTTTTATTGCTTAAAAAATGCATTTTCCAACTATGGATTTTTTCTAACCTTTTTTTTCGATTATTTGTAATCCATTACGAAAGTATTTAGGGACAAAATACCACAGAAAACGGTTATAACTTTTGTATTTAATTTTAATTGTGACTCTTTAATATCGATTTAATAATTCCTTTTTCTTTAAATTCTCGTTAATTAAAATTAAATTAAAATAATTAAATTAATTAAAAGTATAACATGTAATATAAATTTATCTATTATAAGTGAACCATGATTGAAATTTTTCATGTTACAATATTTAGATTTTGTTTGACTAGCTATTGGCTCAATGCGGACAGTTTTTATGATATAAATTTAATTTCAAACCTTCTGATTATCATTTATAATTTTTTTACTCATTTTAAAATGTATAAAAACTATGATGTACTTTTGGAAAGTGTTCGAAACGAAATAAAGTGACCGCTTCATATACCATCATTGTTAACTTTGTCTGTCAATGTCCTCTTTCAATCATTTGAATATACCTTACATTAATAAATTTATAAACGTATTTATCTAGTTACTATAATTTTCGCTTCATTTACAATGATACTAGAACAATATATCGAGATACTTGTTTGGTGCATAACTCCCATTATCGAATATGGAGTATCTGACTAGGGCTATTAAACTGCCATTTCATAAATATTTATGATACTGCTATAATATTTTGAAAAAATATTATTTAAATAATAAACTGTAAAAATATGTTTAAAAAATTGGTTTTGAGGGTACAAAATTAGATAACTTCCTTAACTCATAATTAATTCAATTTTAGAACACTACGAAAGAATAGTTATTTAATTTTTAAATTGATAAAACAAGTACATAAAAATAAAAATGTAAATTGTAATATAAAAAAAACCAAACAAATTGAAACTATTAAATTATTATCTAGAATAAATGCATTAACTCATAAATGTACATGAATTATAGAATTCTAAACTACTAAACATTGAATTAAACCTTCCACTTGTTTAAAACTTTCGTTTTAAATAACAATAAAAAAATTTTAATAGATCTTTAATTTTATTATCAAAAGTTTTAAAACAAATATTTTCCATTATTTTACAATATGATTTTGATGATAAATTAAATGCATATTTAAACTTATCTACTTTGCAACGAAATATTTATAAATTCAAGCATACATTAAACATGCGTATTGAAGATTTATTGAATTATTTATTAAATAATTTAATCAATAATTTCTAATTTTTAATTAATTGAAATTAGATATTATATTATATTAAATTAGAAATTAGATATAAATTAATTAAATAAAATTGAACTAATGTCAAAAGAATTACTAAATAGTAATTATCGAGAAATTATTAAAAAAAATTTGTAATTAATTAAATTACTAAATTACTTGTAATTTTTTAAAATAATTAATATAAAATTTATATTTAAGTATATCTAACAATTATAATATCTTTTAATTATATAACAAACGTGGAATTATCAATTTTTTGTAGAAATCTCCAATAAACATTGATAAAATTAATTTTAAAATACAAAAAATATTGCCTGAAAATTTAAATTCATTTTATTCAACTAATATATTAACACATGGAAAAACGTAAAAATTATTCTATTAAATGTACCAGAAGTTCTTCAGAATTCAAGTGTCATTTGATTTTATGTTCTCAAAAAAAAATATTTGTATTGTTACGTATATTCTATATTAAGTAAAATAAAAATTCATTGTTAATTAAATAAAATACAAAAAAGTAAATAAAACTACATGTATGAGTCTTAATAAATGTGCAATTTAATCCTTGTGTTATAAAATAAGTATATACAAATTGTATTTTTTATAAAATTGAACATATTTTTTAATATATTTTTTGTAATAGTGTAATTTTGAATGGTCTTTTTTTTTTGTTTTTTAATGTAAGTGTATTTGTTATTTTATGTGAAAAAAATATTGTAAAAATGGTTGGGGATAAAATCCCCTAATTTTTCCTGAATGTCTAAGCACTGTAACAATAGATTTTTTTATTATTAAAACAATATTAATTAAACTGAAAAATTTAAAAAAAAAAATATTATATTCTAATAATTACTATATCTACAAATTTTTAAATAATTTCAAGGTATTTGAAATACTTTCTTAGTATGAAAATATTAAAAGTTTTATTTATATTTCTTTTCTGTCTTTTTTTGTAATTTTTTTTAATAAATTAATGAACATTTTTTTATTGACATAATTTTTGTTAACTCGAAAAACAAATATTAAGCATTTAAACAATAATATAAACACACATAAGGACTTTAGATTCTTTTTATGAAGTTTAAGGATTAACATAAGGAAGTTATCGGAAATGTGTTTATTGTTTTAACTTAATAATATACCAATAAAACGAAAATAGATAAATTGTTGTATCCCATTGTCACTATTATTTATACATAATAATTATAATTAAAAGAAGTAGAATATAAATACAAAAAATGAAATAATCACCAAAAAAATAATGAGAAAAACAATATAATTATAAGTACCATGTAGAGCTTTTTCCTTTGAGTAGCACATCAAATGCTTCTTATATCAAGATATTTTGAGAGTAAAATATGCATAATAATTTCATTATATGATCAAAGAAATTTATTGTATTTAATAATTATGACAAAAATGGTAAAAATTGATATGATGATAAATAAAAATTGAATAAGCGGAAGTGTGAAGTAAGAGCGAAAAATAAAACATTTAAAAAAATATGATTAATAATACTAATAACCTTCAGATTTTTACACCGTTGGTCGCGTTTAATTATAACAAAAGCAATACGCTCCAAAAAAATAACCATCTTTTCGCTCGATTATGAAATAATACGAAAGTCTAGTAACGAAACTCAAATATGAAAAAGAAGAAAATGTTGATCACCACTTAAAAATTTATTGTTACGGCGAATAATTCGTAGATTGCGAAGTTTTCCACTGAAAAATCATTAGCCATAAAAAGACAGACACCCCTGTCGAAACATCAACTAAAAAATTAAAAATTAATACATTATATTATTCTTTACTTGCACCTTTCGGGATCCCAAAATTATCTGCTTTATTAATAAAACAGAAAATTCTAAATTTAATGCATATTCAATACAAGGGGTAATTCAAGATTTGTGAGATTGTCAAGTAAGATAGACTCAAATTTTCGAAATAGAGTTCGCATTTCTTGGAACGACGACCTAGTTACTTGTAAAAAAAACTTACTGATACCTAATAAAATGTAGGTGCTCGTCCTGTGATGCGCAAATTAGTGACGAGCAAGAATTTAAATGAATTTGAATATTCGTTAAATTGAAGCAAACAATAATCAAAAGGCAAAGGGTAAATATATATATAAAACAATTATAGTTAAATCAATTCATCAACATTAATTTTATTTTATTTCTTAGAAATTTAATATATTTTTAGAACGAATAGATTTTATAGAATTATTAAATCAAAAAAATATATTAATAAAATCAAATAATTATAATTTACTTTAATATAGAAAACAAAAATTTTATCATACTTTCTACTTATGATAAAAATTTTACACAATAAATTACGAAAAAAAAAATACAAAAAATTAATTTGTAACAAATTTGTACTCGATATCATATACATTCTTGGTAACTAATAAATAATAATTATTTGAATTACGTAGTGTTAAAGTTAAGCATACATTTTTTTAAATTTTAAATTATTTCATAACTTTTTTATTGAAATATATTTCTAATTTAAGAGTGACTTTTGTATTAGATATAAAATTATTAATTTCTGAATACTTATTTTTATGTTTTAAATTATTGCTCTCAACTTTATCTAATTAATAATTTAAAGCCACAATAAATTTAAAAATCATATATATATTTATTAATTACAATATATTCTTACATAAACTTTAAACATATTCAATAGTGTTACTACACGTAAATACTTTAATTTATAAAATTAACCAAACTAAAATTAAAAAGCAAAAGAAAAAATTACAAAAAATTTTTTTTATCTAAAATTTTATTCGTCAAATTTAATAGTAGCAATATAATTGTACACAAAAATTCTTAACTTTCTAGTATTTAATAATAATATATGTAACATAATTTTACGAATTATCAAAAAAAAAAAATCATAAACATAAATATAAGAATTTCAATAATATAATACAAAATTTATAAGCATTGATTTTTTGATAAATTATTTTTAAATTTAAAATTTTAATGTATTTAGATTTGTATACATGCATTCAGGTAATCACAATGAAACTCCGAACAAAACAGCCAAATTATTTGCCTAATTCTTACATAATACGAATTACATCTTTATATGAATTATCTAATTTTTGTTAAAAATTGGACTAATTTAATAACGAGTATGAATAATTAAATATAACAATTATTATATATTTATTTCAAATTGTAAAAGATTTGAAGTAAAAAAAATATTAATTAAGAAATAATGAAAAAATAATAAAGTAATTGAAATATCAATAATTGTATATATTAATTATTGATGCGGCGGTAAAATCCAATATTTATATGTCCATGTCTAGTATCATTCAAATTTCAAATAAAATCAAATTGTTAATAGTATTAATATTAAAATTTTTAAATAAATTATATTATTTCTTTATTTCAGTTTTTTTATTTATTGTTTCTTTTAATAAAATTACAAACCTGATGTCTAGGTCGACCGACAATAGATGGAAAAACTGCTCGTGGTGCGTCATCTCCAGCGAATCCAGCTTTGCACATACCAGATCCATTATCCACAACGAGTGCCGCTACATCGTCGTCACACATTTCAAGTTATAAATACTATTATACTTTCCTAACAAAAAATTGAAATCAAAATTAGAAATAATTTAATATGTATCACCAAACATCAATTATGATATTTTACTACTTTTAGAATAATAATATCAATTAATAAAACTTATAATATTTTAATATTAAATAATTAAATAAGAAGCACATTTTTGTAACAGCTAAGAGAAATTACTTTTAATAAAAAATAATTTAAATATTTAATTTTTTGATTTTGTATAAGATATAAAAAATTGCAATCAGTTTAAATATAAATAATAAAAAGTTGATTCGAATGACCAATAATATAAAAATTAGATAAGTTATCAATATAAATGTGATTATATATGTATTTTCATAATAATATAATAGGATTATCTTTCTATTTATGTTGTTAACTTTCCAAAAAGAATAAATAAATAATATTCAATAAGAAATTGGGAATTTAAAAAAAAAGAAAGAAAAATTTTAAAAAATTCGAAAAATATGCTAGGGAGAAGGGGTTGTACAACCTTTCTTTTTTTTTTTTTATTATCAGTAGAAACGATAGAACGTATCTTTGCGCTAAGTATATTTTCCAAAATTATAATACGACACGAATAACTATCCGCTAAATATGTGTAATTCACAATTCTAAAAATAGTACAAAGCTTTCAAGAAATGCTGAAAGGTCACCGACGTCTGGACTTCCAAAAACAGTCTGAACTGTTATCAACATCCAGCGAGTGCAGAAAAGTTTTGATTTCAGATCATCGCTTAACCATCAAGATAATTGCTAATACCCTGAATTTATCAATATTCACGATGCATAAGATAGATAGAAGATTTACAAATGCGAAAGTTTTGTCAAAGATATTGACGGAGTACCAGAAATAAGCTCCATTATTCCAAACTAATATAATATAGTACGGCTAACTATATTGATATAAAACAAGACTATTAAATTACAATTTGTAAATTTATACTAAAATTAGATTGTAGATATTGATCAATAAATCACCTTTTCAAATATAAATGTTAATAAATTTCTTTTTTCAATCAACACACAAATTTCTATCGAGTAGCGCTGTTCCATCGGGAACGAAACACCTTATAACAAGATTAAAAATATGCTTTGTGAAAAAACAAATCATACTTCTTCTACTAATCGTAAAAAAAGAAAAACAAAAGTAGGAAAAACTCCGTACATTTTCCAACCTTTCCAAAAATGATGCGCGAATATTCAAGTTATTAAACATTCAGCTTCAAAATAATTATAACACATTGTGTATGTGTATGTTACAATCGTATAAAATAAATATTGATTAACTCATTAAAGTTGTTATGCTTAAAAAATGGCCTAGTATCTAAATATTGTAATTGTATTGATTATTTTAGATGAATATCTATAAGAATATTTATCTTTCGATTTGGGTGCCCAAAAACTTTTGAATCACAACGAACACCCGCCGCGTGCTAAAAATTTTAAATTCGGACCACTGATTAACAGTTAGAGCATTCACGGAAAAACTGAATTTAATGCGATCTTCGGTACACTATATAGTGCAAAAAAATTTAGAAATGCGAAATGTTTGCATAACTATCAAAGCTGAGGAAATTCAGACTGCTTTTGAGAACTGGAAAACTCGCCTTCTTAAATGCTTTGATACAGGAGAAAATTATTTTGAACAATTTAAAATTTTTATTTCAAACTGTTTATAAGTTCTATAATAGATAATATTTTATTTAAAAAAGGTAAAAAAAGTGTTTTCTTTTTTTTAATCTTTAAATGAAACACTCTCGCGTAGTGTTTTTCCACTAATCGCTTCAGAGCTCCGTATCAAAAAATCGAAAAATACCATTCGCGCGAAGTAAAATACTACCAAAGCTGATTATCGAAAAAAAAACGAAAAAAAGAAAGGAACAAATGGAAAAAGATTTTTTCTACATTTTAAGATCCCTCACAAATCGCTACGACCAATATTTGCCAAATGAAAAAAAAACTCGATACTTTGGGGATAGACCATATATGAATAATAGTATAGTATAAGACACCAATCAAAGGTAATTTAATATGTTTACAAATTTTATAAGTTTGTAGACAGACCGAGCAACTAGTGATGCATATCAAAATTCGTAAAAAAGGATCAGTAGATTTTTATTTTCAAAAATGCCACTCACGATATTAAGGGTTTTATTTTAATGAAAAAATTCATTTTGTTTTACTTTTTTTGTTATAAAAAAATTATAATTTCAACACAATAATCTCAATGGATAAACTTTAATCAATAAAATTATTTTAAAAAATTCATTTTTATATAAACCAATCAGAAAATTAGCAGCGGAGACAATGTCAAAAAACCGGAAAATTTTTTAATTAATTAAAAAATTTGTAACTGTCATTTTTAATATTTAGAACTTTACGTTTTGGAAAATTAAAATGATTAATATACACATTACTTATACACAATTTCAGATTAATCAGATTAGTTTTAGCAGGATATTATTTTTAATTAAATTCTATGAAAATTTACAAAATTATTTCCAACTCATTTTATTATACAAATTTAGTTTTTTTCAACGGCTTTAAAAAATACTATTGTAGCAAAACAAATCCTGTATCTTATATTTGGAAAGAATAGTTTAGATTATCTAAAAAATGCCAACCGACCTAGGAGTAAGAGTCAGCGAATTGTAATATATAGTAATAGAAGTGAAATCCGCGTTATCTAACCCCTCAAGTATTCTTCTTCCCCACTGCTCATCAATTGCACGTGCTCGGCCGTTTTTGATCGTCTTTAACCTCGTATTTTATGCAATCCGAAATATTTAAATGCAATGTAAAATACAGGATTTATTTTACAACAATTATATTTTTTAAAACCGTTAAAAAATGAATATCGTCTGTTACAGTGAGCTGGAAATAATTGCATAAGTTGTCGCATAATTTAATTAACATTAGTATTACATTAAAAGTAATAATCCGATCAAGCTAAATTTTATACAAATAAAGAATATATTAATCACTTTAATTTTCTAAAACTACAGATCCATATATTAACAAATTACCAAGTTACAAATTTTTTAATTAATCTAAAAATATTCCAGTTTTTTAAAAATTTTTCCACTTTGAATTTTTCGGTCAGTTTATATAAAAATGAATTTTTTTTGAAGTTTAATAGATACAATTCGTTCATTGACACTAAAGAGTTAAAATTACAATTTTTCATTTTATAACAAAAAAAATAAAAAAAAAAATGCATTTTTTTTATTTTTTTTTATTTTTTTTCATTTTTTGTGAAAATTTTTAATAAAAAAAATCCTGAATATCATAAGTGGTATTTTAAAAAATAAAAATCTACTGATTTTTTTATGATCCAAAAAATTACTCTATTGCTTGGTCTAAGATTTATATAAATAATTTTGATTCTTCCGTTTAATGTTTTAAATTTTAATATATTAGTAAATTTTATTATGGTATTATAATTGATTTTCAACAATCAATTTTTCTTTTATTATTGACTGTTAAATAAAAATTATTATTAAATTCAGAGTGTAAAAAAATTATGATTTAATAAATTGTATACAATTCACGAATAAAAAATTATCATAAGTTAATAAAAATAATAATAAAATAAAGAAATTTACACTTGATATTTACAAGAGTTATTTTTAAATTTATTGTATAAATATATTTTGGCATAGTATAAATTCATGTCAATAAGTTAATAGTAAATTATAATTAAGTATTATATATATAAAATAATATTGAAATAACTAATAATAAGATTTGAAAATAAATATAAAATGTTTTATATTTTTTATTATATGAAATTTTACATTAACTTTAAAATGATTAATTTATTTTGTATTGATTAAAAAATTATATTGAAAAAGATTCAATGAATAAGCTAATAAATAATTAAAAAATATTTTTACTTAATCATGAAAATGTATAAAAGTTGTATTGAAATACTTTATTTATGACTTATATTTATGATTTTTTAAATAAACATTAAAAATAAGAGATATTAATAATAAAGTATATATTTTAAAATAGTTATATATTACAAAAAAAAATAAAAATTTTATTAGATTTGTAAATTTTTTGTTAATGTTTGATGCAATATATTATGGAATATATTTCGTCCAACGGTAAAACAATTTTTTTTTTTAAAATAAATTCTGTATAAAATTTCTTCACATATGCAGTTATACTAAAAGTTTAAGTTGTCTTCCGTTTAAACATCTAAGATTAAGAGTTAAACCTAGTTAATAAATATATATTTTATTAATATAAGAATTTGCGTATTCTTCGTTGTTTCCTAAGTCTAAAACAGTATGATTTATTTATAATTTATATTACATTTAATTTTTTCAATGAATATGAAGTTTTTTTGTAGAATATATTAAATATTTATTAATAATTTTTAATATTCCATAGTACTAGGTTTTTAAATTATTTTTGAACAATATTCCAAGCATATCATAATGTATTTATACAATATAGTATATTTTCCAGTCGTTTATTCAAATATTCATATACAAATTTCTAGATATAGAATTATGTACAAAATTAACATCTCCGATCCATGTTGTTTCCTTATTTTTAATGTATATATTTATACATGACATTTTTTAAAATATTTTTTCTTCATTTTTTATTAAAATATTTAAAAATCTTTACTATAATTAAGTAATAACATTTTAATACATGTAGTATTTAGAAATATATTTTCTTTTTGATTTCTTTAAATTTATTTTATGAACAAATCATTTGTTAATATATCATTTATTTTAAATTAAAAATATTTTTCTTTAGTAAATGGATTATAATATATTTAATATTTCAAATAAATAAAAATTATTATAAATATTTCAAAAAAATTTGAATATTTCTAATATCATTAATATATAAAATACCAAAAAATATATATATAATTATAATATATATAAAAAATATTTATAATTTAGAAGATATTAAATTTTTTAAAAGTTTTAAATAAATTGTTTTTTTCCTTTTTTACACTTTTGCAATAATACAAGTATGAAAATATAAGAAATTTATCATTTAATATATTTAAAAAAATTATTTTTTAGTCTAATGACTACAAAAAAATAAATATTTAGATTCCTAAGATTTATTTCTTAAATTTAATTTCAATACTCAGCATTTACTTTTGAAATGTATTTTTGCAATATTTTTTGTACGATAAATTAACTGAAATTATTTATTACTTCATTATTTGAGAATTTTTATAATGTGTTCCAAATAAATTAAAGTACCAAAGAAATAATACTATTAATAATTCTAATAAATCATGAACTAAATAAATGAACAATATAATATTTAATATGAGCATAACTCAAATTAACTCATTTTAAAGCTTTCCATGCATTTATTCTACAATTAATAAAGTTAAAACAATTAAAGTTTTTCTTTTACTAAGGAAATAAAATTTTTATAAATGTTTTTAATAAATCAAATATCCAAAAGAATTAATTATATTTTTAACTCAAAAATATAAATGATACTGTATTAAATAGTTTTGGTGTATTAAAAAATCCATCTTTTTTTTATTAGTAATAAATATGTGATAAAAAACAATGCATATGGAAGATGGTTAGATATAGGTTCCTTTAAAAATAATTTATAAAATTTTTAATCTAAATTTTTGATTTTAAATTATTATATAAAAAATGTTTTTTATCGACTTACAAAATATATCTCCAAGTAATTAAACAGAATAGCTAATTTCTTTTTTTGTTTATTTTTTATTTTTGACAATATTCAATTATTTTTATTATTAGTGCTTTAATATTATTTTTAATAGTAGCAATGATGATTATGATGCTGGTGATACTAAAAATAATAATACTACTAATAATATTGTAATATATGAACAATTTTATCTTCAATATATATATATATATATATAGAAACAATAAACTAGTTATATAAATAATTTTATAATTATTTACTGATGTATTAAAATAAACATATATAAAAGTCTATAATTTATTGTTAATAAATAAACATTTTTTGATAAACAATATTCTTTGATATTTATAAAGTTCAATATAAATTTTCTTAAATATCGAAAAATATATAATTTAATAATTTGACAAAAGTTTAAATTTTGTACGATAAATTTATTGAAAATTGTGAAAATATTGAAATAAGAAATTTTATTTAAATATATACAACTGATATATATTCATAATTTTTCGATAGATTAAAAACTTATAAAAGTTATGTTTTTTTTTTTTTTAATATTTAAACGTACCATCTACATTATATGCGAAAAATAAATTTTAATTTTATTAATAAATGCATTTACATTACGTTATCAGTATTAAATTGATTTTATATTTGTAACAATTGCAATCAACTTCTTCTATAATATTCTAGGAATAAATACTATAAAATTATAAAAATTATTTACAATGTTCAAATTTATAGTTATTTAAATTTGCATTGTTTAATAACGTTTATAGTTACGAATGAATATTAATTTTTTTTATATAACATTATATTTAATTTTTTATTGAGATAAAACAAATTTGAAATTATATTGTGAATATAAAGATTTTTATTCTTATTAATCAAGTTGTGTTAGCATATTTCAAATGAAATTTATAAAGTTTAATATAAAAATTAATTTAATAAATTGAATTGTATAATCTAAGTCTAAATTGAATTTTAACAAATAAAAGATTCTGCAATCCAATATATAATACATGATTATATAAATGAAATATATAAGAAATCTATAAATATCTAAATAATAATAAATTATATTTTAATTCATGTAAATTAATAAAATATTTTTCACTGTATTTATGGAAAATATTACACAATATTTACTATCGACTATTCTCATATTCATGAAGATGGATAATTTATATATACGACGCACTCACACACATACACACATGCGCGCGCACACGCGCACATACCGTAAAGAAATGTTGAATTGAGTAACACCCCAGCAGTTGATTGTTCGACAGACAGTGTAGAGTGGCGAGACCCCCAGAGATCTAGGGTCCTCTTATCCATATTGGTCGACGCCGAAAATAGCAATCGACGCCCCATACATGGGAATCTGTCTGACCAAAAGCACTTACTCTTCTTAAAAACTACTGGTAGTCCTTACTTGCCCTAAACCAGCAATGAAGCACAATCGCTGTTGAACTAAGCTCTCTTGATTTAATCAGGAACTAATCAGCTACACTGTGATATTTAAATAATAATATTATTTTATTATGATAATGTATTATATACGATAATAATAATATTTTATAGTTATGATATTTGTAAATAATTGCTTAATTTTCTAAGAAGATAAATAAGATCACAATAAATTAAATTATATCTTTCTGTAGCTCATTAATAGTATGTTCTTGGATTTTTTACAATTATTATGATTATATGTTTATGGTAAAATTATCAAAACTACCATCAATGTTGTTCGATTTTTGAAAAAAGTATTATTAATTTAAAAAAAATTTTTTATAAATAATAAAAATTTCCCTTCTTAATATATATACATATATATATTTAATTTTATTTTAATTAATTAATTAGTATTAATGGTTCATTATTCAATTTTTTATCTTTTTTATTCATATATTTTAGTTATATAAAGTTAACATATATTTAATTTAACTTGTATTAAAACATAACTTCTAAAATTTATAACTTATAATATATAATTTTTATATTTTTTTTTAAAAAAAATAATATTTTTAATCCGAATACATTATATTTATAATTCAATTTATATAAGAAATATTTTTCAAATTTATATTATAATTAATAAATAATTTTTTTTATAATTGATACTGAATTTAAAAAAAATTTTTGAGTATGTAAACTAAGAATAATTAATGTGCAACATTCATTATATCCAATATTTTTTTATATTTAAAAGATTAATAATTTGAAGATTTTATTTAAAATTGTAATAAAATTAATATTATGATAAATTATACCTTCATAATCTAAATAATTGAAAAACTGTATTATGTAATGTATGTAATGTATTATACTATATACTACTTCTCAATTGACAGTTTAACTTAATTCAATATTGAAATCGCAAACTATTTTATTAAATTTAATCTCTAAAATAATTACGCTGTTATCCTTGCGGTAATTAAATTTTTATTCGTTTATAATGGGTATTAATAAATATATTGAGTCATATATCAATGATTAATAAAAATTATTTAAAATTTAAAAAATTATTTTTAAAAACTATAGTATAGGATATAGAGTAGAGATAATATTTGGAGTTTTTACTACACATACGGGATTCACAAGACTATGAATCAAGTGTACACATCAAGTGAAAAATACACTTTGTATAAGTATGTTAAAAAGAGATATATTGTATATTCAAGTAATAATACAATATAAGATCAACTCTCAAAGAACCAAGTGATTCTTGCTTATAAACTCACGTAAGATTTCTTAGAAAAGATTACACACGAATACACACGATAAATATTGGTTGACAGTATAACCATTTATTGAAAAATGATTATGAAAGGTTGGAATGGCATAACTAAAAATAATGCAAAAATTATTATAGAACTTTTTTGTATCCATAATTATATTAAGATAACGTAATAAAAATATTATATTCTGCTACATAGCTTTTATACTGTTAAAGCTAATTAAACCAACCTGTAGTAATGTGTAACATTAAAAATATTATCAACTTTATAAAGAGCATTAAGTTACACTACAAATCACAAAACCAATATCTATTCTTTAAGAGTCTTGTTTCTTGAGGATAATTGGTTTATTCCATTCTCTAGAATACATTTAAATATCTATACATTAATTTATCTATATCAAATAAACTTGTAATTATAGTATTTTAAGATGACTTGAATTCCTATTAATTAATTTTTAAAGTATTTATAAAAGATTTTGTAATAACGCACTTTCTCGACCGGCGTTGATTGTTGGATCAAGATTCGCTCGATGGTAGCAGGTGAACTTGATTTGTTTAATAGTAACATGTGTGACAGCAGCGTTTATTTTTCTATTAATATTTATCAAATAGTACAAGTTCTCAAAAAATGATAATACCTAAAAGGAAATGACTTACTACCGGAATTTTGTACAATTGAAAAAAAAACAAAATGTAGGAAAAATTCAAATTTATTTTTACTTAGGTTTAGTCTGAATATCGCTCATTTACAATATCATACTAATTTCAATTCTATATGGATATGGATGAAACTTATATTCATTAAAACGGAATGAAAAGTCTTTTTCATCGAATTTTTCAAACTACCAAAGTGCGGAATTTATCTTTACTTAATCACAACATGAATCTGACTACATATTTTCCTAACCTAATAACTATTGGAAATTAATACAAGAAGAACAACTGAAATCT
The DNA here is from genome assembly GCA_018907245.1 of Eupristina koningsbergeri. NCBI lineage: Eukaryota > Metazoa > Arthropoda > Insecta > Hymenoptera > Agaonidae > Eupristina > Eupristina koningsbergeri. Next base: position 1,929,715 of record JACCHV010002976.1, read on the forward strand.
GTTTATATAAATAAAAAAAATATTATTATGCTTATTTACATTATTAATTTTATATTATTATATTATTAGTTTAATAAAAGCAATTCAATGGGTTTATGTATATATTTATGCGGGAAAATGGAAAGGGTAAATCTATATTATTATAATCAGTCTATTTTATTTTTTTTCTATTATTACCAAGGCAAAATCTATTGATAGAGAATTCATAAGCTCATGTCGAAAATGACAAGATTTCGACTGTCATAGTACAAAAACCCTTACTTCTCTAGTTTTAACGGCATTTTTGATAACGAATACCATTCTCTCACCAAAGATAGGAATTTACAGGATTGAGAAGGTATCAAATAGGTACATTAACGTATTGTGAGAAGGTGCCAAATAACTTTTGCCACCTATCTACCAAAATATCTACGTAATAATAAACAATCGTAAGTTTGACAATTACAATATCTCGTTAATCTCACGTCTCAAAATTTGTAAATTACATTGTAATAAAAAAAATTAAGGTGAAACTCGTAGTACAAAAGTTTAGTCGTACATGAGATAGAATGGCTTACAAGAGTAAAAAAGAATAACATTACAGTAATTATGATTCCAAATATATATAGTGTCAAGCAGGATTTCATAAACAAAACCGTGTTTTTATACCGTGAAGTACGAACATTATATAATTAGGTATATAAAAGATTATATTTATTTATTTATTTTTCTTTTTTTTAATTGTTTGCTAATATAAACACTATATACATTACATCTTTTAATAAAATCAAATTTATTTTAACTGGTATATATGCATTTTGCAACATTTTTTTGAGTTCACTCTCTCTCTCTCTCTCTCTCTCTCTCTCTCTCTCTCTCTCTCTCTCTCTCTCTCTCTCTCGAATTAGTAAATCTTGAGGCAATTTGCAAACCATATGCCAAAATGCTTGTTGGTTTTAAATATTACTATTTTAGTATACCACTTCACTTTTCAGAGAGCTTCCAGTTAGTCTGAAGGCATGAAAAAATGCTATCAGTACTATTGATTATGATTATTGCAAATTTCTCTGCAATTTTACAACTTTTTAAAAATACTTATATAACACATCATGAAATAAATAATGTTTCTCAGTTTTTCTATACATATGTTTTAAATCTTTTACCATCATTACAGCTTGCTGTCATCAAACATTAAATGAGATATTATCATTCGGAAAAAAAATTTATCTTACAGAGTAGAAAGAACATTCTTTATCGTAGTTAGAGAATATTTTTTGTTAATAAATTGATGAAAGATTTGGTAATAGCATTTCAAATTAAATCATTGTGAGTGTTCTGAACTCCAGTATTAAATTAATTAGTTTTACTGCAATAATTTAATATATCTATTATTTAGTTTTAACATTCGGTCGACGAATGAATCATCATTGCTCTCTCATAATCTCTCAAAGGATATAACTTGCTTCACTTTAACTATATCTCATGGAGAAAAGATTGGTCTATTTATAAAAAGTACTTTTAAATTTAATGTAGTTGGCATTACCTATATTATCCAACTTGATCACTGTGAAAGAATCTTGTGAAATCCTTTTTTTCCCCATGGAAATTCTATTGTCATCACAAGTATTTACATACCATTGCACCTATTCTCAAGGATTATAATTTAATTTCATCTATTCTTAAGTTTATAGCATAGAATTTTTCGTCTACTTTTCCTTTTTTATAATTTGAAATCTATAAATATAGAAGATTTTCAACTCTTTCTTCAATCATTCAACAAACTTATTCGAATGTATTACAAATCTTGACATCGGTTGTGAATTTCTGAGTTCTCTCTGGTTCTATCCCTTAATATTCTACGCAAAACTTATTTTTTTTTTGTCTTTTAATAAATGATGGTTCGCTACTTATTTATCTAATATTTATAATCAAGATATAATTGCATGCATATTTCAGATAACGCTTGGAATCATATATATGACATCATGATCGACTAAATTGATTACTATTTATTTTAAAGCTAATAAATATATATTGAAACATAATAGAATTGCTAAACATCATTAATACATGTCATCACAACACCATTAATATCATATATAAAATCATATCATATATGTGTAGTAGACTAGATATCATTAATATATTAATAACTAGTATTTCATGAATTAAGAGTTTAGTAAAAACATACCGTAAATGTTGTGGTATACTTCAAATACATTATAATAAAATAAAAATAATTTTAAATTATATAAAAAAAAAATATTTCTTTAAAATTAATTGTCGGAGCAAGATGGCTTCGAATTTTTAGCTATTCTGTTTTAGTCTGGGTTTTCTTCCCCACATCTGACAAATAGACGACGATCTACGCAACCTCGCCGTTGCCCCCAGTGACGCAGCCCCCAACGAGACTACGCCATGCTTGCTTTGCTTGTTTACAGCGCCACGTGCTTATATTTTACTTACCTTTTGCTAAGCTACAGTTTATTTGTTTAAATAGAGAATATTATTAGATTAATGTTTTGATAGAGAATTGTATATTCGTATACAAATATATTATAATTAAATACATATTCAGTGTGTGAAATTAAAGAATTAAAGTGTTTTTTATTGACAAGAATACCCCTAGCGTGTCCATTACGCCATGCTTTTTATTTCAAAATAAGAACTCCAGAATTAATAATAAATAATATTTTCATATACATACGAATGAAAATATTATACATGTTATACTTTAAAAATATTCATAATTCTATTTTTTAATACTTATTAAAATATTACCTTTTATTTATTATAATAAATAATAAACGATTTTACTTTTAAAATGTACTCTTTAAATAATTCTATAAATACAGTTTTTACTATATAATTTGCAATTATAATCTATCCAAGAACCTTAATATACCTAATTTTGTCACAATACAATTCCATAAAATCAAATATTTTTTACTCTTTAAAAAAAATGTATATTATCATATAAAATTAAATGCAATAATAAGAATTCATATTATATTTATAAAACCAAGAAAATATTTCATTTATTTTATTATAAAATAAATAAATCATAATAATTTAAATTGATAATAAGGAAGTTTTTTATGCATGCTATTAAAAAATAATAAATATTTATGTAAATTTTAAGACATTAATTATATATTATTAAAATACAGTAAAATTTTTCCAAAGTTAATATATCGACTATAATGTAGTTAAAATAAAAAAAAATTAATATTTTTAAATAAATTGTCTTAGGAAAATAGAATAATACATTACTTTAAAATTAATTTTCAAGAAACATTTATAGTATTGTTTTAGAAATAACGATACAACACGAAGTTATTATAAAATATCAAATAAAAGAAATTTCTGCAATATCATCCAGAAATACTTTTTTTATATAGAAATATTTCGATATATATACAATATTTTATGTATAATATTTTATTTCATGCAATATATTAAATAAATATATTAAGAATATTAAGAATATATTAAGAATGCAATATATCAAGAATCATGATTACTCACTTAAAAAAAATAATAATAACGATAAATCAAAATTGAATCCAATGTTAATGATATGAAAAAAATTTAATTCTGGAATTTAGTAATATTCCTTATCGATATTAATTTTTAATATAAATATTTATAAAATATCCATATAAAATCTTAATAAAATTAAATAAATTTTACACAAATTTGTGTTATTTTTTTAAAAAAATAAAATAAAACTTATCAATAAATATTTTTAAATTAAAAAAAAATATTAATCGCAATAGTAGTAAAGATTAAGCGTTTTTATTATCACATAAAATTATATTTATTTTTTAAATATAAGCTTATATACAAAAGATGAAATCAATAATGTTTACAAAATATTAAAAATACGGCCAAAAAAGGAATAAATGTATTTATAATTTTCATTAAATAATAACTAATAATTGAATTTTGGTACTCAAAAATTGTAACGTCTAAAAAATTGAACATCGAAATTTGAGATATAAAGAAAAAGCCTTGTATAGTTTAGAAGCATTTACGATGAACGATTCCTGGTCCTGATTCGTCGTATTCTTGTTTAGATATCCACATTTGTTGGAAGGTAGATAAAGATGCAAGAATAGAACCACCGATCCATACGGAGTATTTTCTTTCAGGTGGAGCAATAATTTTGATTTTAATCGTTGATGGAGCTAATGCAGTAATTTCTTTTTGCATGCGGTCAGCAATACCAGGATACATAGTAGTACCTCCAGATAACACATTGTTAGCGTACAGATCCTTACGGATATCTACATCACACTTCATAATTGAATTGTACACAGTTTCGTGAATACCACAAGATTCCATACCCAAAAACGATGGTTGGAACAAAGCTTCAGGGCAACGGAATCTTTCATTTCCAATAGTTATAACTTGACCATCGGGTAATTCGTAACTTTTTTCAAGAGACGTACTTGCAGCTGCAGTTGCCATTTCTTGTTCAAAATCTAAAGCTACATAACACAACTTTTCTTTAATATCTCGCACGATTTCTCTTTCAGCTGTGGTAGTAAAAGAGTAACCTCTTTCTGTTAGAATTTTCATTAGATAATCTGTTAGATCACGTCCAGCCAAGTCCAAACGGAGAATAGCGTGAGGTAGAGCGTAACCTTCGTAAATTGGTACAGTGTGAGAAACACCATCTCCAGAGTCTAGTACAATACCAGTAGTACGACCAGATGCATAGAGTGATAAGACAGCTTGAATAGCAACATACATAGCTGGACTGTTAAAGGTTTCAAACATGATTTGAGTCATTTTTTCACGATTAGCTTTAGGGTTGAGTGGAGCTTCGGTTAACAGTACTGGGTGCTCTTCGGGGGCAACACGTAATTCATTGTAGAAGGTGTGGTGCCAAATTTTCTCCATATCATCCCAATTTGTAATAATACCGTGCTCGATCGGATATTTCAGAGTAAGAATACCTCTCTTACTTTGAGCTTCATCTCCAACATAACTGTCTTTTTGACCCATACCGACCATTACTCCTTGATGACGGGGACGACCCACAATGGAGGGAAAGACAGCTCTAGGAGCATCATCACCAGCGAATCCAGCCTTACACATTCCTGATCCATTGTCTACGACAAGGGCTGCTACTTCGTCGTCACACATTTTGTACTATTACTCTATTAATATCTAGAATAATAATAAGGATTGAATTACAACATTATTCGATGATATTTTTATAAATAATATAACTTATATATGAAAAAAAATAAAAATTACGAAGACGGTACATCATATTTAATATATAAATAATAAGCATAAAACTGAAAAATCTCTTTTTTAATATTTTTTTTATTTTTATATTTATTATTGTATAATTATTTTATAATATATATATATTAGTATTTAAAAATGTTAATTTATAATATAATATTGTGTTAAATATTATAAATCATTACAAATATATTTCTAATTTGTTAAAAGGTATTTTTCTCATATTAAACACGCGAAATTATATTGATAGGTTGAAAAATAATGTAACTTTATACAAAATTCGAACTATAGTTGATATTTTCATAAAAATGGAAGAAAATGAATTATGATTAAAAATAAATTATATATAATCATTAACAAATAAAGTAATAAATTTAATAAAATAATCTATTATAAAACAAAACACAGTATTAATGTGTTATTAAATTTTTACATTTAATTCTCAACAAATTTTTATTGAAAGAATCTTGAAAACGGTTTCTCACAAATGTGAATTAAACACTATTTTTGGCGTCGTCTTTCTTTTCTTTTTTAAAATTTCTTTGTCTTCTTCAGGCCTGTTTTTATTAGTAAATTAATACGTTAATAATAACAGTTAGATGCAATTACACTTACATTATGATACAATAATATATATTATCTTGGTCTAATATTAATAATATAATGGAGGGTATTATCTTAAATTCTACAAATCATTAAATTATTTACATTAAAATTATTAATTATATTTAGTAATATAATAGAATATAATGAATTAAGATAATTAAATTAAAAATAAGCTCATTTCTAGTTAGTATCAATATTTAAATATATTCCGAAAAAATATTTGTTACAATTTTATTAATTTATAAATTGATTGATTTAATATATTGATCAAAAATATATCAACACGTACAATTAAAAAAAAAGTACATATTAATCTTTAAATAAATAAAAATTTATAATAAAATAATTAAATAAAACAAATAAAATAATAAAAAATCCTGATTATATTTCATGAATAAATTGAATTTTAAGTATTTATAAGAAATGTATTAAAAATATTATTAGTTAATATATTATTATTTAAAATTTAAATAATTTATACGATTAAATATTAAAAACTTTAATTAAAATGAAATGCTTTGTATATTATTATACATTTAATTTTATATTAATATTAAATATCAAATAATTTCTAGTAATTAACTTTAACTTTATAGTGATTAAAATTTAAATAATAATAAATAAACAAACAACAATTACAATAAAAATAAAAATACATAAAATGTGTTCAAATATACGAAATAATAAAAAATAAAATTTAAAACAAAAAAGTGGAATATAATCTTTTGTATATTTAATATTATTAATAATAACATGTATTAGTAATTTAAATTTGAGTATGATGCATAAAAAATTGAATAAAATAGCAGCAAAGTATTTTAAAACTATATAATTATAATTAAAAACAAGTATTATTTTATGTACAAGATCTTAAATTAAATATAAATTAATGATTTTAAAATCTGAATAAAAAAAAACTAAACAGAAATTTGTAAAAAAAACTCACAATTGTATTTAATACTACATTGTTAAATATGTGTATGTTATATATGCAGAAAAACATTGATCTTTGAAATGTTCCCCAATAATTAGTAATTATACTTGAAATATTTGCATTAAATATTTAGTAAGTATAATTAATATAATACTAAACTACTACATAATTATATATTATAAATTAAAAATTTTACTGTAAAAATAATTATAATTTAAAAAAAAAAAAAAATATTAAACATTTTTTTATATTAAAATTAAATATCTCTACTCAATATTTTCTTATGGGAAATATCGTGTTTTGTTATAAAATTTATTATGAAAAATTTATTATAGCTAAATTATAAAATTCCAGTATGGTGCGTTGAAAACAAGTTTTAAAAATCAAAATTATTTCTAATAAAACAATATTCAAAATTATCCGATAGTAACGGAGACTGATAAATGGATCATTTATTTGTACAAAATTGTATTCTATTATTTAAATTTTTTTTAAAATTACAAAATTATATAAATTGTTACAGAAATAAACTTATTTAAAATAAAAAATACTATAAATTTGATGTATCACGATGTACATCGAATTTATATATAAAGGTCGTATAATGTTTTACCTTTTGAATCGAATAATAAATCTATTTATTGATACCTATTATTAAAATTAAATTATAAAGTAAATATTTAAATAAATATAATATTAAAAGTACTATATAATTACGAAAATATAAAAAAAAATGTTTTTAAATTTTTTTTCTAATTTGTAATTTGAAAATATAATTTATATTATTTATAAAAATAATAAGCTACTTGAAACATCTAAGCTTTTTCAATTACATATTTTATATGTATATTAAAATTTTATATTATAAACTGTTTGTAATAATTGTATTTTATAATTGTAAAATATATTTTATACGAACATTGTAAAATATAAAATTTATATGAAATCATAACAATTACATCACATTATTGTATTTATTATACATTTAATATGATTCAATATTTAAATATTATTATTTTAATATATTTATATATAACAATCGATTGCTAAGAAAAACCATTATTTTTATAAACAATTTTTTAAATATTTAAATTTATATTATTTATAGTTTATATAAAATGTATTGAAATTTTTTTTATAACATATATATTTCACTTATATTTATAATACCAATTCATTATGTGATTTATAAAGAGAAGTAAAAAAGAGAAGAAAAATTCAGTAGATTAAATAAATATTACTTATAATTAATCCAACGGTAATCAATAAAAAAATATAAAAATTAAAAATGCAATTATGTAAGAAAATGAAAACTTATAATACTATAATATAATATTCAAATATTTTTTATGAAAGATTGAAATATTTTAATAAATAAAAAAGAGAAAAAATACATATATTGTGAACCTCAAAAAAAAATATTGTAAGTATTTTTGACGAAATTATTATTTATTTTAAAATCATAAAACAGTAAACAAAAAATAAGAGAAATTCTGCAAAATTATACTGCGAGTCTGAATGAAATACGTAAACTTGATTTTAATTTCTAATAAACCAGCTGGCTTGTATAAATTTATAAAAGTATAATAGTCATAAAAATATATAATGTATGATAAAATAATAAATCGAAAAAAATCTACTTTCAAATATTTTAAAATAAATTAAAATCGACTGTAAAAAATAAAGATTTCATGTATCCAACATCAATTTTTTTTTTTTTTTTAATAATTAAATTATACTATTGATATTTATATTACTATTTCCGTTTACCATATTCTGAAATATTATTCTTCAAAAATTTCTGAATATATAATTATAAACGTACTGATGTATTTTTAATTATCTACTGGAAAATAAAGAAAATAAGCTTAACTTTTATCATCATTATTTTATTAAAATTAAATTATTATATAAATTATCATATTTTTAAATTGTTTACATTGTAATATAAAATATTTACGTATAATTTAATAATAATAGTGTACAAAAAAAAATTGTTATTTAATGACATTTTGAGGAACAACTGACCTACTTTCTGCAGTCTGTAAAATACAATTATTGACGCACAATTTAAAAACTTAAATATCTATTTAAAGATACACGTTACTAATTTTAGATGAACGATGGACCACACCCTATATGTTCAAGATCTATTATACGTAGGAATGCTGTGAATAACGATTTTTAAATAAATCTGTGTTTTTCTCAATTTAATACTTTACAATCATACAAATTTAATGATAAATTTTTTATATTAATTATATATAAATTATTTAAGATTTTTTGTAAGTTATATTAAAAATTTTTTTTTTATATGGTTTTAAATATAATAATGTACTGTTATGTTGATAATTATTTAGTGTAATAAGTTGGTAATACCGTTTGTGTACGAAATTACAAGCAACTATCTATATTCTATTATTATCAATAATGAAATATATTAATCTATACAGAGAACATTTATCTTATTATTAAAAAATGTTTTGTGTAATACATTAATTACTTTTATAAATATATGTGCATATATATGAATAATTTTCGGCAATATGTAAGTTTTTAATTATTAAATGAATACATTGTAAAAATATATTTAAAATACATAGAAATATATAACATAGATATATATATATTTGCGTCCCCCCCCACACGCGCACGCACACGTGTATATTCGTGAGGACGCATATAAAATCGAATTTTTAATTACAAATACTAAAAATAATATGATTCAACTGATGAACACCTTATTGATTGTAATAATAAATAAGATAAATCGTTATAATATGTTTTGAAAACATTACCTATAGTTTTATTTAATATAGTAAACTATGTCTATTAAATTACTTAATGATAAAAACTAGTTTAACATACTCCTATGCTTGCATATACGTAGAGGTAGTTTTTAATATTTATTTTCATAAAAATATTTAATTTTCAAATAATGATTACATTAAAATTCAACAAGTTTAAGTATTTAATATATAATTATAATTAACAAAAAATTATATTTTAAAATTAATAATAATAATGATAAAATGCAACTATGATAATATTAATTCTTATTTAAGAACAAATTAATTAATATTTCTATTATTAATTTGATTGATTCACTTGACGTGTATTTGATATTCACCCGATTTTAAAATGATAAGTTATTAAAAGTGCAGTAATTTAAAGAGAAAGACTCTGTTTTTTGAAAAATTAATTATAATAAATAAAATATTAATGAAAATAGTATACATACCGTGCACGGGACAGAGTGTAGTAGCGTCTGTGCTAAGGGAGCTACGCGACGTCGAATTTATGCACTCGTTCACACGCCCCCGCATATTTACATGACGCTGGTCCATCCGGCACGAAAAAGGCTTGCCTCTCGGGTCGTCGCGACGCTCACCAAAATGAACAAAGCTCAATCCTAACATGTACAACAAAACTGTTAGACGATAAGTATATGAATATATATATATGTATATATAGACATATACATATATAAATAAATATAGTGTAATAAGTTGGTAACAGGTTTATCTACAGAATTGTAAGCAATAATCTTTATTATTTTATCGTCAATAATGAAATATATTAATTTACAAAGTGAATATTAATATTAAAAAGTTGTTTGTGTAATAAATTGGTTACGTTTATAAATATATATACATATTTATGAATACTTTTCTTATATATATGTGTGTGTGTGTGTGTGTGTGTGTGTGTGTGTGTGTATGTGTGTGTGTGCATATCTATATACATGGGACAATTTTTTTACATAGATAATTTAGTTGCTAGATACGAAATTGTATTGCTATACATCATTATTATATTAAGCATGAGGATTTTCCAAAAATCTGTATACTTCCAAAAAAATTTTAATACAAATGTAAATAAATTATTAAATTTTCAATAATTTTCAATAAATTCTTAAGAAATACGTATAATAAAAAACATTAAATAGTATAAATATTTAAAAATATTTTATAAATTTTATTAAGTTTTTTACAATAAGTAAATTGATAGTGAATATACAATTATTTTACTTATATTTTACCGTATGATTATTAATAAGCATACATGGTAAACAATGATCTAAAAATTAAACATTTTTTTAACAATTAAAAACATATTACAAAATTTTTAAAAAAATTTCAAAATTAACAATAAAATGCATTTATTTGTTCACACATCTATTTTTAATAATTTTTACTTTTGCAAAAATGTATGACCATTTTTATTTCTAATACATATAAGTTTATAATATTTTTTTTCTATATGCTGTGAATTTATTTATGAGATGTTACTAATTATTATTTATTAATTTTCAAATACTTTCTTTATAATTTATATTAAACAAAAAAGATAAAATATAAAATGTATAATATAAATAACTATGAATATAATATAATAAAACTTCAAAATGTTTTAATTAATGTAATTAAAGCATAAAATTTAATAACTTTTTTTTTATTTGTATATGTAATATTATAAAATATTTACTTTTTTCAATACAAAAGTAATTATTGATTCAATTGCTAATTATTTTTTTTTTTTCATTTTTTATAATTTTTTTGATATTTTATTTAATATTGTCAATGAAAAAAGATTATCTTTATTAAGTTAAATATTTTGATATTATTTTTATGTTAAGTTAATTTGATAAATCAATATAATTTAATAATCACAAATATCATTCATAATAACTGTTTTTACATCTAATTATAGATATTCATATATAATTGTATAATTTTATTAACACAATAAAATATATATACCATATACGATTATATCTGAATCCATTAAAACTGAATTTATTCAAGCTTTAAATTTTTATTTCAATGAAAAAAAATCTTTAAAGATATCTTCAAAATGTATTACTAATTTAATAACAAATACTATGATAATTAATTTTTAGCATTGATGATAGATTTTCGAAAGAGTTACAACTTTCACATTTTATATTTTGCTTACATTTATAAATTTCAATAACACTAATATATAAATATAAACGCTCACATAATTTTTATAAATATATATATAATGTATAAAAACTTATGAAAATATTATTTTATATATTTTTCAAAGATGTACATTTTTCTTTGTTGATGATTTATTTCATTTTTTTTTTGTTTAGTTTCATAATTTATTTAAACAAAATTCTATGTACATATATAATTGCAAATACATTTTCACACACACACACACACGCACGCACGCGCGCGCACACACACACATGTCTATAGATAATGATGATAAAATCATTAGAAAGAAAATGAAGAGAAGTTGCACAAGAGTAAAGGGATATTAAATTAATAATAAAATAATATTCACTCAAAATTTACAATTTGATGTAATTAAATACAATATTTCATTATAAATAAGTATCATACGTGTATGTTTATAATAAATGTAATATATTTTTTAGATAATCTAAAAAATAGCTTTTCAACGCGTGGCTATATACGTAAACATACATGCATTTGATTGTAACGTTAAGTCTATTTATACCAGTATGAGAAAACTAAAATCTATTTAAGTTACCGATGCCTTCTATAACAGCCGTAGACGTTTAAGATTTTTGAAAAATAACATATATGTATTTAATATAAATTATAAAAAAAAGTATTTGAAAATTAATGTATAATAATTAATAATAATTAATAACCACTTAAAAATAAATTAGTAAAACACTAGAAAAATAAATATATATATTTACATTTTCAATTAATATAAAAGTATTGTTAATAAAATTCATAAATTTTTCCTGCATTGTACATAATTTATTTTTGCTAGAATTCTCAAATTTTGCTAAGTTGTTAATTAACTTTTTTAATCAATCATACTTCTTGATTTTTTTTATTTTTATCTATTTTATTATTTTAATATATATACTACAATATAAACAAAAATATAATTATTACTTTTTTACGTAAAATATTTGGATTTTATAATTTTTATTGCTCTTCTATTAAAAAAAATTAGTATAATATCGATTTTAAATCGCATTATATAATCTTAATTAAATATTTTTTTAAATTATATATTTAATCAAATTTATTAAAATTATTTGTTTAATAAAGTTTAAGTATCGATTTATTTATTTATTTATAATTGTTGTACTTATTAAAAGTAAAAATTACAGTATGCCATAGACATATTTCTAATATTATATCTAATTTTTTCAATAAGAATTGTAAATGTATTATATAAACAATAATAATTATGAACATATTAACATAAATTTGTAAATTTGAAATGAAGAAAATAAGAAAGAAATATATATATAAGATATGATTTTAATCAATATTTATATATTTATATATGCATATTTATAAATATTTATTTAAAAAATATTTATAGTATCTATTTTCGATTTTTAGTTTTGAAATAATATATAGGTTCATTATAAACATTTATAAACAAGAGTAATTATTATGTTTTTATATATTGCATATATTCGTACTCATAATGTTATAATATTTGTGTCAAAATATGTTTAAATAAGGAGAAACTTATAAAGTATTCCAGATTATCTGTACTTTTCATGCATTATTGATTCTTATTATTACATAATGTTTTTCTAAACTCTCAATAAAAAGATATCTTTTTATTCATGTTATATATATTTTTAAGAATTTTATAAACTTTTTAATTTATAATTTAAATTCATTAAACAATTAGTATTTATTACTAATAATATAGTAGTAAAATCCAAATATAGTAATACTTTGTTTACATAATATTTATTTTTATATTGAAATTAATAATATAGCTATTCTAATTAGAATTAAATACAAGGATGATACAGAGTCTATACACTTATTTTATTTAATTAATTAGTTTTATTGTACTATTCTGAAAATTTATTCTAAGAGATATATCTTATAAATTAATATTTTCTTAATAATATAATAAAAGTTTTTTCTAATTAGAAGTTGAAAATGTAACGAGTTACTTCATATAAGTCCAGTGTATGACGAAATTTTACATTGTTGATGAATTTCCTTTAGGTTCATTTGTATAAAAACTACAAAGTAGCCTTGTTGTGATTATTCGCGAATTAGGATAGCTGATTATTGACACAGGTTCATACATGGTTTGTCCCCAAAGTATCGAGTTTTTTTTTCATTTGGCGAATATTGGTCGTAGCGATTTGGGAGGGATCTTAACATGTAAAAAAAATCTTTTTCCATTTGTCCCTTTCTTTTTTTTCTTTTCTTTTCGATAATTAGATGCGGTATAAGTTTACTTCGTACAAATGGTTTTTTTAGATTTTTTGACACGGAGTGCTGAAGCGAATAGTGGAAAAACACTATTCGAGAATGTTTCATTTAAAGATTCTAAAAAAAAAGAAAATACTTATCTTTTTAATGAAATATTATCTATTATTGACGTTATAAACAGTTTAAAATAAAAATTTTAAATTGTTCAAAATAATTTCCTCCTGCATCAACGCATTTAAGAAGACGAGTTTTTCAGCTTTCAAAAGCAATCCGAATTTCCTCAGCTTTGATATTTACGCAAAATTTTCGCATTTCTAAATTTTTTGCACTACATTGTGCACCGTAAATCGCGTTAAATTCAATTTTTCCGCGATTACTCTAACTATTAATTGGTGGTCCGAATTTAAAATTTTTAGCATGCGACGGTTATTCGTAGCTATTCGAGAGGTTTTTGTGCGCCAAAATCGAAACTCGTCGATGATCTTTTCCAGGCCCTCTTTAAAAGCTCTGTGCCATTTTCCACATTGTGATTTTGACATACAATTATGTCCATACGTTTTTTGTAACAATTTACATGTTTACACACTGTTTTTTTTAAGTTGTAAACAAAATTTTATCGCGTAACACTGTTCTACTAGTCGCTCCATCGCGTTGTGTCAAAAAATTGAAAAACACACTTCGCGCGAAGTAAAATCGTGCCTATTCAAATTATCAAAAAAAACAAAAAAAAAAAAAATAAACGGATAAATACAAAAACGTTTTCTTATCATTTTAAGATTCCTCTCAAGTCACTACGACCAATAGACGCAAAATAAAAAAAACTTATTACTTCAGGGACAAACCATGAATATGAAGTAGAAACAAAGCGGGGAGTATTTATAATGACATAACACCTACAATGATCATCAACACCAAAATATAAGATCAAAAAATTAAATTGAGAAATTAAAATATGTCATATGAATCATGTAATGGTAAATTGCTAATGTAACATTGATCTTATTGCAAACCAAAAAATCAATGGCAATGAACAATGGCATTCAATGTTTGATTTCCAAATTGCAGTGATCGAAAATAATAACGCTGTAGTTTCTTTTGCCCCGTGAATCTTTTTAAGTTACAATTTCTTGCTTGTGCGGTTTATTAACGATAAACCGAGAATTAAATTTCAATTTCATTTACGTCATATGTATACAAGTAAAATATACAAATAATTTATGTTTAGATTAAGTATAAGAATAAGATACAAACACAAATACATTATATAATGTATAAAATAATTATTTTAAAAAATAAAAAGATTAATTTAAATATACTCTATGGGTAGATAATTCTTATTGGGATATATTCTTTGCTATAAAAAATAATTTCAAATAATATAAAAAAAATATATTTGTATAAAAATAAAATAAAAAAATTAATAAATAAGTGATACATGCTTCCCGAGTTAGGGCAGAATTAGAATTAGTTAAATTAAATTAAATTAAATTAAGAGTTAGAGTTAAATCAGTGATGGCCGTCGAAGACTACAGTCTTCCACTCCTTTTGTTCCATTATACGAGCATAGCGCATACGCAGAAAGAACAAAAAAAAACGCTGCAAGTAATACACATATTTTTCAACACTGCCACTACTTGAGAGTTTTTACAACTCGGTTAACAACATTTATGTTCTTACAAAATGCATTAAACATTAGAGTACGTAAAACCTTTATTAGAAAATCAACGTGTTGATCTTTAGTTATTACATATTTTGTTGAAATTTTTTCATTTAGCACTTTCCGCAAACAAAATGGTATCAAACATCTATATGTTTTGATAGTCGATGAAATATAGGATTTTTGCTTAGCTTGAAACTGTTCTGATTGTCGATGTATAGAGTGGTAAGATTAATGCAAGGGTGACTGACATCGGATAACAATTTTCGTAACCAAATTGCTTCATTGGTAACTTCACTGGCTACGATTATTTTCGCTTCTGTGGTACTTTCACTTAACGTAGCGTATCTTCTCGAGCATAAACTCACATTATCACCGAAAATATATAACATGAGAATATTGCCAGTAGTCAATCTACCGAGTATCGAAATCCGCAGCATAGTCAGCGTCAGAATAGCCGATGATTTCGCTATCATTTTGTATAAATAAAAGTCTAAAATCTTGGGTTTCTTTGAAGTAGCACAATAATCATTTGACATCTCGCCAATGCGCTTCATCGTACTTGTTCAAATATCTACTTACAACAGCTTCTACATAAGCTATATCTAGCCCTAGATACCATGGATAGAAAGAATAGTGAGCCTACCATTGCACGATACGGAAAATCTAACTTGATATCGCTTGCACTTATTAAATGAATATTTGGATCAGCTGGAATTTTTATTTCCATTTTGAAACGACGCGGAATATTTTTGTTATAATTTTGTTAGTGAACAAAGATCGAATTTTCGTCTCTTAATATTTGCATACCTAAATAGAGGTTTAAGTCGCTTATTGTGATATTGAATTTGATTTTAAGTATTTTACAAATGAATCTAACGTAGTTTGATCGCGCGCTAGCACAAACCCATCATCAACGTACAAAGCAAGATAAATTTTATCATCTTGAAAAGACCTTACATAAATACATTTGTCAACATTACTCTGTATAAAGTCAAAGCGTTTCAGAAATAGTCAAATCTGTCATTCCAGCAATGACCGGATTGTTTTAATCCGTAAATCGATTTGTTTAATTTTAACACAAGTTTTTTATTTATATCTAACCTATCTAGAAAGCGCATAAAAAATATTTTCGTGAAATTACTATTCAAATAAGCTGTACTATCGTCGAATTTAGCAGATTTTAACTTTGCTTTAATCATTATTGCAAAAAGAATATGTATAGAATTAAAACATACGACTGGAGAGAAAATTTCGATATAATCGACTCCGAATTGCTGCGAGTAGCCTTGAGCATAAAGATGAACTTTGAGTATTGGCTTGTCTTGTTCATTTGAATTTAAAATTTTAAATACCCAATTAAAGCCGACCATTCCTTTTCCATCGGATAATTCGCAAAAATTCGAAGTGTTATTTTTGGCGTGAGCAGCCAATTCGTCATTAATCATTTGTTTCCATAAGTCACCGTAATCGCAACTTATAACGTTGTTATAATCCTTCGCGATATCTTAAATGACCGTACACGCCTGATATTTTGTAGGAAATTTTAGTGGGTTTCTAGATTGTAACTCGTATCTTCCGAGACCTTCGTGGTTATCTATTGGATTGTTAAACGTATCGCATTCCTCTGTTTCAGAGGCTTTAACGTCTATGACATTCTGGAGCCCGTTATTCGGAATATTGTCCGCATGTTTTTAATCGATAAGTCTAATTTCTCGCGGTTCCGCATTTGCTTCTTTATGATCATTTTTGTCGAGGTTACCAGTCCTAAAACCTATTACATGACTACTGTTTGTATTTACATAAGATTTCTCATCAAACGTTGCACTCTTCAAGATTATAATACGGCCAGTTTCAGTCCCAAGTAGATAAAAGTTTGATGACTCGTACTCATAACCGACAAATATTATTTCGGTTGATTTCACGTCCCATTTTTTTCGATGCTAATTTAGTATTAGTGGATAAGCGTTAAATCTGAAAGTACGAAAATGCAATAAGTTTGACATTTGAATCAACATCCGGTCGCATAGTTAAGAAAAAATTGACTGACCTCTCGCGTGCGGAAATCTCGAATGCCATAGTCGCAACCTTGCGGTAAATTTTTTAAAAGTAATACTCTGCGAAAGTGAGAAAATTATAAACTAATCTTTCTGAGAATTTTGTTTTAATAAATAAATACTATTGTATTGTTTTGTTCCTTTATATTATATATATGTAACGAGATGGTTTCATTCGCCCTTCGCAAGTGAAGGGCAGAGTCGAATGCTCGTTGAAAGATAGAAAAATATAAACTCCGGGAATAGTGTCAACCGGTCTGCCGGAATGGCAGAACGTCGATCAAGGTCGCGAAATAACAAAATGATAATTTGATAATAAATAATCACCAAGGTGATGGATTTAAATCATTTTCTCAATTCTGAAAGATACAAATAAAATTACAAATTATTTACAGCGAGGTCAATAAGTTATCGATATTATAAACATTTAATGTCACACAGGAGATTCTAATTTATCATTTGAATTG
The DNA here is from genome assembly GCA_018907245.1 of Eupristina koningsbergeri. Taxonomy (NCBI): domain Eukaryota; kingdom Metazoa; phylum Arthropoda; class Insecta; order Hymenoptera; family Agaonidae; genus Eupristina; species Eupristina koningsbergeri. The sequence goes on from JACCHV010002976.1 coordinate 1,947,888, forward strand.
TTAATTCGGATTTTATTATATCTATTGACATTCGGGCGGGTCACTGACATTTACAATAATAAATAAACAAACACACATCAGTTATCGAAATCGCAATATCTATAAGTAATTAATTCGGATTAATTACTTGTACAAACATTTATTCGCGAAATTTCCGAACGCAACGAAAAAAATAATATTATTAAAAATTTTATATTTATATTTTTTTTTAGATTTTTCACCGGATGCGATTGACGCACTAAAGACGTTAAATAAAAGTCTTTAATGCGCGATAGGCTTATCTGGAACCAAGGTTAGGCAGCGGATTAGACACCTAATTGCATTTTTAATAATAATTTTTAACGCAATAAGAGCCTATTCACTTAAATTCCAGAAGAAGGGAAGTGATATTGCAAGCGATTTCACTTTGGACTCACATGTAAACATGTCTAGTGCGGTTTTTCTGCCCCCACATAAACGTTAGAACGGAGCTGGTATAGTGGATAGTTGGCACTTGCGCAATAAGGAAAATTAGGATGAAAGTAATCTGTAGAAAAAATTCTGGAGAATTAAGCCCAGATCAAGTACTTGCAGGGGTTATAAATTCAGGTCGTCTGCGTGGGATAACTGCAGATGTTGATGCGTACGTTATTTTCGTAGAAAAGAGTTCGTAGAAAACGTCGAAAAATCGGAACCGGATTGGGGAGCGATCGAGACTCACATGTCCCGCTCCGATGCGATTTTATCCTTGTCATGATCCGTGGGGTCAATCACATGCATGATCCCTGAGACCCCAACTCGGCACGAAGTGTGTTTCCGCGCGGAAAACTTCGGCTGACGGAAATTTTCGTGTAACGAGATTCACTTGTTACAAGAAATATATATATGTTATGTATGAATATTAAATATTTATCTCATAAAAATTTATATTCACCATGCTACGGCTATATTAATAAATGCATTAATCTAATCTTATTTTATTATAAAAAAATTTATTTTACTTTTTATAACCTAACACCGCCTTATTATTTTTTGTAAACACCTCAACTTCTATTCCATTCCCTTCGCGAACCCTGACACCAGCGAAGGAATCTCCGTTGTGGCAAGTATTTTTTACTATTATAAACTTAAAAAATCATTTAGTTTTTCCAAAAACCATTTTAGAAAATTTAACGGGCTTACCCAGTTTGGAATTCTTAAAAATGGATTTTTTATTAAAATGACATCCTATTAACCTAAGGCGAGTACAATAACCCAAACTTTTCCTGAAAATCTTACCATTATTTCAATTTTTTAAATTTTATAAAAGTGAAGAATTATATGTTGTGCAGAGTTTTATCGAATTAAATATTAAGCAAACTTTTTTCTTTTATATATAACCTATGGATTTCTATCAGCTATTTTAAAACATTTTTATTAACTCCACAGCTTGTCATTTATCTTAGGTTTAAAATATTTAAAATAAAGGTAAGATTAGGTAGGCTCTTTAAATAAATTAAAATTCATTTAAAAATATAAAAATTAGGTGATGTTCGAATTGGCATCAGTGAAAGTTGAAAAGCGTTTCAATATTTCATATTTACCCCATTGATTATCACTTTTTGTGCAAAATATTTTTGCTTTTGATAAAATATAATACATATTTAATTAAATTGTGTAGCAGTAATTAAAATGTTATTATTTTATTCCAAGTTTGTTTTAATTTTTTCTTCATTAATATACTAGTTTTATAAAAACATAAATAGAAATAGTGAAAAAAATCTTAAAATTTTCATTAGTGGTTAAAAAGCATATCTCATATAACTCATATATTTTACACTGAATAATATATTTTAAAATAATAAATTATAATCTTTTTTATTTAATTTAACTTATTATTTGTTTCATTTATTCTAAATACTATCGCAGATGAGTATAATAAATTAATTTACCATAATTAGTTTCATATCTTATTAACTTAGGTTTATTAAGACATAAAAAGTAAATTGAGATTTTTGAGCTCTTTGAATATTGTACACAAGATTACTTTCTTCTTTCTCCTCCCTTTGTCTCTGTCTGTCTGTCTCACTCACTCTCTATCAAATATATTGTGCTAAATTATAAAAAATTAAAAAATAGAAACGTATAAAAGAATACTGCACGACATATTTGACGAAAAATGGTAGATATATATATATATTATTATAAAAATTTACTACATTAAAATAATTCAAATTTATTATAATAGTATATTTTATACAGTAATTTTAAATAGTACATAAACACAATAAAAATGATTTTCTTTTGAATTTAATAATTTATACATATCTCCAAATAATATTAGGAGATAAAGAAAATATTTCTGCAGTTGAAGTTTCATGTAACATATTAATCTAAGGAATAAAATATTAAAATTTAATGGTAAATACGATTATTTGAACTTTTATAATAACAATTAAATACATATATTTACCTGTTTTCTAATATAATACACAAGTTTTTCTAATTGTTCAGGATTATAAATTTCACAGTCGAAAAATCTTTTCCAAACATGTCCAGCTAGACATTTATCATTAGATTCCATAGATTCATCATATCCAATTATAGAAGTATTAAATTGTTCGTATACCATTCTAATTTGTAATTTAATTAGTGCTGCATTCTTACTCTGTAAAATGAATTTTTCATGAAAATAATTTGTAAGTTATGTACCACGTAATTTTTTTATTTATATTTTTAATCACTTGAACCCTAATATACATAAAATTTATAATCAAAGAAATATTGCTTTAATAAAAATATTTAATTAGATAAATACTGTCAACTCTATTTACGTTCATGAGATTAGTTGCTTTAATCAAAATTCAACTTAAAATATAAAGAGTAATGCAAAATTAGATTATTAGTAAAATATATTATATTTATTTGATGTAAGGATAAGATAAATGTAAAGATTATGTCATAATATGAAAATATAAAGAACAAACTTAAAAAGCAACTAATAAACTTAGCATCTCGGTATTAGAACAAATTTTAAAGATATATAAACTGGAAGATAAACAAAAAACTAGTAAAAGATAAAGAAATATACCTTCGACGAGTATATAAAATTATAATAATGCTTTAAAATGCACATAAAAAATAAATAACATACTAAAAGGCAAAAAAAATTCCGGATAAAATGTAAGAGTATTCATCACTACATACGCAATCAGAAAAATACAAAGATTTCTCAATGGCATTGTTTATTTGATGTATTACAAAATCTTTCAATTCGAAAGCAAATACATATATGTGAGAGTATGTACATATATTATAGTAAATAACAGTACTAGAGACGATTGACGAATGAGGTAAATCCTAATTCATCCACCTGTTAAAAAATTGTAAGCTTAATGTAAAGAAACTTGTAACCTTGTAAAATTGTAAATTTAAGTTCTCTGGAAAAACTGTTCCTTAAAAGGGAAACCTAGTCTCATACGTTAAAAAAATAACGATTTTAAAAAAAAAATTATATTTATTTACTTTAAAATCTAATCATTTACCAAATTTAAGGAATATCATTTCAAAGTCAAAATACACAATAAATCGAAGAGGTAAAAAGAAAGTTGTAAAACGGTTGATATCATAGAGGCTTCCAGGTTACCCGTACAAAAAAATTGTTTTTTTTTTAGAATTAAGCTATATAAAGTTCTATGAACCGTAAACGTTCAACATTTAAAAATTAAAAAAAAAAATAGACAAAATGGCAGTGTTTAAAAAAAAATTGTTGCAGAAAAATCGCTTGTTTTAACATGTCAAAGCTACAATTTTTAAAATAACAAAAATGTGAAGGCTTACAGTATCAAAAAATGTTTTGTACTTTCTTTCAAAATTTCAAACTAATCGGATAATTCTGTGTTCAAGTTGCAAGGTTAGCCATTTTTTAAAATGTGATTTTGAGAAAAATCCGAAAAATTTTTAAGAAATAATATTTATATTATAAAATAAAATGTTATATGTTTATATTCAATCAGCTATTATAGTTCCATATAATTCACCTTCTCTCTCAAAAAGTACATTTTTTATATAGTTATAGTTTTTAGACCCACCCAAGCCTTGTTTAACGTGCCATTGTGTTTTCTCTGGGTATGATATAATCACGCTGTGTCTCGCTATTTATTAAATTCCATAGAAAAATGGATGAATTTTGATTCCTATAAGTAAAATAAATAAATTATATTGTCACGTACGTAATATTATTATTATAAATCGAAGAATGCATACGTGAAGAAATCTAGGAAAAGAACGTACAAGAACTGCATAGGCGTTTTTTTGGCAAAATATTGTGAAATCAACCGGCGAAATTGAACTTACGAGGCGAGTAATACAAAACCATCGAGTAATGAGAACCCGCGAATTCGAATTATTGAGAAATGCCATACCACAGCCGAAAAACGCGGGGGTTAAAGGAACTAGCACGGGTAGCTGAATGAGCGCTTATGAAGAAGCCGGGACGAACTTGGACCTAGGAGAGAGAAATTGCGGATTAGAAATTATACATTCGGTGGAGGTAATGAGCCAAATCAAATCAAGACAGATTAACAATTGAATTAGGGACTTCAACTTAGAATCTTGAATGGTTTAAATCCGGTCCGGATCATTTTATTTTGGAAACGACAAACGAAACTTAGAATTTTATCTGGTACAACAAACCAATTGTACGCGATCGCGATTAGTATCACGAGCCACTCAACGATTTTATAATACACTTTAAGTCCCACACTCTCTCATTCGTTTATTGAATAGAATAAATAATATTCTACTCCTTAACTAACGGCCTTACTTTCATTTTTATTACCGAACTTTATAAAGGTCGAAGTGTTTTACCGATTAGTCTGTGGCAGAATTGAACCCGGTTACAACTTCGCGATTTAATAATTGGGAATTATAATTATAAACATATTGCGACAATTTAATTTCGTAACAATATTAAACCATCATTCAACATTATCACAGCAAAAAAAAATTGTCCAATTCTATTGTTTTTAAACCACCGTGAAAATATTAGAGGGCAAAGTAACACAGCAAGGTGTAATAACATTCATTATCTTAAGTTTTGCCTTCTTTACATTTATTTAATAATTTACCTCTTGTTGAATATAAAAGATAAACAACATTAATAATGGTCATATTAAGAGCTTTAGTGTCCGGTTTATATGTGCACCAGTTATGACGCTAGGTGGCTAGCTTTCATGATCTAGATTTAATTTTGAGCTTCTATTACGTATAATTTTTTTTAACTCATTTTAAAAGGTATAGAAACTATGATTCAATTTCATAAAATATTCAAAATAAAATAAAGTAATCATATCATGCTTAATTTATCTATGCTTAACCTCTTAATAAATAATTTTGGATATCCGTGTATCTAATTATGCTTGTTCATTAAATAATTTACTTAATGTTTACAATTTTCGTTTAATTTAAAATTATTTAGAATGAGTAATATAATAATTACAGCAGTTCGGTTAGAAAATCTGAGGCACGAATCACCGAGTACCTGACTTGAGTTATTATGCTGTCATTTTATAATTATTTGCGATATTTCTATATTTTTGGAACATATTTTCGAAATAGTATACTATCAAAATACGTAACAAAAAAATCGATTTTTTTAAAAGAGCTAGATTACTAAGTTATCCCTTCAGAATATAAATGATATCAGTGATTTTAGTAGGTTAAATTTTCCTAAATTTGAATAGGGAAACCAATACTTTGAAAAAGGGAATTCTATCTAAAATTTATTCAAATGGACAAAAAACAACTGTTACATAATTATCATTTATTTTTTTATTTTATTTACAATTCCAGCCGTTGGTCAAGGAATGGACTTCCGTGCTTACATGTTTATTTTAATACTATTTACAGCTATTTTACATTTTTTACATCATATATATAAATTATCAGGTTAATTTTTATTTGTCTTTTCTTCACTTTATTTCTGTTTCTCGTTCTGTTACATTTTCTTCGTCCCATTCTTTTTTCTTTCTCAATTCTGTTGTTTCTTTTTCCATTTCTACGTATTTCATCGTCATGTGTATCCAGTCTCCATTATGTTTCTTACATAGTTGGCATTTTCTTTCTTTCTCGGTTAGCCAGTATTTGTTGTTTGCTACAATATTTGCACATCTTAATTTTGCTATCATTTTTATGTTTTTATCATTCTTTTCTGATTTTAGATATCTGGGTATTCCTCTTTCTCTGAAATCTTTGTACCATCTATTGTACATAGCTCCTTCTATTCTGTTTGTCCTTTCTTATTTCATAATTTCAATTTTCCTTTTTTAATTATTTCATATTTATTTTTGCCTTCTTTAACCCAAATCTCCATCTGTTTTTTAGTTATCCCTACTTCAATCAGCTGTTTCTCTTCAGGATCGGTTCCACTTTGCATTCTTTCTCCTTTTTTCTCTTTCAAGCATTTTTTATCTATCTGTCATCTGGTTGATCCTCCACTTTCTCTTCATATCTTCTGTTCCGTTTTCTCCATTTTATTTCTAGCTTGTTTTCTTTTAGCTCCTCGTATATTATATATCTTGGGGTACATGCTTCCAATTCCAATACCGATCTATAATAATCCGTCTTTATTTTTTCTATTTCTTCGGCTTTTTCTTAACCCCATATTTCCACTCCATATTCTATAACTTCCTTCACGAGGTAGTTGAATAGCATCCTTTTTCTTTCGAAGTCTCCATAGCATCTTCTTTCCGCGAGACTCCATGTATTCTTTAGTGCTATTTTACCTTTCTGTATCCTCTCTTTTAGGTTTCCTTGTTTCCTCTATTCTTACTAAATACATATCCTAGGTAATTAAATTTTTCTACCTATTCTATCTTCTTTTTTTTCCATTTTCAGCTAAGTTTTTTTCCTTCTCCCTTTTTTAAAAATCATTATCTTGGTTTTGTCTGTATTTAGTTCTAGTTTACTATTCTTCAAACATTTTTCCATAACTGTCATCATTTGCTCCATAGCTCCTTTGTTTTCTGCCACTAACGCTATGTCGTCAGCATAGGCTAGCTACCATATTCTAGTTCCATCTATTTTTGTTCCTCCGATCTTTGTTTTTGCCAGTTCTGCTTCCAGCCCGGCTGTATATTTTTTATCTATATGTTTGTTTTTATCTTTATTTGCGTGTCTTTGTAAATATTCTTTACCTTTTCGATTGAATTCTCGTCTAGATTGTTGTCCTTCATTATTTTCCATAGTTTCCCTTCTGTACTTATTGTATCAAAAGCTGCCTTTAGATCCACAAAAAGCACATATATTTTCTTTTTTGCCTTTATCATCTTGTTAGTTATATGCTTCTATATGTATATATTGTCTGTCGTTGATCTGCCGGCTATGAATCCTGCTTGTCCTTCTGGTATTATTTTTTTATTTTCCACTTCTTCTATTTTGTCCTTCAGTATACTTGTGTATATCTTATGTCAAGTAGGCAGTAGGGATAATCCTCTATAGTTACTTGGTTTATTTGTGTCTCTTTTTTTATATATTGGTGTGATTACCACTGTTTTCCACTCTTCGGGTATGTCTTCTCCTTTCCAGATCCTTTTTATTATTTCCAGCAGCCTTTCTCTTACTTCTTCTCCTTCGTATATTCATGATTCGTTCGTTATTCCGTCTATTCCTGGCGCTTTCCATTTTTCATAGAATTCCTTCTTATTTATTATGTATTTCTCGGGTTTTGTATTTTCTTTTCTCTTGCTGTGTTCTTCTCTATCTGTTTCTCCTTCTGCTTCGTTTAATAATTTGCTGAAGTATATCGTCCATCTTTCTTTGCTTATGTCACCTTCTCTATTCATTTTCCTTCTTTTTCCTTTATTTAAGTATTTCCATATATCCCCTTCGTTTTTTATTTCCTTTAGTTTCTTTTCCTCTTTTGCTTTCAATTCCTTTATTTTTTCTGACATGTTTTTTCCATCTGTTCTTTTGTTTTATGTATTCTTCTCCTTCTATTTTTCTTTCTTTGTATATCTTCTATGTATTTTTCTTTTCCTTCGCACATTCATTATCCTACCATTTTGTTTTTCCAATTTTACATTTTTTTATTGTGATTTCTTTACTAGGGGTTCCCTTCTGTATCATTTCTTTTAGCGTGTGCTATAGATCTTTAAATGTTCTTGTCTTTTCTCCTACTATATATTTCCCTTTTCTATATATTTTACTTTTTCTTCTCTCCATTTCTCTTTTCTTTGTTCTCATGTAGTTTCCTGCATTTCCAATTCTGGTGTTTAGGTCACCCATTATTATTATGTCTGTACTTCCGTTATATCTTTCTTCTTCTATCCTGCTTATTTGTTTTTCCATGTCTCTGTTGTAATACAGTCCCCATATATCCATGGTTTACTCCCTCTCATTATATTTTATTCTTGTTTTTACCATTCCTTCTCCTTTGGGATTCCCTATTTCTTCAGTTTTTATCTCTCAATTCTTGTTAATTCCTACTATTATGCCACCTTTCGACCTTTCTTTCTTTTTTTTACCCTAATCGCTGGTATTATTTTTCAAAGTTTTTCGATAATATGTTGTTATATTTTTCTGTATCTTTTCCTTCTATCCATGTTTCCGTCAAGCAGATATAATCGATTACCTCCAGGTATTTCCAGAATTCTCTGTCTTTTCCCCAAAATCTAGTAATAATCCAGTACAATAGCCTTCTATTTTTCCTTCTTTCATCTATCTTCTTCTCTCTTTCCTCTAATAGCCCTCCATTACTCCTTCTTTCTTCTATTTCCTTTTTTCCTTCTTTGTTATTGTTTTTTCTCCTTCTCCTTTTCCTTCTTTAGTTCATCCTTTTTTTTATTCTAAAGCCTTCTGTTTGTCTGTTTTTCTTGTTTCCTGTCCTTCTGTTTGTTCGTTGTTCCTTCTTATTTCATTTCCTTCTGCGTTTTTCCATATTTCTCTTTCTTGCTGTGCTCTGTTGTTATTCATTTCTTTCTCTGCTACTCTTGTGTTATTTGTCTCTTTACCTTCTTCTTTCTTTGTATCTTGCTCTTTCTTTTCATCTTCTATTTTTTTTTTTTTATCATTTATTTTCATTTCTCTAGCCTCTTCATCATCCTATCTCATCCATTTTCCATCTATATATATTTTATTTATACCTGCATCAACATATTTTCCCTTGTCTCTTAGTTTTTTAACCCATCCATTTTTTCCTCTTGTTTTTTTCTGTCATCGTAGTTAAGGTCCTGCTCAAGATATATTCCCGTTACGTAGAGGTTTCTTCTTGCTCTTAGTGTTTCATTCCTTTTTTCTCTGCTTTCTAGTTTTGCTATGAGTACTTTTCCACTCCGCCAACAGCTAGTTATTTCCGTATTTACCTTCAGTGTGTTTCCAATGAAGTTTTTTGTCCATTCCGTTATGCCTACTCTCTCCAATTCTTCTTTGTTTACGCCTCTGATCACTACGTTCTCTTCTCTATCTTTCCTTTTCCTCTCTTTGGCCATCATCCTTACATTTCTAGTTTCCCACTCTGATAAGTCTTGTTTGTTGTAGCAGCCTGTACACTTCCCACTTATGATCGACAAGTTCGATCTGCTACTCCTTCTACTTTATGAGTTTTCTTTTTGTTTTTCCTCTTCTTCATCTGTATTACTTTTTCCATCTCCTTCTGTATTGCTCCCTTCAGTTGTTTCCTTCTATGATTCTTTCTACCGCTGCTTTCCATTCATCATTTATATTTTTGTCTTCTTCCATTTCTACTATTTTTTCCTCCAGCTCTTTCATTATATATTATACTTTTGTGTCCCATTTCCTCTGTTTATCTTCATTTTCTTTTAATTTTAGGTTTATTCTATCTTTTCTTTTAGTTCTTTAATTTCTCTTTCCATCTCTTCTTTCTCCTTTCTTATTATTATTTCTCTTTCCATCTCTTCTTTCTCCTTTCTTATTATTTCTCTTTCCTCTTCTGCTTTTTTTCCTTTTTAATTTTCATTTTACGCTTCGAAACTGACTTTATTTTTTTTTTGTTTCTATCTAATATTAATTGTAACCCTCCTCTTTTTGCACCTCTCAAGCTATTTTTCCTGCTATCGCTTCCTCTCTCTTGCTTAGTGATCGTTTCTGTGATTGGTGTTCTCGCTTCACAGGTGACGCCACTTCCTTCTCTATTTTCGGTGCTCAGCAACTCAACCTCCTTTGCCATGGGTTATCCCGTTTCCTTTCCATTTATATTTTTTCTTTTTTCCACTCACTTTTTTTACTTTCCACTGCACTAAACACTTCTTCACTTTCACTATCGATACCTCTTTGCTTTCTTTTGTTTTTTAACCACCTACACTTTTATTTCCTTCTGTATATTTTTATGTTAGATTTTTATTTTAAGCACGCGTCAGCACGTCTATTCAATATGCGACCGTTACCGGAACTCCATAATTATCATTTATTTGAGAATAAACAAATGACACTAATTCTCTTCAAAAGTGATTATTAAAAAATTTAAACATTCTATTTCTTTAGCGCGCGCAAAATATCACAAAGATTCAATAACTAAACTATACACACGTAAAGTCATAAAGATTTGTCACTCTCACCATAGACCAGATAATACTGCTTAAAATAATTTGAGTTTCTCAGCATAGAAAAAGAATATTATATGCAATGACTAAGATCTGTTAATAGTTCCACTTCACTTATAATAAACAAATAGACAACCATACACGTAAAAAAACAAATTATTATTAAATTAAAAATTCTCAGAAAATTATATTACATATAAAGGCAGTTTCAATAATAATAATCAACAAAAAAATCTAATATTTTTCCAATTTTTATTCACTATACTATTTTCTTAATGTTATTTACCTATGAAGGCACAGATAAAATCATAAACAAATTACACTATAATTATACTACACGATCATTTGATAATAGACTACTTGATCAATTGATTTACTATCTTTGATTAATTCATTTAAATTTTAAATTAAAGCGATTCACTTACTACGTACTTACTTATGAACTAGCATAAAATTAAAAAGCTACTCTCATGCTTTGTTAAATTGGAAAAAGTACAGATATTTTTCATTAATTAAACATTTATGATTCTATGATATAATAACTGCTATTTAAATTTAAATTTCTTAAAAAATCTTGTGATCAAAGAATGATAATTCGTACCTATCTAAACTATCTTGTTCACATTCCACGAAAAAAATAGCAGATGAGATTTTTGTACTGGGATTTCTCTCATCGCATTATGCAGTGTAACATAAATTTAAGGCTCTATTTATGCTATCTTTGCAAAAAACGTATAAATGTTGAAGAAGTTAATTCCAAAAAATTTTTTTTAACTACTTTGACATTTTTCTTTTTCAATTTTTCCATAATTATTTTAAAAAATCAATTGAAATTTGATTTATTCATTTCATACTAAGGAATAAACCTCTATATTTTATTTACTGAATCTAAAAGCTAAAACATTTCTGTTGTCTTTGCGTTATAATTATGCCTCTAACTGTATAGTTATATTAAGTTATTATTTTTGGCTATTATTGTTTTTCTTGTTAATGTATTCTATCACTAACTTAATTGAAGAGCTTCTTTCCAATCTTAACATTATTAAATGTGCACAGTTTCACATAGATTGCTTAATATATACGCTTTGTTCTGGAATGGCCTTTCTATCAGTTTGGAAAAGTAGTTGTATTGAAATTTAAAAAATTGATTAGAAATCCCTACTAAGATCCGTATTCTATTTCAATTTGTCTATGAAGCAGATAAGTTCTAAGTTCAATATTTTGTAGCTCTTGTATTTCATTCTTTCTATTTCGATATGATTGTCTCTTTAAATATATATATATACATGGTTCATCCACGAAGTATCGAGGTTTTTTTTTATGTTGTGCCTTTTCGTCGTAGAAATTTGGGAGGGGTCTTAAAATAACGACAAACTCTTTCCGCATTTGTCCCTTTTTTTTTTTGTTTTTTCGATAATTAAGTGCGGCATGATTTTACTTCGCGCCAAGGGTGTTTTTTAATTTTTTGACACGACCCAATGGAAACAAAAGAGACAAAAAAGGGATAAATGCGAAAAGAGTTTGTCGACATTTTAAGACCCCTCCCAAATTTCTACGACGAATAGGCGCAAAATGAAAAAAAAAATCGATACTTCGTGGATGAACCATGTATGGTCTTGGAACACTTCATTGTTATTTGAGTAATTCAATTCCACGTAATTCACAAATATTTAACCTATCAACCATTTTATACTCATTCAATACACTAAATAACATTGGAAGAATATTAGAAAAATAACTTGATGTTTAGTAACCAGGAACTGATAATTACCTACTAATGTGTTATAAATTTATATTTATCTATATTTATTATATATATAATCATCATATAAATATACTTGATCATCTTACCCCTAATTTTTTAGTTCTGATATTTACATCATTCCACATAGCTTCAACAATGTAATTTCTGAGTATTATACCAGTTTGTTCTGTTTGCATTACACGTAGCATTAACATCCATACATGTACTTCAGTAGTACAAAACCATGAAAAGAAAGTATCTTTCATTGAAAATTCTGAAATTAAATTAATAATAATAGAAACTTAAGTGAATATATTATTTTTAATTATAAATTATACTTATATAATAATGAAAATAATAACTGCTATATCTACTTAAAAGTTAAGTGCATAATATCAATGATAAATTTTAAATTTTAAAAAAAAATGGTAATTAAATGTTAACATTTTACATCAAAATATGTTAATAAAGGTACATATCAATGGTAAAATCAATAGAATTTAAATTAAAATTTTTATATCAAAAAATACTAATAGAGATTTTTTATTACATTTCAATGGAGTTGGTTTCCTATTTATATTAAGCCGTTATTATCGAAAATATCTGTATAAGATAAAAAAAAATCATTCTAAAAATTTTTTATAAAAATATATTAAATACATAAAATTTTTAAATGAAATATAATAATTTCATAAATACAAAACAAAAACATTTAATTATTTATATATTAGAAATACATGAAAATATTAATTAATATGCTCATTCATTAATAATTCAGGAATGATAATCTGTTCATAGGTAACATATTTATTGATATTCTCAACCATTTGCATTTGTTTTTTGGATGTTATACTCGCTGTGTATATATATTATTAAGACAATATTAAGTATTCTTAAATCTGTTACAATTGTTTTATCGCGCCGTGTCCAAAACCTAAAAAACGCTCATCGCGCGAAGCAAAATCCTACCACATCAACTTATCGAAAAAAGAGACAAATAGAAAAAAACTCCCCCCCCCCTACATATTAAAACGTCTTCCAAATCGTTACGACTAATATTCGTAAAATTAAAAAAAGTTGATACTAAAAATTTTTTTTTGAATATGCACTTAGATTCAAAAAGTATGGAATAAACTTAATTCCTAATATAAATAATAAATTAAATTGAGTTATTTCAAAAAGAAAAAATGTTACTGAAAAGTGGGAAGAAACTAATATCGTGTATAGAATAAAATGCAATGATTGGCCATCAGTGTACATTGGTGAAACAGAACGTAGTTTAAAAAAAAGTATCAACGAACACATTAAAGATAATAATAATGCTTTAATAGTAGCGGCGCATTCGTTAGAATGCAACCATACGAATGATTGGGATAATATAGATATTCTTGATACTGAAAATAATTATAAGAAACATTTAATATCCGAATTAATACATAATAAAATTAATAATAATACATTAAACATGCAAGAGGACACAAAATTATAAATATCATATGATCCTCAATAACACCATGAAAAATATCATTATGTCGTAGAGTAACGTTAAAAATTTGTATAGATTGAGGTGAAAAATATATATTGTTTACAAATTGACTTGTGACGTTACGACTGACACGTCGTAGAACACCGGCGTACCCCTGCACTACCACTATTTGGTAATTTTATAAACAAAATTTATAAATTAGTCATTTATTTCTATACAATTATCAATTGCTAAACTTTTTGTTAAATAAAGAGTCTAAACAAGGACAAGTGATATTCTTGTCGAAAAGTCGACGCTAAACATCAGAATAAAATTTTTGTGTTTTATTCGTTCTGCACCTTTTTGGATCCTTTTTAATATTCAACAGTTTATTACAAATTTATTCAAGAATCAAAGTTTATGTTACTTTTATAATAAAATTTTATGGTATGTCTGAATATTATTATGAATATTATTATATTCTTTAAAAATTTAATTTGTTAAATTTTAAATATAATTTTATTCAATTATTCAGGTTGGTACATAATTTTATACATTAAATTTGACAAAATGAATTTATAATATGAAAATACTATCGGTAAGAATAAAGATCAATGTAATATTATTGGAAATTTAGGCGACGAATGTATTAAAGTTCAAAATTATCGCTCAATGAATGTATGATGTTACTTGTTTTAAGATGCGGATTTCTCTCAGCTATTTAATTGTTCTTGAAAATTGTAGATGATCCGAAAGGCCGATGTGGGTGTTGTATTTATTCTTAAGCAGCGCGTTGTCACCACTCCAAAATATTTGGGTTTGGAGTTCCCGGTTGTAATTAAAATTAATGTTTCGAATGTCGAGAGTACAAAGTTTAAGAGTTCTTAAATGGTTCGGTTACTACAGAAAAAATGACTGTTGAATTGACAAAAAGTGATTTTTCCCATTCGGTACGGCTTTTATAACCTTTACATTTCTCCCCACCATAACATCTTTCGAGATGAGATGGAGTAAGGGGATGATTTTCACTTAATTGATAATTTTTAAATATCCTGTCCAACAATTTATTTGTTATCAGTCATAGACAGACATAATGACTTTGATCTCCGCTATTTCTAACTTAATTTCATGTGAATACGATTTTAGTCATATTTAATTTCCATGATAAAGATTTATTTGTAACTGGATCTTTTTTCATAGTAGATACGCCGAATACATATGAGTGATTGAACATATAATCGAATTATTTCATTTTATGATATTTTAAAGAGAAAAGTAATTTTTTTAAAATAATTTTTTTTTACATAACATATAGAATAATTTAATTTATTTAGAAGAAAGCTGTAGAATATAGCAGAAACTTTTATTGACACAATCATATATATCCAATAAATATTTAATTTTTAATTTTATTGTATATAAATATCACGTATATAGAAGAGTGATAAAGTTAAGTCCCTCGTTAAGCATAATAAACAGATGACGGATAAAATATATCGTTCCTCTCTCACACTTACAGCTTACTACGATGCCTCTGATGAGATACAATTCAATTTTTTATGCCTAAAATTTACTTTAAAAAAATGCTAACTATAAATATATAAAATATTAGGTTGTTCACTCATACTTTATCTATACCTAGCATTTTTTTTAAATAGATTTTCAAATACTAAAAAATTTGAGTATGGCAGAGATATTTGTAATAATCCATAAATGCGAAAGAGATAAATGATATGATTTTGTTGTCAATGCTTAACATGGAAATTGATTTTCCCTTAATCTCTGTTATCAGATCACAAGTGAACTATTTAAAATCAATTTAGCTGTCAATAGTCATTTTTGTCTAACACGTGGTTTGATGTAGATTATGGCTTCCTTTTAAAACGCGTTACATGGACATTCTTTCTCGATGATAATCTGCATTTGAAGTGATAGCAAAATATAAACACGGTACTAAGATATTTCATTACCGTGCACACGACATCATTTTATTATCCTGTGGGTTTTTTTTAATTTATGACTCACGCATTTAGTTATTTGTACATGATGCTCATATAAGTCACTGTAGGATGCCCTTGATTTTTTGTTATTATTGGAATTTTGTGGCCACTTAAAGTTGTTTTTTCACCTTCATCAATCACTGGTAGCGTTAAAAATTTACAACGACCATCGCTAGAGCTATTCCTTTTGTAATAACCCGACAATGACCTGGAACAAACCAAGTCAAGATAAGAACGTGAGTTCTATAATTGGCCTCAAATATATTGGAGCTAGTTCGCGGCACGAGATTTGAATCATGAAGATGTGAAAAGGATATTCATGTAATCAAATGTACACTAGTTAATTTTAAAAGAAATAAGCGAGTTTATTGAGCGAAGTTTACACTACGGAAGATAGCGTCACTCATGCAAGCTTGTGTGCTTTAATGATGTAAATAATTAAATTCATAGTTTTATTTATTTGTTCGGGAAATGTCGGTGAGGAAGCCGAAAATTTGGGAAATGGACCTTTCTTGCCCCCTATGTAGTGGTTGTGTTAACCCAAAAAAGAAAAACTGAGCCCCGTGGGCCTTTAAAGGCGTGAGAGAAAGTCACTTCTCGTGTGAATCTTCGTAATGCGGGAATTGAACTGCAAGCATTTGCGTATTTTGTGTAATTTGTACAGTGTCCTATGTTATCTTGTCTTAGATTAAAGATTGCGTTACTGTGATGTGGGATACGTGATTATGGTCCAGCTGTCTGGTGATTGACTGTCCAGGTATATCTATGCTGACAAGTATAGGATATTCTGATTAACCGCTTCCTCTCTGCATCCCTTGGCGCCCCTCCCCTGCGCCTCCACACTTTGGAGATGCCGAGATTCGAGCGCGTGTCCACAATGGACGCAACGGGTCCTTGATCATACTGACGCACGTTTCTAACTTGTAAGTGATAATTCTATTGAGTTTACCGCTCCGAAGGCTTTTACCCCTGCCTAGCAGGGGTTTTTGTGCCGTGCGAATGAAAGCGCCGCATTCAATTAATTATTAGATACCGCACAGCGCGTGTTTTCATTTACTTTGTGACAGTTAACCCTCTCTTCATTCCTTAGTCTATAAAAATTCATTCTCATTAACATTATTTATTCAAATTACTCATTTATATTATTATTTTTTATTTTTGAAAGTTTTTTTTATATAATATTATTTGATAGTTTGATGTTTTTAAAATAGTTTTCATTTATACATTTGCTATTAATATAGAAAAAGGTTAGAAATAAAATTGCACACAATTGATTAAAGAATAAGTATCGTCTTGTTGAATTGACTAGAGTCCCGAATCGGAATCCAACCTCAAACCTGAATCTGACTCTGTAACTTCGATGAAACCGATCGATTTCATCTCTGAATCTTCTGTTGTCTGTGTCTCTGAGTCTCCTTCAAACGAACGAACGTACCCTATTTATTGTGACACATTGTTAGCTTTTTCGCACTCGCCCCCCATTGGACTTATTCCATTTTTTTAAAGACTAGATTAACATTTTATTGAATTTGAGTCTGCTTTTCCGGATCATCATTTCACAATATAGCTTAGTCAATATCACTTATAGTGTACTCGTTAACGAATTCCTAATTGTGAATGTGCTTTTAAATTTAATTATTAGTGATATTATTCGCTAAGTCTTATACTACTTTTACGATTCTTTTAAATAATCCGCTTTGTTTTAAATATTAAGTATGTTGAATTTCGTCACATACGTATCAATACCTGAAATACAAATTAGTATTAATGTATTGCTATACCTCCTATTCCCTCACTCCGATAAACCCTGTCCCTAAATCCAGGTATCCTAACCGAATAAAGAAGTTGTCGAGCCCTGTTTGCGTCTTCCACCCTATCAGTCCCCGTCACAATCTGTATCCAATTCATTATAATACAAACGATCATAATTAAAGATCACTAATAATTTCTTTTTAAACAAACCTAGATTCAAAAGATGCTTTATTTACAATTTAATTTTATATAATTGTTTGGAACTCTTCTGGAATTTACAGGGAAAGTATATCTGCGCAGTCTCTTGCAAGATTATTCTAGACTCGACCGATTATAAATCGGAAGCAAAATATTAATTAGGCTCCCTGAAAAAGACTACCTATTCCATTGACGCGCGTGGATTTTACGGGGTTAAAGTAACGCAAAGAAGAGGTTTTCGTTGTTTGTATTTGAATGATGCGGACATTGTCCTTGCGAGAAAGAATGAATGCACTTGAATTCGTTATCGAAAATTTGTCTTTGATTTTCGATGTATTTAACGGGTGCAAACTTGTATAAAATAATTCTCTCGTGCGACGTATATGTGACATGAAGATGGTGACTTCGCGCGATAATTCGTGGACTGTACGAATCTCAGTAAAAATTGTGGTGATACTGTATAATTATGTCTTAATACAGTTTCTTGAGTGAAGTTTTTCGGGAAAAATTGATTCCTATTAGCTTCATCAACGACTGGCGGATTCGTCGAGAAAAGGACGTTGGGCATCACGGCAACCTGTCTCCCATTACAGATTCACCTGCAGCAATAGTGACCCACACTTCTGATTCCTCAGTCAGTGGAAAGTATCGTTTGTCTCTACCATTCAGTGTGGCCAGAGCGGAGGCTACATCTCAGCCAGTGAGGAATTTGCAGCAGGCTTTTCGACCTATAGGGGGGTTTTTATGCCAAGTTTTGTTATGCTATAAATAATTCTAAATTAAAGTTTAAATAATTTCCTGTTTTAATTGTTTGAACCTCACCCCCTTCTTTCTTTGTTAAATCTTGTGTTATGTTTTTTCCCTAAATTAAATTAGTTATTTTAATGATTGTTCTGGATAATTTTTCTTATAATTTAAAAAAAAAATTCGAATTTTATTTAGGTTCGATTCACTGCATCATAATAAAGTACAACTGTGATCTAAATTGATCACAAAAATCTCTCCATCGGAATGAGGCGGATAACATTAAAACTAAGAATATTAAAAATTAGTATGATTTTAGAAGATAAAACAAGTAAACTTGGAATTTTTAACTATTTTTAATTAGTCAAATATTACTAAATTTCAAAAAGCAGCATATAAATAAACATTAACAATATACCTCTATAAAAATAGTTGTAGTCTAATCTATCAGCTATATTTTCATAAAGCAAGGTACCATTTAATGCTAAATTCTGAAAAAATTAAAAATTTAATATTAGATATATTAAATATCTTAGAACCATGTATAACTGAAGTATAAAATAATTTACTGAATATTATTGTCATATATTCTAAAAACTTATTTTTTGAAATTCGTATAAAAAGTAAAACATTGAAATAAATAATTTGACTAATAATGGAAATGATTAATTCATTATTTTATTTTCTAGAGTAATAAATATAATTAATTTTTTAAAATAATTCAATAAATAATCATTTCTTTCTAAACTATTTCTTTCTTTACATAATTTTTTTATTACTGACTTTAACGAGGTAGCCTTTATTAATGAAATTTTATCTCGATTTAAAAATAACTGAATAAATACATTATAGATATAAACGCGTTCAATTATAACTTAACGATTATCTTAAACTTAAACTTGTTAGAATTGTAACATTTGTTTGTTTAATATCGCGTTTATTCATTTTTATATTTATTGTAAAAACTAGGTAGGTTTGAAGACACTTTAAAAATGTAATTATTTATTGTATAATTTTGTACGCAGTTCAAAATACACGTTGCATTTTGAAATCTTATCAATTTTTCTATCTCAAAACATTTTTAACTTTCATATCAGAACTATTACTTTCGAAACAATCTTCAAACATAATATTTACATTATTCTTATTTGTATTTTTTATAAATAAATAAAGAAAATTAAATAACAAAAACAAGTAAATTTAATTAATCTTATAAAAAACTATGTTAAGTCTCGAAAAAAATATATTGACACATAACAAAGTACAATCTAAAAAAGGCATTTACCTAATTAATTTCAAAATCAAGAAATATCTTATAACCAAAAGAAATAAAAATAAAATAATTTAAAAAAAATAAATTGTCGTTTTGTTACATCCCCTTACCTTACCTTGTAATTTTTATACATTTTAACTACAATGCAAAATGTACCTTATATAACATTTCAATAGTTTTAATACTTGGTTATTTTAAATAAATTCTGATTAATAATAATATAAATATAATAATAAATAAATGATACAATTGAGCAGTATGCCGATAAAGTGAATTCACCGAACAATAAGTCGAAAGTACAAAATTATAATTTTTATTTGCATAGCAACATGAAATTAAATTCTGCAACTACTCATAGACTCATAATGACAAAGAAATCTCTTGATACAACAATAAAAAAAATTATCAGCAAGAGGATCACCTCTTTACCCCATCTTATCACTAGATGTATTATAGTGAGAGAAAAAAACGAAAAAATTTTAAAAGACGGTTTAAAATAAAGAGTTTTGCTCGGCTGAACATTCATCAATTTTACATTTAAAATATTTACTTTGTAAATAAATTTAAAATTATTATTTGTGATATAAGTCTTGAAATCACAAAATCAAGGATTTCTAGGCCTCTATTCTAGAGTGGTGTCAGATGCTGCCAAATTAACAATCGCTACGAAACTTATAACGTAAGTAATGCCAAGCTTATTTATCGACAACTAATTGTATTCATTTTGCAATAATTATATTTTATATATTTATTCTAATTGATTTTTTTTAAATCAAACGTTTAAATTATAAATTCATAAATGTATGATTTATACTAAATGAATAAATGATAATTTTATTTAGAAAACTTACTAAATATTCATTTATCTTCCTATGATATATTAAGACGTAACAATATATATTATAATCGGAATTACTTTCTTTAATAAGCGCTCGCTTTAACAAAAAAATGGGAGATTCGAATTACGTTAAGAATCTCTATGATGGTCACTATGCAATTGGTGCAAAAAATAATTTTTAGCTATATAGCATGTTTTTATTGCACAGAATTGCACATACCTCTGATTCCTCCTTATCTCTTGCCAATGCAAACTTCCTGAATCCGAGGTGATCTCGTGATGCCAATCAAAATCTTTAATAACTATTCAAAAGATATTGAATCAATACTCTTAACGGAGATTGAATTCTTACAAATTAAGTTGTGTAAAAACAAACGTGTAATTCCTGTAATAGCCTGACTCATTAATATTATGCATATAGGGATTATCAATATTCAATAACCTTAAATTCACAAAGAATAGTGGAGATCAAATATTGTGGTACTGATTTCAAATAACACAAATAAAAATAGATTTTGTCTTATCATTAAGGCTCTATAAACTGACTTTAAACTAAGACATTGTGGTCATTACTGGGACAATTGACCATTACAATGATATGAAAAGGAGAAATAAATAAATAACAATTGCAGCAATGTATTTTCTTCGTAGTCTGCAGGCTTATCTAATGTAGGAAATTTCTGCTGTAGTAAAAAAATTGTGATTATAAGGGAATGAAACTGGTACTCAGTTGAGATATGAATATATATTTTACTATCTAGGAAAGTTTCCATATTAATCTCAGAAAAGAATTATTCTATTAGTATTTGAATGCTACAAATTTTAACCAAAATGCCACAAGGAAGGAAGATATTGGCATTAAGCCTTTATTAATAAGGTAAGCCTCTATTGTTTGTGTAAGAACTGAAGAGTCTGATAAGATTTTAATGTCCCATTACAATTAAATAACCTTCTAGTCTCAAAATAATTGATAGCCTAAATAACAATCTATAAAATAATAATTTGTTTCCATACAGCACATATTTTAAATTTGATTTATTAAAATAAATAGTCAAATATTTTTTTAATTTTTATTATTTATGATTCATTAAATAAGAACAGTCAATACAATCATACATTCATCCAAATCAATACAATCAATTTTTATAGCCATTATGATATCTCAAAATTTTTCTAAATTTTAATTATATTTCAAAATAGAAATAAAAATAAAATAAAATTGCTGATAACACAACAGTATGCAGTGTGTTTCTTATAGGATCATTTTCAACAAATTTAAAAGTTCGATTAGTCTTCATTCTCTACAATAGAGATTAACTAGAATAATATGTTGATAAGTAAATTCATAGAAAGATAAATCAAACTTGAGATAGTTATAATTTTTAACTATATTATGTTTTGAAATCCGAAACTATCCATCAAGCCATGATAATGAATAAAATTCTCAATACAACAATAATGAAGATTATCAATTAGAGGGAAACCACCACCTTACCTCATCTCATTATGAAGGGTATTATGGTGGGAGAAAAAACAAAGGTTTTAAAAGACATGTTAAAAGGAGTAACTTTTGCTTTTGCCATTTTAATAAGTGTTTGAATTACATTTAACAAGTTCTTCAATTACGACCGAGATAATACTTGGGTCAATTTTTATCTCTTCAAACAAACATTTAAAACACAGCTGGAATCTCCACATCCGAAATCACTGGAGTGGTGGTAGCAGGCTTCTAACAGTTACATTACACCCACACCTGCCCTTTTTGAACATTTAAAAGTCTTAAAGTCATATAATCAGCAAAACAAAACGAGATTATTCAGGAAGTAAAATTACAAATAAATCATATTTGACATTTCAAAGTTAACGTTCAAAACTAGCTTTACAATAAAATCTTTTTTATTATTTATTTTTACAAATCTCTGTCACATAATAATTAAATTGTTAAATTTAACTTGCAAACTTGCATGATTATAAAGAATTTTTAAATAAATGATAATTATTATATTAATTATATATTAAAATTTCATTTATGTTTCCTTCAATATATTGGGACGTAACACTATTTTTCTATTTTCAGCTTTTTGGAATATTCACACAAGTTCATAATTATATACTCTATTGATTAAATGGTAAAATTATTATAAGAATTCTTATTCTAATTATATCAAACAATAAAAAAAACTTTCATTTCTAAAATTTTCCAATAAGTCATTTTAACAATTAACCATTAAATTTTAAAAAAATATATACTATCCCAATAATTTAAACAACACTTCCTTGTCTAATTTCGAGATCTTTGCATTATAAAATTATTTACGTTCATGACTACGAATTATAAACAAAAATTAAATAAAACAATAAAGATAAAACACTACTTGGTCATGATTCAAGACTAGTAACTGCGAAAAGATCATGTGTATATATATTCGATATAATAATGTATTTACTTCATCTTTTTTCAAAAACATGATTACATAAATAATAAAATATCTGTATATATATTGATAAAATAATATTTCAGATATGTAATTTATGTATACATTATTTATTTGCATAAGTTTAATAAAACGAATGTAATTCAATCTTTAATCAGTCAATAAATCAAATTTTTAATCTTATATATGACATTACAATTATCAAGAATATAAAAAATAATAATATATCAAATTATATAAAATCATTAATTTCTATAATCTTTGAATGTGTTGTATCTAATGTAATTGAACATTTATTTATATTAATTTAGATATGAGTTTATGGTTGTAATATTTACATTTATTTGTACTGATTTTTAAACTTGTGTATACATCCACATAAATTTTATTTTCAGTCACAATTAATATTTCTTTACTTAAATAAATAAAGTTTCAAATAATTTATTTAATTATATATATTAAATATACTATATCAATAAAAAATTTTTTAAATGCTTTCCACAATATTAAACAAAGTATTTCATACTTTTGAAAGCATATACATATCACTTAATTCTTTAAAAATGTTTAGAATCAATAAAAAGTAACTTTATGATTTATAATTTTTTGCATTATATAACTGTTTATCATAATTTTATAAATATTTAATACTATTAAAAGTTAAACGTAAATTTTTAACAATAATTTTATACAAAGAATTGTCTTTTAATTATTTTGAAATGATTATAAAATTAAAGTAGTGAAATTATATCTTACATTTTTTTGTTGAGATTTTTTTAATAAATTAAAATTTTCTGATATATTTCTATGAAATACAGTTAAAATTGCTGTTTTATTCCTCGGATTCAAATAAATTTCAGACCTGTAGAAACTATATTTATCTAATATAACATAAGAATTTTGGATAAATTTTGGTATTAAGCAGAATGTCCTCATCTAAAATATAAAAAAAAATTAGTTTTTATAAAAAATTTAAAAGAGAAATTACAAAGTAATTTTACTAACCTTTGAAAATTAAATTAAATTATTCAACATTAGGACTATATAATATTATATAAATCCTTAATCATAAATATATCAAATACTTTTAATTTACAACATTAGTAATTTATAATCTTCTAAGTAATTATATAATGTACATTGAACATAAATATTTTATAAATAATATTATAAAGAAATAACCTAAAATTTCATAAAGTTTGTTATCACAGAACAGTAAATAAGAAAATGTTAAGTTCAATGCTTTATATAAGAAACAAACATGGTGGTTAAAATATCTTTTGTCTCTTTCGCACTTCTGAAGCGATTTTAGCGCTCCCGATGGATACATGGGAAATTAAAAATAATTTTTATAAGCACTTCGAAACCTATTTAAAAAAAAAATGTATATATAGATATATGAACTACGAGTAAAAGAAATAGACATCTGAAATATTTCGAGCTTTGAAAATAATATAGTATAAATGAAAAACATTTTTAATAATAATTTTATAATGATTTCAATTTCTTATTGAAATGTAAATGATGATCATAAAATTATTAATAAAAATGTTTTTCAGTTATACTAAATTATTTTCAAAACTCGAAATATTTCAGATGTCTATTTCATTTATTCGTAGTTCATATATCTGTAATGCGAACGCGTACATACATTCACGTACACTCACACATACACTCACACACCGATATACACACACCGCCGAGCCCAATGTTAACGTTTTGCAAAATGTAAATACGCCGCTCGAGAATGATCTTGAACCTTCCAGAATGTTCTCGAACGTTCGAGAGAGTTCGGGATCATTCGGCCACGCATGCTCCGAAGTCCCGAACTCTTATACACGGGTCTTATGGGCCGACTCGTGTATAAAAGCCGACGTCCGAAAGCGAAAAGCACCTTTCTGCCCGCATCTCTCCTGTTTTTCATATCTTACCTGGCCTACGTATTGTACGGAAAGCCAAAACATCCCTCTCTCTTTAAACCGGCCTACGTATTGGACGGAAAGCCTGACTACCCTCACCCTCTACCCTCCAGGCCTACGTATTGGACGAAAAGCCTGACTATCCCTCACCCTCTACCCCAGGCCTACGTATTGGACGGACAGCCTTCTCAGAGTTTTTCCCCTACCCCTCGTAGCGACAGGATAATAAAATGAATGTACCCCGCTTTATTGTAAAGTAATAAATGAACCCCGTTTTGTTTTCTCCCACTAGCATTCGATAATTGACCGCGCTAGGATACCGAACCGACCGATAAAGCCCGATACTGTTATACCGACAGACTTTTACCGAATTATACATGTAAATTTAAATGCACCGCCGTTGCAAGTAGTTATTGAAATCCGTCATTTTCTTGAAAATATAATTAATTTCCCGTTTAAACTTTACAAACATTGCACCACTTGTTTTTTTTTACTAAAAGCCACATTTTTAACGATGAATTTAATATTTAATTTTAAATTCTAATCACTACAAATACTATGCACTATTTTTCACTACCTAATAATTTACTCAGAGGGGATTCCGCTAAAATATTAAATAAATATTAAATATAAAATATTGACCAACACTACCAATAAATTTTTAATAATACCTTTATATTAAACAAATTTAGAATGATAATAAAAATATCGACACAATAAATTTAAATAATATAAATTCTTACCTTATATTGTAGAATATTTCAAAAGATATATAGATATATAATTTATTTTATTTAGGTAATAATTCCTTCTCTTCAATATTATTTTTGCTTAAATATATTTTATATATATCCTTGGAATTCTTGTTACGTCCTTCAAATAAATAATCCAATAATATTTAATTTCAATCAATTATTATAAATTAATTCTCAAATTATTTATAGTTATTACAAATAATTTTCCAACACTACACTTCACTAATTTTTTTATAAATAGATATATATTCTGATAATTTAATATTATCAAATATATTCCTACACTACTCACTAATAATTTATAATAAGAATATTAATAATAATTAACAATTTGAATATTTATAATAATATAAAAAATATCAATACTAATAATACTGGATCTTTATATTACGAAAGATAGTTGTATTATATTATGAGATTTTTCTATAACTGAAAAATCCCACTTCGTCCCATCACTACTTTATTAATTTCACCAATTATAAATTTTCCTTTATGACTTTACGCCAAATAGAAAATTCACAATTGGTTAATTAACACATATAGTCCTTCTTCCTTTCGACTTCAAAATCCCCTACTGTAATTAGCTAATCAATCACATTATTAAATTAAAATCGAAAACAAAAAAACTATTTCTCTGCCGATAATTATATAATCTGTAATTATCGGCAATATTACGGCGGCACATTTCTGCAATTTTTCAAAACTCACACTACCTCACATACATTAATCACATAAACATATATATGCAATACATTTTCGCGCCTATTGTTGTCTCTCTCTAGTTCATGAGTATCAGCGACTCCTATATCATCAAGACATCCGTTTATGTTCAAGTGATATGGAGCTGGTGAGCCTCATGTTGACAGATTGTCAACAATAAATTGCAAAAATATAATTAATACCATTCACAACAAAATCATCATCATTAACACCTGTAAGTTTTTAAATAAAATTAACTTTATTATTACTAATAATATTTATAAAATATATACATATTTTAATAATATAATCACTAACATACAATTATTTATTTTTCTAGATTCGTGCAATATTAAAAGAAAACATATTTATTAATAATGAATATACATTCATTATAAATCCGCCCCCTAAACTAAAACTTCCTTGAAGTTTTGATTTATAACCACTTCACTATTTTGCACCAACCCTATCATTTAACCCACTGTATTGGAATTATACATCATTCACTATCTTCAAGGATATAATGAAAGGAATAAGGAAAAGGAATAAGATGTTATTATGAGGGATAATCAGATTGTATTCTACCCTTTCGGGGAATCACAACTGAATACACCCCTCACAACAATCTGTTGGAGGTCATTCGGTAAATCTTTAATTACCTCTAAAATCTTTAGGACTGTGTCCATATCCTTTCGAAAAGACCGATCCGACAATATCTTCGGTTCCCCTAATACATTATCGAATCTATTCTCTTCGAAAGTCCGGACTTCAGACCCTCCACTATTCCCTGTGATGATCACATCCGCTGACGCTTCATTCATTTTATTTTCGCGTTGTTGGATTCTCTCCTTGTGCCTTTTAGCACAACGAGGACAATCCGACAAATCCACACCGCGTCTGCTATAATTATAGCAAAATACCCGATTGGTGGGTTGGGAATAATTTATACGCTTATACCCCCTCCTCCAACAAATAAAACAAATACCAGCAGGCGGATCGACCTCAGGTTTTTTTTTAATTTATCGAATAACGTACCCTTCTCAATTACGGACAGGCGTGTCCTATTCGGTCCATATCCGGAATTGAGGAGGTCTCTCCAACCTCTTCACCTTCATAGGTTGATTTTTTATCTCCATGATAATGGGGTCAAGCCTTCTATCAAGTTTAGATTCGACTACCAGTACCGAGACGGGTATGGGCCTAACCTGTATAGCAGGAGAACTTTCAACACCTGAGAATACATCTCCCAATTCGAGATGCCTTCTAGGGTTGATTATCCTGGCCCTACGCCTTCTCCTTCTGGCAGCCGACTTCGAAACCTTTAGAGAAGGTGCCTTTCTCCAATCATCATCATAAGGATCAACCTCAACCGGCATTTCCGGTTCCATAATCTTTTCTTCTTCCACTACTTTGGCTATGTCCATTTTTTCAGGTGGATCAATAGCCAAATCCTTTAACCTTAAATCTTCTTCTTGACTCAGGGTTAACTACGCCACTACTGTTGGTACCTCTTCCTCTTCCATTATTGCTTCCAAAGCTGGAAGGAAAGGTATGGTACCAAATTGAATAGCCATCTGAAAAAAATTAAAATAATTAATATAGTTTCCAACACATTCCTGCCTAAGAGAAAGAATGATTCCTAACTAATCTGTCCCCGTGGAGGAATGAATTTCTTTAGCTCCGAAATATGAGCCTTTGAGATTTTCCTACCTGACCGGCAACTACATATACTACAGGGGATAGTTTTTCTATAATCTCGAAAGGACTTTCAAATTTTGGAGCTAATTTGGCCGAAAACTTCCTATTTACTTTTGACAGTTCATGAATTCTCCTCATAATCATCTCTGCCACACTATACTCCACATCACGTCTACATTTATTATAGAGTTTCCCTTGTTTAATTCGTTCTTTCTCTATAAACAGCGCTACCAAATCCCTTAGAGCATCGAGTCTTTTTACTCGATCCGTCCATACTTCAGGATCAATCCTCTTTATTAAAGGATTACCCTCCACTTCACTTCTTAAACTTTTAACCGGACGTGTATCTCTTCCATAGTTTAAGAAAGCAGGTGATACATGAGGTGATACGTGTAGCCTGCACTGCCGTATTCACTGCATATCTAAACTCATGTATGTGTAGGTACCAATCCCTATGATCTTCTTGTATAAACGTAGCAATCATAATCTTTAAAGTTCTATTACTACGTTCTACCGGATTGCCTTGAGGATGATATGGAGGAGTAGTTACATGTTTAACTCCGTACTCTTCTAACGTACTTTTCAACCATTTGTTAATAAACTCCTTGCCATTATCTGTTAATAAATATTTAGGAGTTTCCCACCTAAACAATATCAATTTCTCAAATGCCCTAGACACTGCCTTCCCTTCAGCTGATCTCAGAGGTTGCACTTCTAGAAACCTAGTAAATAAATCCTGAAAAACCAGTAAGTATTTAAATCCCTTTTTACTTGGTAGAAACTCCATAAGATCAGCTGCCACTACTATCCAAGGGCTCTCCACTATCCTTGTCCCAATCAATTCTTTAGGCCCCGATAGTGAAGCTTTATATTTTTGATAATCTAAGCATTCATGTACGAACCTATAAACATCGTATCAAAAACCTGGCCAATAATATTCGCGAGCCACTCCATCGTAGGTTTTCTCGACTCCTAAGTGTTCCGAACTCGCTTCACAGTGGGCCTCCTTCAATACTTTCAATTGGTGTTCCTTTAGTACCACCAATTTCCACTTCTCTTCCCTAAATAAAATAGGATCTAATAGAGCATCATTTCTGAAGCAATATATCCTACCCTCTTCCACCTTCCACTTCGGATATTTATTCGGAGTATCACTAATTTCTTTCATTCATCGCAAATATCACTCATCTTGAATGTCTGTAAAAGATGCGACCTCCTCATCCTCAAACATTCTCGATAGGGGATCCGGAACATGATGATTAGCTCCCCTGAGGTGCTCGCTATCAAATTCCCATTGTTGCATCTCTAAAGCTCATCAAGCCAATCTTCCCATTGGATCCTTCGGATTTCGTAAACATTTTATGGCACTATGATCCGTCACTGCTTTAAATCTATGTCCTTCAATATAAGGGCGGAATTTCTTAATTGCCCACAACAGTGCAAGACGTTCTCGCTCACTTGTGGTATAATTACGTTCTGCAGAGGTCAACACTCTACTTATATAAAGGATTGGGTGCTCTCCATCCTCAAATTCTTGAGTGAGAACTGCCCCAATCGCAAATCCGCTTGCATCACACTGCTCTACAAACATTTTACTATTCATTAGCTGATTTTTCAATTATCCCATCCTTTAGCATTTCTTTCACTTCATCATGAGCAATCTGTAACAGTTTAGGAGACATTCTCCTAAATTTATGTTTAATAGATGCTGCTTCCTGCACATCAATATAGTGTTCCGTTAATTTTGTTCTGCCGGGCTTGTCTGTAGCCTCAGACAGAATTTACTCCACTAACTTATCAATTTTCTTCTTTTCTACACTGCTAAGTTCTGAAATGACTGTATATTTGACCTGAATGACAGCATTTCCCTCACTACCACTTCTGGAGAATTCTCTCCACTCCCCCTCCCTTGCACGCCACAGGCCCCGCCCGAAACGCGTGTCTAAATCAAAGAGTTTACAGAAGTCCATCCCTAGGATCATATCTTAGTCCAGTTGCTTTAGTGCTCTAACCTTCATGCCTGATTCAATCCCGTCGACGTTCATATTCAGTGACAGGACTCCTAAAGCTTTGCTTATGGTTCCTGTTGCACATTTAACTCCTGACGACGTTGGAACCAAGTTATCCTTCAGTTGTGCAGCTATTCTGCTCCTGACCAAAGATATCATTGTCCCTGGGTCACACAATGCTCTATATTTGATTCCTGCTAAGTTGACATCAAAGAAACTCCGATTTTCCATTGATGGACTAGCAATTTTCTTTATTTCCCTCACAACACTTCCATTACTTTTATTTCCCAAAGGAATTACTTCCTTACTTTGTTTTAACAAATCAAAGGAGATTGCTAACTTCTCATCTTCATCTGGCCTTCCAGATTGGCAAGAAGATACGCCACGGCACTGCACTACCTTTTCAATTACTAACTCCTTATTATTATCATTGTATAATTGAGGGGGTACGCCACTACATTTCTTTATTATTTTATTTGCTAACTTCTCTTGATTATCCAAACAATTTTCGGATAATTGAGAAGGTACGCCACTACATTGCACTACTCTTTGGTTTGCTAACTCCTCACTATAATCCAATTGATTTTTGGATAATGGAAAAGCTACGCAACTGCACAACTCTAAATTTCATTACTGACCGTTTAAAATTATCTATTGGGGTTTTAGACAATTTATGAGCTTTGCCACTACCAAAATTGACTAACCCTTCTTGATTATCTGTTATATTAGACAATCTTGGGGCTCCGCTATAACATAATACTTCTTCATGATTTGCTAACGTCTTAATTATATCTGTTGGCCTTCCAGACAATTTTGGAGCTACGCCACTACACTTCACTTCACCCCTTTCTCCTAAATTTACTGCTGGGTAGGGCCGGAATGATTCTGCCTCCCCCATTTGACCATTTCCCAACTGTTTGAACAGTTGGGCGCAATTGGGACAGGTTTTTAACTCACAATTTGGCCTGCCACACAATTGATACTTCGGTCCTATATCCAAGATATTATTTGGGCATTCCCAGGATATATGTCCTGGCTTCCGGCACCTATAGCACATGCGATTGGGACAATTCTGAGCTTTATGACCCACAGCCTGATACGTAACACATGCGCCAAAAAATATCTCCTTCACTTGATTTTGTGGCTGTCCACTCACTACACTACTTTGTGAAACCCCTGGTACTTTATTCTGCCAGTTACCACCTTGATAATGTGGAATTAATCCTCCTTGAACAGTTTTCATCCAATTTCTATTCATTTTAGATTAGTGCAGTTTTCAATAACAATATAATTAATAATGAATATACATTCATTACAACGTAAAACTTTATCATTGTTAATTTACAAATCCTTAGGTTATCAAGTGTCGAATACTGGATTTTAGCTCGAGATACAGCCAAATATTTTATTGTGGGTTCAATGAAGATGTAAGTATCACCACTTAACTGCTTAACTGGTAATGGCAAAAGTTTATATAAACTGAAAACTGTTTCAGATATTAGTAGATTTTCTATAATGAAAATTAATTTATTATCTATAAATAGGGTTTGTAACGTGATTAACTTTAGAAACTCGTGAGCATAATCGGTTTCTAAAGTGAAGGGGTAATTCAATCCAGGGGGTAGCATGGTTACAGTTTTTTGTAATTCTTTTAAAAATTGATTTGGAGACAGAATTTTTGGAAATAAGGTGTTAGTTTCAGCAAATAAGATAGCGTTGGTTATTGCATCTATTTCATTATTTAGCTCATTGCATATTAAAGTTAGAAAAATAATATATTTTCTTATATTTTGTTGCATCTTAAAATTTATATTTCTGCTTTCAATATTCTTAGTATATTCATTAATTTGTTCAAGGTTTGTATTAAATATTATCTCGGCTCTATGAAGATTTGTGATGGATTCATTAAAATTTAAAATTGGCGACTGTACTATTAAAAAATATTATAATCGTAGAATCGATGCGTACATTACAATGTTTTAACTTTATTCTCAAAGAATCTTTAAAAATTTTGTTCATGAAAACGAAAATGCTATTGCAGTAAAATTGTTTCACGTAGAAATGAAAATGTTCGTCAAACATCTGTGTGACAAATTGCACGAAACAATAATCTTTTATGAGAAACAACAAACACGTACGAAAAATTTTGTGTTACTAAGATTTTATTTGAAAATCTCTTTAAATGCACCTTTTCCATCTCTTAAAATACCATGATTATGATACCAGCAATAAGGTGGCGGTGTAACTCGCTTAAAAACATTTAGTTTTTAAATTAAATTAGAAAATAATAGCTTATATTGATACAGGTATACCTGTACCTTTTATACTAATTATGATACCAGCAATAAGGGAGTGGGGTTAATAAATAAAATTAATAAGTTTTAAATAAATAAATAATATTGGAAAACCAAATTATTCTAATAATAGTATCTATTTCTTTCCATTATTAATTCTTCTATAATTTATTTAAAAAAAGTATTAAATATTAAACTTACAAATGAAGAGAACAATATATATTTGAAATAGTACCATGGAAATAGATATTTATGCAAATATACATACTTTTAAATTGTAAATACAAATGTGGAGAAAATTTATATGTGTATATTTGTATTTTAAATTAACATTTGATTAATATATTTTATAAATAATAATTATAAAATGTTTAATTATTGGTATATTTAACAGTTGATGAAAATAATTAAAGCTTAAAAATTAGGATAATCTTTCATTTTAACTTGGATGTATTGCCAAAAATTTTAATTGAATACAAATACAATAATAATAAATAAATTTTAAAGGGATTATTTTCAAACTATGATTTATATATTTTAGTATAATATATCCAATATAATATTGTAAAAATTTCAATTTGATTTAAATTTAAATACATGCATAACGTATTTCAATGTACATATGAAAATGCTGAATGTCAATCAAATCTTTATTTTTAACTTAGAATTTGTTATGGTTATTCATTTTCAAATTAAATTTGTAAAAATAAATGAATTCAACTATTTTGTATTTAACTATTTTAATGTAATTAATACTATGTACTCATATATAATAATTAATATTATAATTATTTTTAATCAATATAAAAAATAATCCACTGATATTCTCTGATTACTTGTATTATGAATTGAATATTTAAAAACATTATATTATTAACTTCATGATATTAAAAATTTTTTTATTAGCTTAATTTTTTAATAAGAAGTTAAAATACAAAATATTAAATAAAAATACAATTTTCTAATATATCATTTATTATTAATGGCTTTAAAAAAAAATGATATTTTATTGATAATTATAATTTAAAGCAATTCATTTTTTATAATCAACAATTACTTCTAGCATCAAATGGTATATATTTTTATTAACTTTTCACAGAAATATATATTATTATATAAAATATTTAATGAATATAAAAATTAATTTATCGGGTATGAAAATTTAATAAATGTGTATGAAATATATATATATGAGGCATTCTAGAGTCAATTGTTTCTTTAACTTCTAAATATTACTTTTGAATTTTGAAAATGCTCTTGAAAAAATCATTTAAATTAGGTACCAATAAACGATTTTAAAAACTTGTTCAACATACTCTTTATTTGTATATTTTCAAAGAAAATATAAATATATATATATATTTATTTAAATTTTTATTTATTTAATTATTTATATATTTATTTACTTATTTGTTTATTTATTTACTTATTTGTTTATTTATTTATATATTAAATTATTGTTTCTATTATATATATATATATATATATACATATATTTATTTATTCACTTGTACATTGTATTTGTGTTTTTTTATATGTACTATTGCATTTATTACAAGTAAATGCATAAGAATATTATTGTTTTTATTTTCACGTTGATCATTATTGTGCTGTATCAATTAGTAACTGATAATATATTTAACTTATAGCACATGCTACTTAAAATGTAAGACTTTTTATATCAACTATTGCATTAAGAGAGCAAAATTGAAAAAATAATTTATTGTTAAAGTAATAATTGTAAAATCGCATAGTTATTAAGAATAATAATATGTATTAATAATTCATATTTGCTTAAAAAGTTTAAATAGCCAAAGTTTCATGTATTATTGTCATTATAATTATTATTAAATATGAAATTATTTTACTATTAGAATAATATATATAATTAAATGAAATAAATGTAAGTCTTTATTTCTTTGCATCATCCTTTTATTATCGTTAAGCTAAAAAAAAAGGATTTTCATCCATGTTAAAGAAATACAATTATCTTATACAATCTAATAACTTTTATTTCACATATAAAATAACATAAGAAAAAATACACTTACAAAATTTAACAATTAAGCAAAACCAATATCCTTTCCTCACAAAAGATTTCCATAATGATGTCCTATATAATAACTTCTTTGAAAGACTTGATATTTGTATTAAACACAATATTTAAATGTTCACGAATATATAAAACATATCTTTAAAAATAATAATAAGTTTATTCACAGGTAATTTACACTTTATTGAATAAAATATATTTATTTTCTAACCATCACAAATAATTAAAACATTTTAAAATATCAATTCACTTTAATTAATAATAATTGTTATCACTGGTAAGTTAAAATTGTATTTAAAAAAATATTTTTTTTAAATAATACAAAAATATAAATGTATTTTTAAAAAAAATAATAAGTTTATTTGCTGCTAATTAACACTTTTATTAAACTTTTTGGGTATATTATTAAGCGAACGCGCATTTTTGTTGAAAGAACTTTTCTTACTGTTTAAAAATTTTAAGAAATGGGAAGTAAACACATGTGCCAGATTATCAGTGCCGGCTCACGAAAAAGGATACATGGGGTTATGTAAAGTGTAGGGTTCTATATTTTCTTGATACTTGTACATGGGTATTTGTTTCCAATCTTCCCATTTACAGTTGAACCCCCTGCTATATGTCCATCATTTCATTCATTTCTGATAAATACTTTTTACATTATTTTACTATATTATATTATAATAATAAATATTTATAATAATTTATTCAATTTACAATACATATATATTTACCGTTAAAAAATATTGCACATAATTTTATTTTTAACAATACATTTAAAAATAAAAAAATTTGTTAAACATTTTATTGAATGCTCAAGAGAAATT
The DNA here is from genome assembly GCA_018907245.1 of Eupristina koningsbergeri. Lineage (NCBI taxonomy): Eukaryota > Metazoa > Arthropoda > Insecta > Hymenoptera > Agaonidae > Eupristina > Eupristina koningsbergeri. Next base: position 1,983,105 of record JACCHV010002976.1, read on the forward strand.
AAATTTATATTTTCAGTTGTTTGGACAGACAAAATATAAGTTTAAATAGCCGAATATATTCTATTTGTAAATGCGAAGACCAACATCATACTCTAACGTTTAAAGGCACAATAATACTGACTAAAACAAATGACATGTCTTCATTTTAAAAGACAAAAATATTTTATTATATATTCAGAGTAATAGATAGATGCTGTAGTGTATGTTTGTTTGATATTTCAGGTTCTTATATGAATTCGGTATATACTATTATTTAGATGAGTAAGGAGATGTATCAGTTGTTAAAAAAAAAATTTGAATTGCAAAAATCAATTATAACAAATTATATGTTGTTGAACTAATATGTTTAAGAAAAAAAGGGAGTTAATGTTATCCGTCTGCCCGGCCATTCATTGGGAAAATTTTACGATTAAACGAAAACAAACCCGTAAATACATTCAAATTCATTTAAAACGGTATGTCAATATCGCTTTTGAATGTAGATGTTGCAATAATGTATATGGCGAAAAACAAAAATATAAGAAAATAGCAAAATTGAAAAGCTTTGATTTTTGGCTCGGATAGTATATACCGATGTTTTGATGTAACAAGAAAGAAGTGTACCTTTCATCTCTCTACACATATCTTTCTCCATCATTCTTTATTTCACATCTCATTCTTTCTATTTCTCTCATGCCTCTTATTAAGTTATGGTATCGTTCATAAAATTTTCTTACTGTATCTGTCTCTCGCTTGCTTTTGCTTCTCTCTTTTGCTCTTACTTGCTCTATGCATCTTTTCTACACTTAGCCGCTCTCTTTCTTTCTTTCTTTTACACAATATGTATTTAAAATAAAAAGTAATATTTAATGTGAAAATATGTTTAATTTATATATTTATAATCTTAAAACTGATAAATCTAAAATCTACAAAGATTAAAACTACTTCATAAGCTGTTTTGTAAAAAAAAAATTATTTAAAAAATTACTTTTCTCTTTAAAATATCATAAAATGAAATAATTCGATTATATGTTCAATCACTCAAATGTATTCGGCGTATCTACTATAAAAAAAGATCCAGTTACAAATGAATCTTTATCATGGAAATCAAATATGACTTTACATGAAATTAAGCTAGAAACGACGGAGGTTAAAGCCATTGTGTCTGTCTACGACTGATAACAGATAAATTCTTGGACAGGTTATTTAAAACAAATTTTAAATAAATAAATAAAAAACATATCAATTAACAGAAGATCATCCCCTTACTCCATCTCATCTCTAAAGATGTTATGATGGGGAGAAAATTAAAGGCTATAAAAGCCGTACCGAATGGGAAAAATCAGTTTTTGTCAATTCAACAATAGTTTGTTCTATAGTAACACTGACAAAGCTGCGCAAACTTTCTCTTTTCGAGAAAAGCAGCTTCATTGTCCGTCGGCTCATTTTCCGAAAAGCCGACGCTTACAATACCTATTTTTTGTTTTACGCGAGGCACCTAACTTTAATTTTCATATTTTTCCTTTTAAAGCTTTGTACCCTCTTCTTTTCTCTAATTTATCATTTTTACTTTATTTTAAGAATGACTCGTATCAAAATATTAAAACTGAATTCTTAATACGTGTAAAAATGATTTGTAGACTTATAAAATAATTCATTTTTTCTTTCTTGAACAAGTCCAATGGTATTTATGCTGATTGATTTTCATTATTGAAACATGAGAAAATACAAATAGCAATTGTTTAGATAAAAGCTTCATATAATCTCAACAATAACTTACCTTCCTCGTGACAAACTGTTCTCTATTATAAATAGGAAAATTTATTACAAAATTATTATTTAAAAAAAAAACAAAAAATGAATACAATTAATGAAGTCAAATATTAGAAAAAAAAATTAAAGATTAATTTTTGTATTAAAATTATGATTGATATATTATAAATTGTTTAAAATATCTAACGGTGTTTGAAAAATATTCTTAAATTCTAGCTCTGCTGGCTGTATAATCAAAGACTAATTATCCTAAAGGTGTAAATCATCAGAAGACAATGATAAAAGTAAAAAATAAATTTTACAATTACAAAAATTTATTGTGATAGATAATTAATTTCTGAAATTATAAGTAAGTTATATTATTTTATTATTCTTTAATGGATTCATCAGAAACATGATTTGATTGATTTTGGTTATTTTCGTTGTTTTTTGTTTTACTTCCAGAAACTATATCGTCTATTCTTAATAAAAGTATTGCTGTTTCTATAGCGGTCTTATAGGTTTGAAGCTTTACAATTATTGGTTCCCAAATTCCATGGAGCACCATATCGACTAAATTCCCAGACTGACCATCAATTCCCCATGTTGTACCTCCAGTAGCATGTTTGGCCCTTAAGGCAGTCATAGTTCGAACTGTATTAGCTCCACAATTTTGTGCTAATGTTCTTGGAATAACTTCCAAAGCTTGAGCCACAGCTCTATAAGGCCATTGTTCAACTCCAGCAAAACCAGCAGCTTTCTCATTAAGTATGTGAGATACAGCCATTTCAACTGCTCCACCCCCTATAAAAATTAAGTTTTACATAACAAATGAAAACGTTTATAATCTTTTTGTCATCGACTATCAAGAAAAAATAAATAAAAATATAAGATATTAATGCGTGTCAGCGATATTTAATTGAGATATGTTCCTCATTACGTCTGTTATACTTATTTATAAAAATTATAAGTGATATAAAACAAATAATTTTGAGAAGCATATCAAATAAATAAACACAAATTCTATCTTAAATATAAAAGTTTTAAATTTTATAAATAAATTCAAAAAAAAAAAATGTCTATCTAAAGAATTGTTTTTCCAGATTTTTTAAGACAGCGCGTCTGTCATAAAAAAAAGAAATTATTGCAGAAAGTCAATAATGCAGTGCATTTGGTTAATGTAGGCTTTTTCTTTTGCCAGCAAGCCGGGAGTTTTTGATACCAGGGTATCGAATGGTGAAAATAAGTACGTGTGTATGTGTATGTGTGTGTGCGGGAAAAAATGTATGTGAATCGAAAATTCGAGAACTCGAACGGATAAAATTATAATCATTACCGCCAAGGTTCCTAGTAAAATCAAAAGAAAATCGTGATTTGAAAAGAGGGGCACAAGGCCAAGTTTCGTCTACGGTAATTGGAAAAGAGAGTGTGCCAGTGGTTTGTGGAACCGTGAGGTTATTTTTGGAATAAAGTGCAGCTTGCAAAAATCCAGGCTTCTTTTTCTTTGTAAACCCCATCCTACCTTCACCAAATTACAAAAATGAATACAAAAACTTACAAATATCGTGCACAGAAAATGAAGCTACTTAACCAAGAAAGGCGTCTAATACAAGGATGGCTCTAAACGTTTACTAACATTACGTAATACTAATTCTAACATTACGTAAGAGCTGGAGCCTGAGAGTGGGACACCTCCAATAGGATAGTTTTCTCTTTAAGCTACTATTTTACGGTATTTTAGGCAGAGATTAAAAGTAACTATGTTTAAGAGCGCATCACGGCCGGTGTGTAAGTTGACAAAAACTACACTTATTGTCATCGGCTCAGGGCAACTAAGCAGCAGTTATAGCTACAAAATGTAAAGAAACCTGCTCCAGAGAAGTTCAAAAAAATAAGAGGCTCCTAAACTCTTTAGCTAAGAATAACATGGTGATTCTGATATAGATACAGAGCACGAGGGTCATCTTGGAAACGAGAAAGTAGACAGACTGCTAAAAAGGGGTGACATGGAAATTTTGTCCACAAAAGTAAAAAAATCAATGCCTCAGGATTACCAGAGGTATTCACAGCTTCCTAATGAAGGAGTCTACTATACTGTTAAGGAAAACTAAGGAGCTCAGACAATTGAAGAAATGAGCCCCTGCAAAACTGAATAAAGGATATACAAAGGCATAGTAAGCAGGACATCAATATTATCGTTGGTTGGCTTACAAGACACTAGCGAATTCAGTATTAGTCAAATTAATTCGATAACATTAGAAAAATTAGATGTTAATGAATAATAATTCTTCCTTAACAATTGAAGTTTTTATGTAATGACCATTCTAAAGTATAATAGTATTATGTATATAATTTATCGCGATGTATATAAATATATCTTAATTATCAATCTGCGATAACGTAACTTATACTAGATTTTGCCCTAGAAAGCGGTAAAAGCGCTTCGATTCTTTTAAGGTTCGGTAAATAAAATAAATGTAACAACGATAGTTAAGGAGACAGATTATTTATTTTAATCAACAAATAGAAAAAGAGAAAGTGCGATTTTAAGTGTAATATAATTGATTGCGCGACCATATACAAAGTAGCCAATTCTTTCTTTGTATTAAAGAAATATCAAAGTTCCGATTCTATTATTTTTAATTCTTTCTAATGACGGACCGATCCGTAATATCCTTTAGATGTTAACCCACTTCAAATCGATTCGGAATCGAATTGCCTATACGTTTTTCCCGATTTTACTCATTACTTGCACTGGATTTAGAATTAAAAATCCGCGAAATCTCTCAGGGATTCGTAGTGTCTTCTAGACGCTTTAATTGTGCCTTATCATCTTATCTTATATATATATTATATATATTATCTTATATATATATTATATATATATTATATATGCCTTATCAGCTGTCTTATTGGCTGTTAATTGACCCTTCGCGTATTCATTTTAGAATCTGGCTTAGAAGATTCACAAAATGACGAATTCATATGTTCTTATTACTCGTGTGTTTCATGTTTCTCGTATTTTAGTTTGATCATTTCATCATTAATTCCCGAATGCTTTAACTTTCTTTGTCGACACAAGCAATAATTTTCTTTGTGGAATTCGTTACGTATGCTATTGTCGACATAAATATCAATAACAAAATTACTTACGTGACAATAGAATGTTAGGATTCTAAAATACTTTTATTATTTAATTATCCTTCTACCTTCATTGTTCCCCTATCAATGTATCATTTTAATGCTACTAAATAACTAGTTTTTGTTATCAATTTTTTATTAAACGCATGAAACTCCTGAAAATTGTTCGATTTAAATGATTTTTATAATTGTATTTGTAGGTTCATTAATTTTTGCATTTTAATTTTGTACTGTATTGCGTTAAATACTATTATTAAAATTTATATTATCAATGAATCGTAGAAAATAACCTACAACTTTTTTTTTGATTTATTTTAACTACCATAAGGTAATAAAAAATTATTATTTGATATAATTTTCTTACATATTAGTTTTTTATTGGGCGCAACTTTAAAATTTCTTTTGATTGAAATAGAAGTTGATGAGGGCACAATCTTCGTTATTTTTAAGCTATGAAATACCATAAATATATATATAACAAAACAGTTTTAAATTGTTTGATGTGTTGTCTATCTCAAGTATAATTTACAGGATTGTCACAAATAATAACATAATCCCAATATTCTATATATAGTTTCATTTTAGAATTTTTGGTATTTTATTTCTTACAAATGTTTTAAGGATGTAGGAAAACGTTAATCTAATTTAATACGGTACTAGAATCCATTAAAAATCTTATTTTTGAAAAGCTTATACGAAGTGCATGCTCGATAGAGTAAAATAATTTTACTAACAAAACTAATTTTTTAAATAATACACTATGAAGATTTGCAAAAAAAATTTAATCTTTTAAATTGCGAAACTGGGTAAGTCCCTTAGAACTTTGATTAGGAAAGAAAATTAACTTGATCAAAAGTTGGCATAATATTACCCAAGAATCTGTGTTTTTTATTTTTAGCCATAAAAAGATCTATCTAATGAATAAATATACTAGAAGATATTTATTTACAATAATAATAAGTAGTATAAAAAATCAAAAAATTTGCACATGCGAAATTGAATTAAAATTTGTGTAATAGTATAACATAAACATTTTTGTAAAAATTAATATAAGGCACCTTCTATATTTAAATGGCAAAAAAGGATAATTATGGTAGAACGAGATGTGTAATGAATAAAGCACTACGTTTATTCTTTATCAATGCACCTATTTTTTGACAAAAATTCCATTGGTTTTGTCAAGGTTGTTTATTAATTTTTATATACACACATGATAACGAAATCATCTTTCATTATCAAGAAACTAAATGATTTATCATTATGTCTACAACCCCATTGAGCTACCGAAAATCTGTTTATAGAATTTCTCATTAAGAGCAAAGTATGTGTTTTCGAAAACAAACTGTTTGATTTTTAATAACACTAGTAAAAACCATTTAATGATAAAAATAACAGCTTTTTTTGAAAACGCATAGTTTGTTTTTAATATGAAATTTTATAAACAGATTTTCGGAAATCAATAGGCTTATCTATATCACCTTTATTTGCAAACACAGTGATGCATGATTTGAATCGTGACTGTTCTAATTTGCTTAAAAATAAACATATTTGCCCAAAATTTTTATTATAAATATATAGATGTTAAGATATTTAGTATACTTTAAGATCATGTAGATCTAATTTTGAACAGTTTTAATATAAACAACAGTCATATACAATTTACACACTAAATTGAAAATAATTATGCATTAATTAATTATTAAAATTCATAACAAAGTCATTACAAATTGGCACCATAAACCTACACAACTAAAAAGCATACTCAATTTTAAAAGCAATCACAGACTATCTCAAAGAATATTCTATAAATATTTCTGTAACAAAACTATTGGTAACTATTTCAGGTTTTATAATCCTTTACATTAGTTTATCTCGTGTATATGTAAAATATTAATTTTTGTTATTTATTAATAAACAGCCTTGAGAAGAATAAGATTCTTTGTAGAATCGTAGGTACATTGATAAATAATAAACTTTGTATTTTATTCATTCAGCACCTCATTCAATTATAATTATCCTTTTTTATCAAATACATTTTTAATATATAAATCTGAATAATAAATAAGTAAATGGCTTGAACTTAAGTCAAATCATTCAATTTAATATCGAACAAATTTAAATATTTTATAAAATATTAAAATTATATTTTATTATATTTATGAAATTTAAAATTAATATAATTATTTATAACAAATATTAATTAAATTTTACCCGGAACAAGTTTTGGTTCTGAAAGTAAATTTTTAGCCACGTGAAGAGCATCCTGGATGTTTCTTTCTGATTCGTTCAAAATATCTTTACTTGCTCCTCTTAAAATAATGGTACAGGCTTTAGGATCTTTACATTCAGTAATATAGCAAAAATAATCATCACCAATTTTTTTTATTTCAAAAATTCCAGCTTCAGTTCCAACATGACTTTCTTGTAATTCTTCAGTTCTATTAATGATTGTTGCATTACAAGCTCGGGCTATTCTATTATTATCACTTTTTCTTACTCGACGAATAGCTGATATTCCAGCCTTTAACAAGTAATGTTGTGCTAAATCTGATATACCTTTTTCAGTAAATACAACATCCGGTTTAACAAGAATAATATCGCAACAAATTTTCTTAATATATTCTTCTTCTATTTCCAATATTCTAGTGAAGTCAGTTTCTTTTAAAATCTCAATATTTGTCTGAGATTCTCCTTTTTTATATTCTAATGGACAATCCAACAAAACGATACGAGGATTTTTTATAAAACGTTTCATTTTAGGATGTGTAACATCTTTATTTAACATGATGCCTTTCAATACACAACTGTCTTCAATTGCCCCTCCTGGAAGTTTTTCAACCTAAAAGCAATTTAAAATGAATACGCTAAAAAAACATATGAGAAAATTCAATTAAATGTTTAATTTATGTAAAATTAAGTATATTTTTAATACATCGGATAATTTATTTAAAAAATAAATTTTAAATAAATTTACTTGAAAAAGTATTAAATATAAAATAATAAATTATAAACATAAGTATGATATGTAAACATATTGCTAGAAATGCAACATTAAAAGCATTCGTTTATTTAACCTATCTGTGGACTCAAGAAATTAATAGAAAAATTTTAATATCAGTGTATTGAATTTTTAAATTTTTTAAGAAAAGTATTGACATATTTAGATATACGGCATCGATATGACTAAAATTAATATCATTAATTACAGAGGTTCATTAACATTTTTATTTTTTTTGTTAATTTTGGAGTTTTTATTTTGAAATAAGAAGTGTGGCGTAATGGACACGCTGAAGGAATATCTTTTGAATGAAAAACGCTTTAATTCTTTAATTTCACACACTGAATATGTACTTAGTTATAATGTATTTTAATGTGAATATACAATTCTCTAACACAATAATCTAATATTATTCTTTATTTAATCAAATAAAATTATAGCTTAGCAAAAGGTAAGTAAAATATAAACACGCGACGTAGTAAACAAGCAAGGTAAGCATGACGTGGTGTCGTTGGGGGTTGCGTCGCTAGGAACCACAGTGAGGTTGCAGACATCGGCGCCTATTAGTCAGATGTGGAAAAGAAAGCCGAAACCAAAATAGAACGGCTAAAAAGCCGAAGCCATCTTACTCTCGACATTTAACAGGACCAGAAAAATACCAACATAATTATTTTAAAACGATAATTAAAAATAATAATAATGAAATAAAATTATTGTAGTAATTTTAGTTATATTTATGTTAAATATACAAATAAGTTCTTTCTAATTTTTTTTTTTTAAAACAACAATTTTCTAAAGATAATTAAAATGTATTTATTGAAAGCCGCTCAATTTAATATATTTTACTCATCTTTCAGATAATTTATAGATGTCATTCTAAAAGAACTATTGTATTTTTCAACGAAAATGATTCATTGACATATTTTTTCACTTTTATAAAATTAGCGAAGTTTTATTAAAAATACGTTTCATTGATACTAATTTAATAGTTAAATGAAAAAAGTCCATATTGTATGGTCTTGATATGCAGTAAAATAGCCCACCCAAATAATTTTAGATTTTTTCACCATTTAGCTTTAAAAGATATTTTAAAATGAATTTTTTATTTACTTCAACCCATTACAATTTTTTTTTTTTAATATAGTAAGTAATTCATATTAATCGTCTGTTATCTATATCATTCGGTATTTAATGTTTTATAAGGTTTTATAATAAACCATATACTGCGTAATCCTAACAATTCCTCTTTATAATATGGTTACGTACGCTATAAACACCAAGAGCTAACACGGGCTGGAGGACCAGATGCTGACAGCGAGCGTTCCGCGGAATCCACGAGCATAGCACCTGAACCGTGAAAGCGAATGACCGCGAAGACTCTCACGGGATATTTTCTAAAGTGCGGAACTTAATCTCCGTGGTTGTCACAAAGTAAAGTGAAATTTATTCGGAACGGACCCGTAGATCAAGTATCATCGAAATTCATAAAGTAGTTACGAGACTTTAAATTTGTCAAGTGCTTGGAAATTAATTGCATAAACGCGACATATCTTATCGCGCGCCGGTAATCAAAACAATCAGAGTGGACTTGTACTCTATGTGCTGTGTCTCCCTGTCAACTTGTTAATCAACATTAGTGTACGGTTTCGACAACATGAAAGTATTTTTTATTTATATTCGTCTCCTTGACTTTCAATACGGAGTTATCTTTCAACTCCGCAACTGTTCACGACCTGGAATGTTGTGCGATGATACATATATATATATATATACAACTGTTAAAAAAAGAATTAACATTTGAATTTGATGAATGGATGTGGTAGAATAATGAAAGATTATAAAAATTTATACGACAAAGCCAACAATTTACAAATATGAGAAGAGGATTGCATGAAAGATCTATTAGTATTCAACAATTTAGAGAATAAAAGATTAAAAATAAAATAAAAAACTTCAACGATATATAAAAGAAAGTTTGGACAGCTTGTAAACGGTTCTCATCGAATACTACTTTATTATATGAAAAAATAAAGTAAAGAAATATAAATAGACAATTATAAGAAATCACTAATATAAATAAATAAGAAAAAATCAAAATATTTATAAATTTAGACACTGTTAAAAATCTAAGTCTTAATTAAAACACGAAAAAAAACTTTTCAATTTCTTCTAGTTCATGGATAAACACATATTAAGTACAGTCGATTACGCACAAACACGAATTTGAAAAATATTTACTACATTATTTTACAACTACGTTTGATTATAAATTAATGAAAATAAGCTTAATTGTGAGTATAGCTCGTATTTAAGTCTCCGTCGCAATACGTAAATAACCAAACCTTCTGAAATATACATATTATATACAGACAAAACATGTGATACAAGCAAACATTTCAAACAAAAAATTGATTAAACAGCTTGTATTTTAATTCTTATCGTTATTGCGTTTCAACGTATTAGACACTTTCTCTTTTCCCTCGACGTATTGAGAAAGTGACTAAAATGAAAAAAAAATGATCACCAAAAAATCCTGCCGCTTCAAATTATCGAAAAAAAAAGGACAAATAGTTTTTAACGATTTCTCTTTCCCTCGACGTCTCTAGGGTAAGAGAGAGTGATCGTGCGACACGAAAAACAATGCGAAGTGCGGTCCCCGAATTTATGGAGGTATAATTTCGGGAGGAACTGCTTTCCTCCGGAGATGCGACGTGCACTCTGCATCGGGATTTTGCCGTATGCTTTTCCAGCATTTCTCGATTTTGCAAACTGATATTCTCTTGCCTAACAACGCCTTTTTATCTTTCTTTTCGCGTGATTTATTTGTGACAGTGATTTGCTGATCACCTTTGTGTGTACACGTGTGTGTATAAGTGTGGTGTATTTGCGCAGGTGCTACCTCACAAGCGCAAGGCTCATCTCCACAACAGATTCACGCACTGGAAGAATCATTGGATCCAGCGGCCCGGTCACCAAGTGATCAAGAAGCGGCATCGAGGACGCGGCCGAGTAAGGTGACGACAGTGAGCGTCTCTTCCGCAGCAGTGACGTATTGTTTGTACATTTTATATTTGTATGCTGTGGCTTTTCCCCTCAATCGAGAGGGGTTTTTATGCCCCAAAATCGCAGAATCTAATTAAAAACAAATTCTGTACGGCTCAATCATTAGTGATTTATTTGTAATATTTCGCGTCTCCTTCACTCCTTTTTCCTCATAATAATTATCTATAAATATAACGTATTCAATCATGTAAACGAATGATAACACAAGCTGTCGAAACGTAGATTTTATAAATTTTTGATATATTTTATTTTATATGATTTTATTCCTACAGTAAAGTTATAATAAATAAAACCACTTTTTATCTCCAAAAACAACATAATAATCGCACACGAAGTGTTATCGTAAAATAAAGACTACCTTTTTAGATAATGTCAATCGAAAAATAATGTTTTCAAATATATTTAAATCATATAACATTATTTTATTTTATGTTTTATATTCTGTTTTCATATTTATGTTAAGTTAGTTCATTTATTTACAAAAATCTTATAAAATTTTTAATTTTTTATATTAAATAATTTAATGATATTAAATCTATTTATATTATTAAATAACAAATAAAAATATGTATCAATAACATTATATTTCGTATAAAACTTCACATTTTGTCTTGAAAAATTCATCAAGGAATACACAATGAAATAAGATTATATGTACAGAGTATTGGTTGAAATAAATAAAAATTCCAAATGTGTGGAATGCAAAGTTTTAAAATTTAAAAACTAATAAATTTATTAAGATGTGTATTAATTAATGTGAATTAATAAATTAATAATTTTAAATCTAATTATTTATAAATAAGTCCAATTTAACATATATAACAAAATATTGAATTAAACAATATACAATTATTTTAGTAATATTAATAGTAGCATTAAATTTATTTTGGAGTCACGAAAAACTAATAATATGAAATTAGTAAAATATAGAATATACAAAGCACATTTTATTTTAATTGTATATTTTTGATATTTTTATACAATTTAAAATTATTTATTTTAAGTAAAATATATAAAATTAAAGTTTATTACCTTTATGTATCGTTTAATATCAATCTCTTGATGACCATTAGAGTTTAACATTATAGTCTGAACAGCTTCTAATGCTATTTCACAAACTAAATATGACCAGCGTCCCAGAAATTTTGTGCCAATACAGGATTGAACTACTTCAGTAAGTTTTTTTTTATTGTTACAATCAAGTTCTATACTTAAATTCTTATTTAAAATTGAAATCATGTCTTCGAGTGATTGTTTATATGCTTTAATAATAGTAGTTGGATGCAGTCCTTGTTCTAAAAATGGTTCAGCATTTGCTAACATTTCACCAGCTAATACTATTACAGATGTTGTTCCATCACCAACCTCCTCATCCTGAGTTCTAGCTATTTCAATCATTGATTTTCCAGCAGGATGTTGCAGCGTTATCTCTCGTAAAATTGCATTGCCATCATTAGTCATCACAATTCCACCCATTGGATCCATTAACATTTTTAACATAGCTTGAGGTCCCAAACATGTTCTAATAACATCAGCAATAGTCTGTAAATATATATTGAATTGATTAAATACATAATAAAAATAGATAAAATGTGCATTTAATTCTTTTAAACAAATTATTCATCTTATATTTAAATCAGTTTTTTTTAATTATTTAAAATATTATTTAGTTAGAAAAATTATTTATGTAGTTATTTTTTAAATAATATCTATTGATGTATTAATAATATTAATAAACTATTAATATAAAAATACATGAAACTAATTATTTAAAAATTTGTAATTTTAAAAATATATGACAATTTTTTTACAATTTTCAATTTGGAAATTATTAACAAACCTAGTACGAAATAATACTTATGAGAAGAGAGATGAAAAATAAATCAGAAAAATTCAATAAACTTGAGTGGTGTAAAAAAGCACGGATCAGTTTAATTTAAAAAAAAATTACTGTAATTCATTAAATGGCAAAATAAAATTAATAACATATATTTTGCATTAAACTATTTAAAACAACAAATCATTAATACATTGAATAATTATGAATATTATATTTATGAAAACACATGTTTCTAAAATAAAGGAGTAGACATAAATTTTAAATAAAAAAAAACATCAAAATAGTGTAAAACTGCATAAAATTATAAACAATATTTATTGAACATTTTTTTTTATTGTTAAATAAATTATTTGCATATATTTTAAATGGTCTAAATCTTATTACAATATCTAAATATATTATACAACAAATTAATTTAATTTATGAATTATGTTAAAAATGGATAAAATAAATGTAGGAAAAATTTAATACTGTACAAATTAATACAAAGTATAATTTCCATGATTGAAAAATTTTAATACATGAATAATATATGTTTAAACCAAATATTAAAAACAAAAAAAAGGAAATTATTAAAATTAGATATGGGAATAATATAACTTATATTCATAATTATAAAATATACAACTTTTTTTTGGCATAAGAAACTTTTTTAACAAACACATGCTATTAAACTAATTAAATACAGCATTGTTGAAATTAAATGAATATATCATACCTTTCCTGCTTGAATATTTTCTTTTTGAACTTTTTTTCCTAAATCCCGTTTTATATTTTGACCTAAAATAATAATAAATAGTTTAAATAGATATATTTAAATAATAAAAAATAATACAGCTAACATTAAACTATTTACTTAATACTACAATAGGCGTTGTTCCAGATCCAAACATTATGCAAAATTTTTTTTAGAATAATGAATATATTTAAAAAAATTATTTATATATACTTGACTTTCTTAAATCTTAACTAAATTATCTCTAAACAAACAAGAAGCACGTTTCACAGTATATTTTCAAGCATGAACGTAAAAACAAAATTCTTCTTATTAGATATTTAAACGGTATAACCACAGAACATTACAGAATGCTAAGCCTTGTGTTAAATTGAAGAAACAATCATGGCGGATGAAATATTTTCTTTCTCTCTCGCACACATTTGATGACATTAGCGACTGCGACGAGTGCCAGGCCCAGAGATTATTAGAGAGATTGCTGATGACAAATGGGGCGTTTGTTCCAAATTTCAAAAGCTGTACGCTACTGCCTCTAGCGGTTGAACTATCTTCTTGTTCGAGCAGGAGATTAGGGGTAACAAAAATGAGGAGTGGGGTAAGCTATGAGTTATGCTGGAAAAATAATGCTGCCTCTAGCGGACCAGATTCAACTAACTTCATATTCGAGACGGAACTTAAGGGGATATAATGGAGTGAGGGTAGATGATGACGTATACTCGTAAGGGGAAATTCTACAAACCATATGATCAACTACACCACATATATACATGTCCCATGTGTTGAAGTACATATGCTATAAACATCAAATTGAATTCAGTTTTGATGAAAAATTAAAAATCGCTATTATCAATTACAAGATCATTAGTATGATTATATATATATATATATAATATTAATATTTATATTTATATTATATTGTTAAATAAAGAAAATTAAAATATCAAATGTATATATTATTAAAATAAATTAACTTTAAATAAATACATTTGCTAATGCACATTTATTTCATAAATTCATTATTTATATATTTGTGAGTGTATAAACATTACAATGTAAAAAAAATCAAACAAATTTAACTTTAAATGAATAAAAAGACTTTATTTAACCTTTACCATGAAATCATGAAAATAAAATGATGTTAAATTAGATACATGTTATTAACAAAGATTTGTAATGATATAACAAAGTTTTAATCATTTTAGATGATATATTTCTTAATTATATTCCCGATGAAATATAAAGATTCTTCGCTTTAACTTTAATACGTATAATTTAATTGTCTATTGATAAAATCATAATTTCATAATTACATCCAAATATTTATATTATTTTATTAATTTTATTATAATGATATATATATAGTTTCATAAAATATTATTTAGTCAATTTGATATATATTTTCTGATATCACTCCTGACTTACACTAATAATATTAATAACAATAAATTTGATTGTATTACAATATTATTATTTTACTGAACGCGATTTATGTAGTCGTTTTAATCTTTGTAGATTTTAGATTTATTATTCTTAAAGTTATAAATATATAAATTACACATTTTCATATTAATTAATATTTTTTAAAGTAATTAAAATTTGTGTAAAAGAAACAGAGGGAGAGAGAGCGGCTATCGTAAAAAAGATGCACAGAGTAAGTACGAGCAAGAGAGAGAAAGCATAAAGCAAGAAAGACTTCGTCTACTATAGCACAGATGCACCGAATACATCATATGGTATGACATTGAGAGAGAGAGAGAGAGAGAGAGACAGAGAGAGAGACAGACAGAGTAAAACAAATTAATGGACGAAGCCATAACATAGTTAGAAGCGTAAGAGAAACAAAATATGAGATGTGAGATAGAGAGAGACAGAGATGAAAGGTACACTTGTTTCATGTTACATCAAAACATCGACATATTCTGCGCGAGCCAAAATCAAAGCTTCGCAATTTGTCTATTTTCTTATATTTTTGTTTTTCGCCGCACACAATGTTGCAACATCTACATTCAAAAGCAATATTGCCATATCTTTTTAAATGAATTTGAATGTATTTACGGGTTTGTTTTCGTTTAATCGTAAAATTTTCCCAATGAATGGTCGGATAACATTAACTCCCTTTTTTTCTTAAACATATTAGTTCAACAACATATAATTTGTTATAATTGATTTTTGCAATTGAAATTTTTTTTTTAACAACTGATACATCTCCTTACTCATCTAAATAATAATATATACAAAATTCATCTATGAATCTGAAATATGAAAAAAACATACGACAAAGTACACTATCGCATTAGCGTATCAGCCGTTTTGGATAAAAAAAAATTAAATTTTATGATCTAAGGTATTTCGCTTAAAACTTGTCATAGATGATTTCGGTAAATATTATTGTTTAAATGAGTAGAGGAATGTATCAGTTACTTGAAAAATAAGTTTGAAGCTATTAGAAATACTTTTGATCATAAAATTTAACTTTTTTTTATCCAAAACGGCTAATACGCTAATGCGAAAGCTGTAGTTTGTCGTATGTTTTTTTCATATTTCAGATTCATAGATGAATTTTTTATATATCATTGTTTAGATAACATAATAATGTAATCTGTTGGTATCGATCCATTATCAAGTGATTTTTATATGAATATCGAAATACAGCATGTATGCTTGTGATTTTATTCCTTCTATTCCTTTAAGCATATAGGTTTTTTCCCTTTAAACGACGACATGTGATTTGTTTTAGTCAATATTATTGGATCTTTAAACGTTAGAGTATGATGTTGGTCGTTTTCTTCGTATTTACAAACACAATATATTTAGCTATTTAAATTTATGTTTAAATTCAATTAAAATAAATTAAAATAATTTAATAAATATATCGAAATTTTGTTTATAAGTAGTCACTTATTAAAGTAGTAACTATCACCAGTAATTAATTTATCTAATATATAGGCAATACTTGTATTAAATTTTGTTTAAATAATATTTTTATTCAAAAGAATTTATGTACAAAAAATGAGCATAACTGTCTTTATTACATATTTTTATAAAATAATAATGCAATATTATTGTTATATAAGCCTGATTATAATAGAATTAAGTTTTCAACATTTGATATGCCAAGCGCGATATTTTTAATTTTAATAAAAATTATGTAATGGAACATATATTATGTTAAGTAACTTATTATAAGTAAATAATTTTAAATTCAAGCCAAATTTAATTAATTTTATTTAAAATTTCTATGGTATGGTGAGGTAAACTCGCCAAATAACTCTAACACAAATTATCCGATTAAAAGAAGATATTTATTTTTAATATTCTTTATATACACCCGTCGTCTTCGAGCTCTAGGTAAAATATGTCTTGCTCACCCGCGTTGCGGCGCATCCTTTTCCGCCCGTCGGGGTTGTTTTGCCGTCATTGAAAGTTAAAAACACTATTAGAATCAATGTTTATAACAATTTTTAACAAACATCATTAACATGCATGAATTTAATTTCAATTTTGATAATACACTTAATAATACTTACTGTTTTAATATATATAATTTACAATTTTATTCAATAGAATTAACAATTATTCATAAAAGTGGTAATTTAAAATTTTTATCATTCATATGTAAGAGTTGAATATCAATGTTAATGATACATTGAATAAAATGTGTAGTTTTTGCTAAATTCAATAATACCTTACTCGATGAAAGTTAAAAACACTAATAGAATCAAAGATTTTAATTATTTCTAACAAATATCATTGAGATTAATGATTTTAATTTAATTTTTTAATACATTTAATAAAACTAATAGTTTTATTTGCAATCACTTACAATTTACTCGATAGAAGTAATTTGTTCAAATAAAATCAATATTTATAACTATTCATGAAAAATAGCACTAAGATGAATTATTTTATTATCAATTATAATACTACAATTAACAAAAGTTATAGTGTTACTGGAGTCATTTACAATTTTATTGAATGAAATTTCAAATTTAAATAACTTTTTTATTATTGAATAAATTTAATAATTTAATTTTAATATTTTTGTTATTAATGTAAGCTTTTTAGTTATTGTTTCAGTATATTCTTGAAATAAGTGATTTTATTAAAATTGATAATTAAATATCAAGATTTATATTGTTATTATTCATTTTATATAATGAAAGAAATGTTATTGTATTCATTTTATTTTATAAATTATTTATTTTAATATTTTAAATGTACATATGATTTCTTTTAATAATTTTCTTACACATATATAATATAGTAAATTATGTAAATAATAATGGAGGTTATGTGACACAAATTGGACAGGACACACATAAAAAGAAAAATTTTAAGTCCATGTTATACAAACAGATTTTTCTTACATATATAAATACTTTCAAAAACTTAAATTAAAAAATGCCTAATTATATGAAGGTGGTAGATATATTTTTTAAATTATAAAAGATAAAATTTTAATATATAAAATAAAGAAAGATTTTTGAAATATCAAAAAAGAGAACTTGTATTATATTTTTGAATTCAAATATTAAGGCTAACTTCATTGCATTTCACATTGAATGCAGTAGGGAGAGTGCTTAACTTCACTCTGTACTCCCCTTAATTGCTGCTCGAACAAGAAATGTACTTTGTTAAACAGCCGCTATGTTTTTGGGAACTAATGTTTAATACGGTCATCAGCAATCTCTCTAATAATCTCTGGCCAGGCCCAATAAACCAAATTTATTTAGTGCTATAAAATGTATTTAAAAAAATGCTATATACGGATATATGGACTACGGCTAAATGAATTGCCATATTAAAATACTTATAGCTTAATTTAGTAAAGTACAAAACATTTTATATTTTCATAAAATTTAGCCGTAGTCCATATATCTGTATATAGCATTTTTTAAGTAGGTTTTACAGCACTAAAATTTGTTTATATGCCACCAACACAAATGTATAGAAATAAAGAATTATTTCATTCGACATAAATTTTTAAAATAAATAATGTATATTTATTAATATTTAATAATGAATTATAAGTATATATCTTAAGATATATTTAATATATTTTTAATATTATTATTTGTGAAATATTATATAATTGTATGCTTCAATTTCATATTTTCATTATGTTGAAACATACAATTTAAAAATACAAATAATATATATTATTAAATAAATTATATTTTTCAAAATATATAACATGTATGAAAAATAAAAAAATATTATATATTAGTATTATTTTTATTCCTTGACAATTAGCCTATCCATTTTTTCACTCGTGCTCGTGCACTATTGTATTTGAAATTTTTTTATACGTGTTTAGAGAATAATAACAAAAACACGTGTAGCAGATTGCTAGTATCGACACATGAAAAAGGATATAAGGCGGGATTTCTTATGTTTTCTTTTATATTTCTTTATATTTTCATAATTTTAAAGAAAAAATAACTTTTTTAATTGAATATAAATATATGTAATAATATTTCCTATAATTAATTAAAATTTAAATTATTATCAAATATTGAAAGTGCAGGGTGCTAATTTTTATAGTTTCGATTGTGCTAAGGTCATTTGTCGTCACTTTTCCCATTTAAGCTTGGACCCCTCCTGGGTATAAACAAGGGGGGGAGTCAACTCTAAATGGGAGAGCAGTGACAAACGCAGTAGATGGGCCACAGACAGGTTGAGATGTAAAAGAAAGGACCTGCTCCAATATTTTTTTAATATTTTTTATTTTTTATTATATTTTTTGATTTTTTAATAATAGCATATACTTTTAGTTAAAATTATTATATTCAATTGAAAAACTAATTTTTCTTTTCTATTTTTAATATTAGTAACAATTTCGACAAATTAAGCAAAATAAAATCGCCCCATATGTCCTTTTTCATGTGTCGGTACTAGTAACCCAGTACATGTGTTTACATTATTGTATTTCAAACGCTCGAGAACAGATTTCAAGTTTTTAGTTGTTACAACATTTCTTCATAGAAGAAGCTGAAAAATTCATTTATACATGTGCAATATAAATTAATCGCTAAGTAATGTAAATATTAATTATAATATAATATTGGTATAATATATATATATACATAGATTGTGAATATAAATATTGTTATTTAGTATTAAACTGACAAGCATAAAAAGTAGTACTGTAATATATTGAAAATTGAAAAGTACATTGTAAAGGCCAAATTGAATAGTGGATTTTGATGGTGGGAGAAATATGCTCTTTCTCTCTCGCACTTATGACTTCTCTGCCGACCTCTTAAGAGTCTATGGCCCGAGTTAAATTTTTTTAGAAATGCTTCAAAATCTATTGAAAAAAACGCTTTTGTGCATATGCGAAGTATGAGGGAATATACTCGTGCTTCGTACATGTAGTGGTTTTATTTTTTTCAATAGATTTTAAAGCACTTAAAAAAAATTTTAGTTCGAGTCACGGACTTTTCAGAGGTCACAAGTGTTTCTATATGTGCGAGAGAGAAAGAAGATATTTCTGCCGTCATGTTTGTCACCAAAGTTTCATATTGAGCTTAGCATTCTCTTAGTATCTGTTCTGTGGATATAACCCTATAAAATTTTGAAAATCACTATATAACCAGAGATGAATAGGGAGATCGAGCATTACGTGTTAAAAATGCGTACACAAGGTGATCGCTGCAAACCTGGTGGATTTCAAATTTACTAATAGAAATGCCCATAAAAAATTAATGAAAGAATAGGAAAAGAAGACAGTTTCGATATATATATATAGAAAAATCTGGGAATAAGGAGAGATAACAAAGGAACGGATAACGATATTAACACCGATATATACAAAACAACCCAGAGAACTACAGAGGTTTGTCAATGCTGTCAAGGGACTAAAAAATCTACGCGGGAGTACTAAAAAATAGATTGGAAAAAGAGACAGAGGAAAAAAAGATATTACCGGAAGGACTAGGGGGATTTAGGAAAGGCAGAGGGACCATGGACAATATATACATATTAGATTAGATAATTAGAAGAACAATCGAGAAAAAAAGAAACTGTACATATTGTTCGTGGACCTAAAAGCAGCATTCGACTCGGTCAACACAGGCAAGTTATGGCAGATATTGAAAGAAAATGGACACAGTGAAGAAGTAACACAGAGAATATAAGGGATATACAAGGAAACGAAATTAGAGTACGGACAAAGCAAGGATTAACAGAGGAATTTTGGACAAACAAAAGGCTCAGACAAGGATGCAAATTGAGCCCGATTTTGTTCAAAATATACATATCGGGGATAGAAGAAGCAATGAATAAAAGAAACATACGAGGAACAAGAGTACAGAATACAAGGGTGTGAACGTTGGCGTATGCTGACGATCTAGCACTAATAGCTAAATGCAGAGAAGCGATGCAGGACATGATGGAGACAATGAAGAGATTCCTCAGAAACAGAGAGATGACTCTAAATACCGAAAAACGAAAATCATGGTTGTGAAGAAGGGAAGGAAGAAGAAGACAGAGAATGAAAATGGAAAGGTAAACAAATAGAGGTAGTGACGAGTTTTAACTAGTTAGGATTCGTATTCAGAAGCGATGGGAAGTACGATAACCACATTAGAGAAAGAATACACACGAGCAGAGTGGTTGCGAAAAAACATGGAGTTTATCAGACAGAAGGTGCGCCGGGGACTTTAAACTAAATTAAATTAAATTAAATGATGTTTAATTACCTGGTAAGAAGAGTAATGGAGTACGGAGTTAAGATATGGGGAAAGTCAGAAATAAAAGAAATAGAAAGAATAAAAACGAATTATTACAGATGGACCCTGACACTCGACTTCTGTACTCCAAGATACCTGGTATAAAAGGAGACGGACGAAAATAGGATGGACATGGAATGGAAAATCAGAGCACTGAAGTTTGAGGATAAGATAACACAGATGGACGAGGAGAGACTAATAAAGAAATTTTACGAAAAACACAGAGAGAAGAAAGAGGAAAGGAACATGAACCAGACGGATACATGGCTGAATAAGCTGAGTTTAAGCAAAGAACAAATTGAAATATGTCAAGCAGAGGGGAGAGAAGTATACAGCGAACTAAGGAGAAGAGATAAGGACATACAAAAACAAAATAGAACAAGCAGAATGACATTAGCAAAGTACAATAGGACATATATATACATCAGGGAAATGGGATTACCGAGGTACCTCAGGACAACAGAAAATGCAAAAGACATGAAAATAATCGTTAGGATCAGATGTGGCAACATAAGCAACAGCAATAGGTACTGGCTATAGACGGAAGAAAGGAGATGCCCCCTATATAGGGAGGGAGAAGGAAACTGGGTACATTGGGTAACGAGATGTAACTTTACGGTAGACATTTTCGATGAGTTCAGAAAAGGGATAGACACTGATTACGATATACAGACACGAATTAGCAACAAGACAGAAAAAAGGGCTATAATTAACGCGATAAAAGAGATGGAAAAAAGAGGAAAGGAGAAATCAAGATATGAAAACGAAAAAACAAGGGAAAGGACACAATAATAAGAGAAGAAAGTGAGCAAAGAAATACAAAAGTAGAAGTGCAATACCAAAATTGGACAGAAATGTGTATGTAAGTGCGAAAGATGTAAATAGAAAAATAATCAACTACTTAATATGTTAAAAAATGTTATATCTAAAATAGAAAATAAATATGTAAATACAAAATAACTATGTAAACGGAACGCGTTCCTGGGCCTAATGGCTGGGACGTATTTAATAATAAATAAATAAATAATACATATGTATACATGTGTATTTATATTGCAAAAAATAATTTATCAAAAAATTATTTTTGGAATTTAATTTATTATTTGGAAAATAATAAATTAAATTTCATTCCCTCTTCATGGGTGAAGGGGAGAGTCGAGCTCTCATTGAAAAAATAGAAACAGAAAATGCCGAGATAATCGGTAGCCGGTCTACCAGGGACATTAGATAAGTCAAGACAAACAAATTAATTTTAATAAATAAATCACCACGGTGATATTCTCTTTAATCATGATTAGTTTTCTTTAACATACAAAAAAACAAAAACAATATATAATTTTCGGAAATTTTTTAATTAAATTTGCCTATTTAAATAAATATGTTAAGGCCGATTACAATAATATTTCGAGAATAAAATTCAAACCGAATAATATATAATGGTAAATAATAATACTTAAATAAGCTTATCTTAACCACTGAGTGACCGCCGGGTGGATCACAGACAATAACAATAACACGCGGAATGAAAAAAAAAGTGCGTCGGATTTCTTATACGCAAATGCACAGAGAAAAGGTGGTGGTGTATTAAGAATGGTTAAAAAAGATTTTAACACCAAAGAGGCTTAGCATAAACCAAGGTTGCGAACAGCGATTGCAGGTGTAAAATCGTAGTGGATGCAATCTTACACCTTACTCCAGAAAAGAAAAAAAAGAAGCTAGCGTAAGAAGTTCTAATCGCACTTTTAAGATTGGGACGACATGAAAACGTGAACGGTTCGGGTGGTTGCTATCACGGAATCGTAACAGTGGATGATGTTAAAAGTTTGCTAACACGAAAACATGAACAGCAGGACAAGCGGGCAGAAAAGTGTGTTCAGGAAAGAGGCCAGCAGATTTCCCGAGACTGTCGCACCTACTATATAGCCTTGGTTCCTCGGTGCTCGATGTGAGTAAATGTCGATGTGTGTATTGTCGCGTGAGGAGATTGGATGATTTCGAGAAACAAGAATGGGGGTTGGATGCGACACAATAGTTCGCGCGGGCTGCTGCGGCGAGCTGCGCGACGGAATCGCTCGATCGGCCGATTTTTCCTTGTCCCGGGTTCGTCGTGTGGTTTGGACATAACACGTCGGAAGTTTCGGGCAGCGCATGTAGGAGCAGCGAAACTTTTAGTAACGAGAATGTCTCATTGTAAATTTAAATAAATTAATTTTACTTTTTAAAATAATAAATGTAATATTACAATTGTACTATTTTTTAATAAGATTTTATGTGAAAAAAATAAATTTGCGCTGTAAATGAATAAATTTTAATTTAATAATTTAATGTTTACAATTAGGATAAATTTTTTTTATATATCAATTTATAGTTTCTCTCAATAAAATGAAAATTAATTATGTTATAATTTATTCGTAGTAAGACAAGCGTAGCTATAAACATTCATTGTGTTTGTAAATACATATAAATGTATATGTATTTGTTTCGAAAAAGCCGCTTAGGCTCGACCGATCGTCTTTTATTTTTATTGTACAAATTCGTATTTAATTTTCTTCATTGATCACATGAATTACCCCACTTTGCCTTTTCTTATTCCTTCCATACTTCCAATAGGAATTTCTAATGGGTATCCGTTAGAAACAGTACTTTCTTGATACCGAATTCTGTTGAAGCACTTTCATTTGCTAAGACGTAATCTTGCAATTTATCTCTGCTTTGATAATCACACTAGTTCAATTATTTAATTTTAGTAATTTATTCATACAATTTTTAAGTTTTGGTAATCACAAATAATGAAAAGGATTTTTTTGAATTATATAAAAGGATTGATTATGTAGGCAATATAACAAATATTAATTAATATTTATCATCGCTTCAATATTTTACATTAAACAGAGTGTTTATGCCGATGATAATATGCAATCGACGTTCCAAAGCAAGTTAATTACAAAACGGGAAAAGTCGTTTTTATTTATTATTATTGTATCATGACAATACCTTTTTGAACTTGATTCGCGTGATATTAAGATGTGGTAGAGAAGATGAAGATAGTTAGTGTCCGCATAACTGCTTAACGTATCATTGCTGTGTTTGTCAAAAGACAAGTAGCCGCGTTTGTCTTTGTAACAAAACCAATATAATTATATCTTATACAAGGTAGTGTCGGCGTTAATTGCAATTTACCATCGGATTGTACATTTGGAACGAGTAAAGTATTTTTTATGAATTGCGGAAGAGTATTATTTGTACTCCCAATCGAGTCAGAAGTAGCAATACAAAGATTTAAATTATTATCAATACAATGAAAAGAATTAAAATATTATTTTGTATATATATAAAAACATATATTTATTTCACAATACAACAAAAAATATAAATGTTTAAAATAATATTTATGAAATTTGCTTTGGATAATTCATTATTAAAACAATAATAAAAAAAATAAATGAGTAATGAATGACAAAAAGTAATTTTGATTGATTTATAATAACAATCGCCCAAAAACCATTCATCAATTTATTAAATATAGTATAATGTATATCCTTTTACGTTCGAACATGATCGTCTCAGTGAATTCATATGGAAAAAAGAATACATTACAATAGGTTCTAATTGGTCATATACTAATCACCTTAATAGTTTTTTATATTGTTCATATGACCCTGAATATTGTGAATATAAGAAAATGAAAATTATGACTTATTTCGGTAGCCAAAAAAATTTATATTCAGTTGGTAAAAATGCTAGCAGGTTCGCTAGTTGGGTCTGTTGTAAATAGGTTGTAACAGCGCGGGGGGAGTTTCATTAAAATTATTAACCTTTCCCTCGTGTACTGGTGGCTAAGCTGATCTACAACCCTTTTGGACTGTATGTTGAAGTGTTTGCTAGCAATCCATGGTCGTCGGAAATGGCACATTGTTTTCCCAATTCGGGTATTAGTTCGTCGATCTAAGTTGGAAAAATACGTAGACTTGTTTATGCGCCGGACGCAATGATGAAGGAGGTTCTTTGTCGACCCTGTAAAAATTTTTTCAACCAAATTTCTATGCTGAAAATAGGTGAAACTAAGATTCTGAGGAATGTGCCCATAATAGGCATAATGACCTGAACGCGTTTAATTTTTTCAATTTTTAGAAAAAATAATCTAATCTAATGTATACGTTCATCAATAACAAATACAACCTATTTAGTAAAAAACTGTTAAAAAAAATTTTTGTTTTAATGAATAATAAAAAATATTAATTTTAATACTAATACAAACACATTTATATAAATAAATGTATAAACGTAAAGCAATTTAAAAAAAAAATTAAAGATATTCTGTTAAAAATTTATAAATTGATACTTGTTATAATGACAATACATTTTATCAATAAATTATAAAATTGTAATTGGATATATTTTAATATTATGAAAATATGGAATAAGCAAATTATTAAATTTATTCTTATATATATCATTAATAAATTTTTAATGAGACATTTAAAGCTATTTTATAATTTAATTCTATTAAATATTAAATAATCATTTTACTATCTTTAATGTAAATTTTTTTTTTACATATTTAACCACTTATAGGAACCCTTGTTTTTATTTTCTTTTATTCTTTTTAATAAAAAATCCTGTGCTTTTGAAGGCAATACATTTTCTTATTGTGTTACACAATAATCTTAAGACTTTTACAGTGAAATTGTAAATCACAAAGAACATTTTTTTATATAATTTATATAATATTTTTATATAATAATATTTTTGAAACAAAAAATTGTTTCAAAAATATGTAAATTTATCTACATTAAATTTAAAATAAAAAATTTCTTGTCTAAAAAATATGAATAAATCACATATCTTTGATTTATTATATGATAAACTATTTTCTATTCATTTCCTATTGTTCAAATAAACAGAAGAAAATGTATTTTGTTTTATAATTTATAATTTACATGCAAATATTCTTTGAAAGATAGACAAAAAGTTTTATTTATTGTCTTCTAACTAAAAGAAACCTTTTTTTTTTAAATTATTGTGGTATAAATTTTTATATAAATATATATTTTGTAAAAAATAAATTAAAATAGTTACATAAAAAAATTTTTATTTTTCTATATTTAAATAAGTAAAGTATTATTTCAAATTAATAGTTTAGATATTTAATTTTAATTTTATGTATTATATAAAATGTTTAAAAGGTTTAATAGCTGGTATTTAATCAATTTATTTTATCTTTTATTTTTCCCCAATAATATAATTAATTTGATCATAGCTAAAAATAAATATTAATAATTTTAATCAATAAATGTTTATTATACAATTCTATTTTTACAATTTTTTATTCAAACACTTTTAATTTTAAATATAATCCATTTACAAGCTCATCTTATTAATGGAATTTTTGATATGATGTTAATAAAATTTTTATTTCTTTTTGTAAAATTCGTTGCATTGGATGGGCAAGTAATCTTGCCATACAATTATATACTTCAATGTCACTTGATACTTCTGTAATATATGAAATATTATTTACATCTAATTTGAGTAATTCAGAATATATTTCATTACATCTATTTTTTGAATTTATATATTGATGAATATACAATATATCTATAAAAAAATTTGGATTGTTAAATAAATTTTCAATAATTCTTCCTTTTTTGTTAAATTTTGGAATAGTATTAGATCTACAATATAATAAAATTATTCTAACTATATGGTTATATAACAAAGGTGCATTAAGAATTATTTGTTGATTTATCAAATCAAAAACTTGTTGTAAATCAAAATAATTTTTTTCATCATTTAACTTTTTATCATCATAATTTATTGATTCTAATACATGCAATAAATTTTCAAGATTTCCTGTAAAGTCACAAAGCCAATGTACATTATGAGTATCTAGAGTTACTAATGCAAATTCGTGTTTATGGTTTATTATTATTTTGTTATGTATAAAAAGTTCAATAACTCTTTTGACTATGTAAAGAGATTCATGCATAACATCTGGTTTTGAATTGATCTTAGCTAAGTGAGGTACACTAACAGTGTCAATTATAAAAATTATTTTTTCTGGCAAATTTAATGCACATTTATTATTTCCATTTAAATTTAATACTGACTTTGACTGAAAAATTAAATTTTTTTTATTTGAAGGTATATCATGATCTTTATTTTCTAACATTAACTGATTGCTGTTTGAGTTACAGATATACTCTACTACTCCAGGAATCTTTGGATAATTCAAAAGCAATTCATTTTTTAAAATTACATTGTCCATTTCTAATATTAAAAGTCAATAATTTAAAATTAATAAATAGCTATTGATGTTTGAATTTAATTCTTAGAATTATTCATACGTAACTGTAAAATAAATAATATATTATTAATAAACAATCATAATCAATCTATACTCAACTGGGTAAGTTTGGTAAAGAATTTATTTTTTTAATTTAAACTTACAATAAAAATGTTATATCTATGATAAATGTAGTTTATTTTGTTTTTAGATCATGATTAATTTGAAGGTTATAAGATGAATTCACTGTTACGAAAAAAATTTTTTGAATTATATGATTTAGGCGGATTTTTATATCAACTAATTATATGTATTTATGAAAAAGATTTTGCAGAAGGGATCAACCGAAAGTGAGAAAATTGGTAAGAAACATAGCTAAAGAGACAGAAGGATTCCGTATCATAGAAAGTGAGTGCTATATTTATTTGTTATTAATTTTTTATTTTTTTAATTCAGAAAAACTGAGCATACTCCTTCCATAGTATTGTATTGTGTGTGACCGAATTTGTTTTTAAGAATAACTGCTTATTGTTATGGAAGGTGTTAATAAAAATAACATAATTTGTTATTTACTAATGTGTGTTCGGTTGCAATGGAGCCGTTCGAGCCTCCATGTGTCTTCTAAGCATACGGCGGAATCTTCTCTCTCTCTCTCTATCTCTGTCTGTCTGCCCGTTAGTATCTCTCTGACGCATGGGATTTTATGATTCTTGAGGCGAAAACGGTTCGATGCATTTTCAAAAAGCATTATATAAAATCTTCAAAAGTGTGATATTACTTGGTTTGTAGAGGCTTTTTCTTCCGCTGGCAAGATGAAAGTTTTTTACATCAGGGTTTCGACTTAGATAAATATGCGCGTGTACGTATGTTGTAAATTCGGGTGAAAGAGAATTCGAGATTTCGAGCGGTTAGTGCAATAAGCGTAACTCTCCTTGTTCTAAGAAAAAACAAAAGAAAATCGGTATGCAAAGGGAGGGGCATACGGCCCCGGACGCATTAATTATAATCGGAAAAAAATCGAATTCATTCTTGTGAAAAATTTGTACGAGAGCGGTCATCTGTTCAAAATAAAGTGTGAGCTTGCCAGGAGGACAGGAGTTTTGATTTCAGCCATCATCACCCCATCCTTGCTTTTTACGATTTAGATGGGGATTATCCTAAAATGTAGACAGAGATAACTACGTGTGGCCTCTACTTTGCAGGGCAGGTGAAGACCATATGGCTCACGAATTAAGCTAAACATATGTCAAAGCTATCATCCTTTATTTATTACTTTCATCAAAATTCTTGGGAAAGGTCTTTATAAGGGATCGCTTCATTTGTTCCCATTTATTCATGTAGAACTCGAAATTAATTGAAATCTAGATATACTTATAACTTCATTCACACATACATGCCAAGACAAAAGTATGCAACCCCCACAATTTGAAAAGTCATGTCCCTCTACGACAACTTGGTGGCAACCCTTGGAAAAGATTTTAATAATTAAAAATTATGGAAATTAAATTCTAATTATTGAATTTCAATATTAAACGATTGTTATTAAGATATTGATCAAGATACATATTGTTACTCTAATTTTTTACAAATTAACTGTGACATTAAGTGGACATAATATGAAAGTTGTGACAATCAGTTATTTATAAAATACTCTAAATTTTGTAATTTTATATTTTATCGAATTGTTTATTTTAATTTAAAAAAAATTTTGTTTAATAAACTTGATGAGGGTGTTAAATTAGGTACCGAAACATCGTGATATTAGTGAATAAAATGAGCCTTGAATATTTATTAATACCTTCAAAAACAGTGAGTAATTGTCTCTAAAAAAGAATCAAGGCATACGCAAAATAAAACTATGGAAGAAATATGTCTCAGTACCTCTCAATAGATGGTTGACGGAATTATGGGATTTTTTATTTTTATTTTACTTTTTCTTATTAAGGGTGTATCGGAGAGACTACCTTAGTCAGAAAACTAACTAATTTTAATAAGTTAAGAAAAAACAAGCTTTCAATCTAAGATAATAAAAATCATGATTGCTTAGTGGTCATAGTACAAAATATTAACAAAATAAACCATTTTATAATAAACAGAGTTAATAATAATAGACATTAGTTATTAATAATATTTATTTATTTCAATATTTCATTAAATATATTACGTTTATATACATAATTATGTGAAATATTTACAAATAAACATGGTAACGTCACTTTTAATTTTGGCTGTACTAAATACAGTCAGTCGATTGTATCTATTATTTTCACAGAAGAGGTTGTTTATTTCATAATGTGAGTTTATGTATTTAGAGTATTCTTATTAGTAATATAATTTTTTAATATTTTAGTATTAATATTTATATTTCTACTAAAGTTAAAATTATTTTTATTGCTAATATAAAATTTGTGTATATTGTCATTATATATAGTTCTTAATTATTATTAATATTATAGTATTGTTTGTATTAATCTTATATATATATTTTTAATATTTTAATATTATTTTAATTCTGCATAAAATCGATAAAATCAATTCGGATTGGTTTTGGATACTGAGAACGGGAATAATAGATGACCTTGTGTAATTTTTCTAAATACAATTCAAGCGCAATTTTATCATTAAATATTTTTTTTCATATGTAAAAGTCTTTACAGCATTTTATTAAGTTGAAAACAAAATTTACTTTGTAAATCTGTTACAATTGTTCTATCGCGCCGTGTACAAAACCTAAAAAACGCTCATCGCGCGAAGCAAAATACTACCACATCAACTTATCGAAAAAAGAGACAAATAGAAAAAAAACTCCCCCCCCTTCATATTAAAACGTCTTCCAAATTGTTACGACTAATATTCGTAAAATTAAAAAAAGTTGATACTAAAAATTTTTTTCTGAATATGCACTTAGATTCAAAAAGTATGGAATAAACTTAATTCCTAATATAAATAATAAATTAAATTGAGTTATTTCAAAAAGAAAAAATGTTACTGAAAAGTGGGAAGAAACTAATATCGTGTATAGAATAAAATGCAATGATTGGCCATCAGTGTACATTGGTGAAACAGAACGTAGTTTAAAAAAAAGTATCAACGAACACATTAAAGATAATAATAATGCTTTAATAGTAGCGGCGCATTCGTTAGAATGCAACCATACAATTGATTGGGATAATATAGATATTCTTGATACTGAAAATAATTATAAGAAACGTTTAATATCCGAATTAATACATAATAAAATTAATAATAATACATTAAACATGCAAGAGGACACATAAAATTATAAATATCATATGATCCTCAATAACACCATGAAAAATATCATTATGTCGTAGAGTAACGTTAAAAATTTGTATAGATTGAGGTGAAAAATATATATTGTTTACAAATTGACTTGTGACGTTACGACTGACACGTCGTAGAACACCGGCGTACCCCTGCACTACTCTATTTGGTAATTTTATAAACAAAATTTATAAATCAGTCATTTATTTCTATACAATTATCAATTGTTAAACTTTTTGTTAAATAAAGAGTCTAAACAAGGACAAGTGATATTCTTGTCGAAAAGTCGACGCTAAACATCAGAATAAAATTTTTGTGTTTTATTCGTTCTGCACCTTTTTGGATCCTTTTTAATATTCAACAGTTTATTACAAATTTATTCAAGAATCAAAGTTTATGTTACTTTTATAATAAAATTTTATGGTATGTCTGAATATTATTATGAATATTATTATATTCTTTAAAAATTTAATTTGTTAAATTTTAAATATAATTTTATTCAATTATTCAGGTTGGTACATAATTTTATACATTAAATTTGACAAAATGAATTTATAATATGAAAATACTATCGGTAAGAATAAAGATCAATGTAATATTATTGGAAATTTAGGCGACGAATGTATTAAAGTTCAAAATTATCGCTCAATGAATGTATGATGTTACTTGTTTTAAGATGCGGATTTCTCTCAGCTATTTAATTGTTCTTGAAAATTGTAGATGATCCGAAAGGCCGATGTGGGTGTTGTATTTATTCTTAAGCAGCGCGTTGTCACCACTCCAAAATATTTGGGTTTGGAGTTCCCGGTTGTAATTAAAATTAATGTTTCGAATGTCGAGAGTACAAAGTTTAAGAGTTCTTAAATGGTTCGGTTACTACAGAAAAAATGACTGTTGAATTGACAAAAAGTGATTTTTCCCATTCGGTACGGCTTTTATAACCTTTACATTTCTCCCCACCATAACATCTTTCGAGATGAGATGGAGTAAGGGGATGATTTTCACTTAATTGATAATTTTTAAATATCCTGTCCAACAATTTATTTGTTATCAGTCATAGACAGACATAATGACTTTGATCTCCGCTATTTCTAACTTAATTTCATGTGAATACGATTTTAGTCATATTTAATTTCCATGATAAAGATTTATTTGTAACTGGATCTTTTTTCATAGTAGATACGCCGAATACATATGAGTGATTGAACATATAATCGAATTATTTCATTTTATGATATTTTAAAGAGAAAAGTAATTTTTTTAAAATAATTTTTTTTTACATAACATATAGAATAATTTAATTTATTTAGAAGAAAGCTGTAGAATATAGCAGAAACTTTTATTGACACAATCATATATATCCAATAAATATTTAATTTTTAATTTTATTGTATATAAATATCACGTATATAGAAGAGTGATAAAGTTAAGTCCCTCGTTAAGCATAATAAACAGATGACGGATAAAATATATCGTTCCTCTCTCACACTTACAGCTTACTACGATGCCTCTGATGAGATACAATTCAATTTTTTATGTCTAAAATTTACTTTAAAAAAATGCTAACTATAAATATATAAAATATTAGGTTGTTCACTCATACTTTATCTATACCTAGCATTTTTTTTAAATAGATTTTCAAATACTAAAAAATTTGAGTATGGCAGAGATATTTGTAATAATCCATAAATGCGAAAGAGATAAATGATATGATTTTGTTGTCAATGCTTAACATGGAAATTTATTTTCCCTTAATCTCTGTTATCAGATCACAAGTGAACTATTTAAAATCAATTTAGCTGTCAATAGTCATTTTTGTCTAACACGTGGTTTGATGTAGATTATGGCTTCCTTTTAAAACGCGTTACATGGACATTCTTTCTCGATGATAATCTGCATTTGAAGTGATAGCAAAATATAAACACGGTACTAAGATATTTCATTACCGTGCACACGACATCATTTTATTATCCTGTGGGTTTTTTTTAATTTATGACTCACGCATTTAGTTATTTGTACATGATGCTCATATAAGTCACTGTAGGATGCCCTTGATTTTTTGTTATTATTGGAATTTTGTGGCCACTTAAAGTTGTTTTTTCACCTTCATCAATCACTGGTAGCGTTAAAAATTTACAACGACCATCGCTAGAGCTATTCCTTTTGTAATAACCCGACAATGACCTGGAACAAACCAAGTCAAGATAAGAACGTGAGTTCTATAATTGGCCTCAAATATATTGGAGCTAGTTCGCGGCACGAGATTTGAATCATGAAGATGTGAAAAGGATATTCATGTAATCAAATGTACACTAGTTAATTTTAAAAGAAATAAGCGAGTTTATTGAGCGAAGTTTACACTACGGAAGATAGCGTCACTCATGCAAGCTTGTGTGCTTTAATGATGTAAATAATTAAATTCATAGTTTTATTTATTTGTTCGGGAAATGTCGGTGAGGAAGCCGAAAATTTGGGAAATGGACCTTTCTTGCCCCCTATGTAGTGGTTGTGTTAACCCAAAAAAGAAAAACTGAGCCCCGTGGGCCTTTAAAGGCGTGAGAGAAAGTCACTTCTCGTGTGAATCTTCGTAATGCGGGAATTGAACTGCAAGCATTTGCGTATTTTGTGTAATTTGTACAGTGTCCTATGTTATCTTGTCTTAGATTAAAGATTGCGTTACTGTGATGTGGGATACGTGATTATGGTCCAGCTGTCTGGTGATTGACTGTCCAGGTATATCTATGCTGACAAGTATAGGATATTCTGATTAACCGCTTCCTCTCTGCATCCCTTGGCGCCCCTCCCCTGCGCCTCCACACTTTGGAGATGCCGAGATTCGAGCGCGTGTCCACAATGGACGCAACGGGTCCTTGATCATACTGACGCACGTTTCTAACTTGTAAGTGATAATTCTATTGAGTTTACCGCTCCGAAGGCTTTTACCCCTGCCTAGCAGGGGTTTTTGTGCCGTGCGAATGAAAGCGCCGCATTCAATTAATTATTAGATACCGCACAGCGCGTGTTTTCATTTACTTTGTGACAGTTAACCCTCTCTTCATTCCTTAGTCTATAAAAATTCATTCTCATTAACATTATTTATTCAAATTACTCATTTATATTATTATTTTTTATTTTTGAAAGTTTTTTTTATATAATATTATTTGATAGTTTGATGTTTTTAAAATAGTTTTCATTTATACATTTGCTATTAATATAGAAAAAGGTTAGAAATAAAATTGCACACAATTGATTAAAGAATAAGTATCGTCTTGTTGAATTGACTAGAGTCCCGAATCGGAATCCAACCTCAAACCTGAATCTGACTCTGTAACTTCGATGAAACCGATCGATTTCATCTCTGAATCTTCTGTTGTCTGTGTCTCTGAGTCTCCTTCAAACGAACGAACGTACCCTATTTATTGTGACACATTGTTAGCTTTTTCGCACTCGCCCCCCATTGGACTTATTCCATTTTTTTAAAGACTAGATTAACATTTTATTGAATTTGAGTCTGCTTTTCCGGATCATCATTTCACAATATATGTACTCGTTAACAAAATCGAAAAATTTCAAAATTCTATGTGACGATGTTTAGTTCTCAAGTGCAAGTCCATATTTTAAAGAAATACAATATGATAAACTACAGTTTCAGTGTCTGTCTCTCAAACGTCTTAACAAAACTCATTCAATCTTTACATATATTTTGCAACAAAATCTTAAATCTCCCTGACTACCTCTCTCTCTTTCTCGCTTTCATTCTTTCTCTCTCTAGTAACCTCTCTCTTAGCTTTCTCTAGAATATAAATGTAGGCAAATAACATACAAATTCTATTAAAAGTTCTATTTAAGCTTAAAATATAAAATACGTAATACGAAAAACAAAAATACTGTAAAAAATGGGGTGGATTAAGTTAAGTATGAATGAACGCAAGTAGACAAAATTTTATATAAACAAACCACAGTTTTAAATATAGTACTTTTTGGTATATTACTCATAATAATGGAATTATTTCATAATTAAACATATTACATAAATATTTTTTATTATATGTTTTTGCATAAAAGATAAATAAATAATTAAATAAATATATTACAAAATTTTAATCTTCTGTTATTTAAAAGATAATCTTTATCTACATTATTTACTATTAAAATTTAGTACATAAATTCAACGCTATTAATTTATAATTTCATATGGAAACGCGAAAGCATGCATATATACCGCGTCGTATATACACACTACATTTATACCTATACCTACACACCGCAAACATTTTGTATATACACTACGTACACACACTATACACATACCACATATACACATGAAATACATATCATATATACATTATATATACACACCGTTTATACCCGATTTAAATATTATAACATATATACGAAAATTACATACAATAGAAACATTATATTTTTAATTTTTAAATATAACGCATTTAATGTATATACTACACACACACACAATACATAAGCTACACATACACCACATTTAACATGTTAAATTGCGCCGTTTGTAAATACTCAGAGGCACTCGGCAATATATGCGCAGTACTGATCTCCACTTATACACGGGTTTTATGGGCTCATGAATGCATAAAAAGCGACGCGTAAAAACAAAGAGCACCCAGTCCGTCCGCATCCTTCCGACCATTTCGATCACACTTCCGTAAAGGTACTACGTAGGACGTAGGTCTGAGTCAAGTCTAGCCTACTTTTCCCTCTCCTCGATCACCACGTACTTAATGTAGCTCTAAGTCAACCCTATCGCACCGTATTTAAAAATTATGCAATTTTACAATTATTACTTTAACAATAAATTATTTTTTCAATATTGCTCTCTTAATGCAATAGTTGACATAAAAAGTCTTACATTTTAAGTAGCATGTGCTATAAGTTAAATATATTATCAGTTACTAATTGATACAGCACAATAATGATCAACGTGAAAATAAAAACAATAATATTCTTATGCATTTACTTGTAATAAATGCAATAGTACATATAAAAAAACACAAATACAATGTACAAGTGAATAAATAAATATATGTATATATATATATATATATATAATAGAAACAATAATTTAATATATAAATAAATAAACAAATAAGTAAATAAATAAACAAATAAGTAAATAAATATATAAATAATTAAATAAATAAAAATTTAAATAAATATATATATATATTTATATTTTCTTTGAAAATATACAAATAAAGAGTATGTTGAACAAGTTTTTAAAATCGTTTATTGGTACCTAATTTAAATGATTTTTTCAAGAGCATTTTCAAAATTCAAAAGTAATATTTAGAAGTTAAAGAAACAATTGACTCTAGAATGCCTCATATATATATATTTCATACACATTTATTAAATTTTCATACCCGATAAATTAATTTTTATATTCATTAAATATTTTATATAATAATATATATTTCTGTGAAAAGTTAATAAAAATATATACCATTTGATGCTAGAAGTAATTGTTGATTATAAAAAATGAATTGCTTTAAATTATAATTATCAATAAAATATCATTTTTTTTTAAAGCCATTAATAATAAATGATATATTAGAAAATTGTATTTTTATTTAATATCTTGTATTTTAACTTCTTATTAAAAAATTAAGCTAATAAAAAAATTTTTAATATCATGAAGTTAATAATATAATGTTTTTAAATATTCAATTCATAATACAAGTAATCAGAGAATATCAGTGGATTATTTTTTATATTGATTAAAAATAATTATAATATTAATTATTATATATGAGTACATAGTATTAATTACATTAAAATAGTTAAATACAAAATAGTTGAATTCATTTATTTTTACAAATTTAATTTGAAAATGAATAACCATAACAAATTCTAAGTTAAAAATAAAGATTTGATTGACATTCAGCATTTTCATATGTACATTGAAATACGTTATGCATGTATTTAAATTTAAATCAAATTGAAATTTTTACAATATTATATTGGATATATTATACTAAAATATATAAATCATAGTTTGAAAATAATCCCTTTAAAATTTATTTATTATTATTGTATTTGTATTCAATTAAAATTTTTGGCAATACATCCAAGTTAAAATGAAAGATTATCCTAATTTTTAAGCTTTAATTATTTTCATCAACTGTTAAATATACCAATAATTAAACATTTTATAATTATTATTTATAAAATATATTAATCAAATGTTAATTTAAAATACAAATATACACATATAAATTTTCTCCACATTTGTATTTACAATTTAAAAGTATGTATATTTGCATAAATATCTATTTCCATGGTACTATTTCAAATATATATTGTTCTCTTCATTTGTAAGTTTAATATTTAATACTTTTTTTAAATAAATTATAGAAGAATTAATAATGGAAAGAAATAGATACTATTATTAGAATAATTTGGTTTTCCAATATTATTTATTTATTTAAAACTTATTAATTTTATTTATTAACCCCACTCCCTTATTGCTGGTATCATAATTAGTATAAAAGGTACAGGTATACCTGTATCAATATAAGCTATTATTTTCTAATTTAATTTAAAAACTAAATGTTTTTAAGCGAGTTACACCGCCACCTTATTGCTGGTATCATAATCATGGTATTTCAAGAGGTGGAAAAGGTGCATTTAAAGAGATTTCCAAACAAAATCTTAGTACACAAAACTCTTCGCACGTGTTTGGTGTTTCTCATAAAAGAGTATTGTTTCGTGCAATTGGTCACACAGATTTTTGACGAGCATTTTCATTTCGACGGGAAATAAATTTTACTGCAATTTCATTTTCGTTTTCCTGAACAAAATTTTTAAAAATTCTTTGAGAATAATGCTAAAACATTATATTGAATGTATTAGAATTATTTCAAATAATGAATCAAATTTTTTAGTAAAACTTTTAGTAATATATAAATTTTTTTTTTTTATCAAATAATTTTTAAAATTGTTCTAATTGTTAAAAATTAATATTTTCAACAATTTTTTATAATTTTCAAAATTAACAAATTTTCTCAAATTTTTTTTTTCCTCAAATAATTTATTAAAATTGGTAAAATTGTCTACAAAAAACATTTTCATCTCTGTTTTTAATATTAGAAATAAGTGAATTCTTCATGCACTAGTAAAAGTAGTAGGTAATAAATTTATTGCTTTACCTGCGCCGAAGTTCAAAATCTGTAATCTGCACAGATGGAATAATAAAAGTATTAGTTTATACTCTCACTATTGTATGTAAAACTTTTTGTATACAATTGATAGAGCAGGCGAATTTACTGTATTTATACATCGCTTTTAAAAATTCGAAGCACATAAAGATTTATATTATTTCATAATATTTTAAAAACAATATATATTTATATTGTATTAAAAATAATTTGTTAAAATTTTTTTTCTACTTTTATTTAATATTATTTGTTATTTGTAAGTTTCAAGTTTATTCACGGCGGATGAATTATATTCTTGCTCTATAAAAAAATAAACTCTATAATCAAATAAATATCATTTACATTTCAATAAGAAATTGAATAATCATAAAATTATTAATAAAAATGTTTTTCATTTATACTAAATTATTTTCAAAGCTCGAAATATTTCAGATGTCTATTTTTTTTACTCGTAGTTCATATAGCTATATATACCTTTTTTTTAAATAGGTTTCGAAGTGCATATAAAAAATATTTTTTAATTTCCCATGTTTCCACCCTGAGCGCTAAAATTGCTTTGGAAGTGCAAGAGAGAGAAAAGATATTTTAACCGCCATGTTTGTTTCTTATGTAAAGCATTGAACTTAACATTCTCTTATTTACTGTTCTGTGGTTATCAGCAATCTCTAATAATCTCTGATGAAATATTTATAGATTTTATATAGTTTTAGCCTAGTTTCTTTTTTAATAAAAATTTTAGTAAAAAGCACCTACATTGTTTTATAAATGAAAGATTTACTGTAAAATTTTACTAATTGTATTTTTTCAAAAAATTATATATACAATCTATAATAATCTAAATATTTTAAGATAATCGATATATATGTAAATTTTATGTTGTTGCTTATTAAGTGCTAAGGACCTACTACATGAAGCAAATACAATATATATTTTTATTAAAATATGAATAATAGTTCTAAGAACTATATCTCTAAAGGCTATTTTCTCACATGATTAAGCATATGTTTTATTGAATAAAAGGTATTAAAATTTACTTAGATTTTAATAAAATATTTAAAGGTATATAATATCAACATTCTTATTTTACGTTTATCAAATCAAAAATATTGATGAATATCATTTGTAAATTAGAAAGTTTGATTTGTATAAGTTATGATTTTTTTAAAAAAAAATTTAATCTTATGAATATTTGTACAAAAATACATTTGCACTAACTTTAAATAATATATTATTTTACAATTTTAATATGTATGAGTGTAAAATACATTATCCAGAATTTATATAACCTTTTAACAAATTTCTCAGTTGTCTTCATTCATAATTTAGAAATTTTGTCATTTATTAATTACATAACTAGTATCACACTTGTGTATGTATTCTTATTAAATTTTAATTCTTTTCAAATTTTCTTCTTTTAATTATCATATGGTCATTAAAAATATTATTTATATGATATATTTTTAAAATTATTATAAAAATGTATATTTAATTATTTTCTTTCTATACATTCATATTTATTAATTTGAAAATCATTTTTTATTATGTTTATATACTAATTCAAAATCTTTATCATTAATATCAATCTAAATTATAAAAATAATATAATTATGAGAATTTTTATAAAATAAACAATAAGTCAAAATGAAAATATTTTTATATAATAAGTTTTCGATAATAAATAAAGTGGTTAAGTGTTTTTTATTCAATAAACAATATTTTTATGTATATAATTATATAAAATGATTATACAATGATAATTAAATATAAATATATAATGTTTCTATATGATTATATTGTTATATTATTTTATAAAAATATGTAAATTAAAAACAAAATATTTTAAATTTGTTTTTATTTAAATACAGATATTGCATATATTATATAAAATTATTTTAACTTTAAGAATAAGTTTAATATTAATTGATTATTAATTACAATTACATAACATAATATTACAATATATATCTTTAATATTTTAAAATAAAATATTAAATTTTAATTTTAAAATATAAAATTTTATGAGAGTAATGAATTTAAAAATTAACATTTATTTATCATTATTTTTATAAATTTATATTCTTTTTTATAATTATGCTTTTTATGTTAATGATAAATAATTCTTAATACTCAAATTGAATGTGTTTTAATGTACTGTGTGTATTGCAAAAATAGTTTTATCTGAAAGTGAATTTTAATTGTTTAAAAACAGTGTTATTATTAATCATGAAATTGTTTTAATTGATTTTTTTAAGAAATTTCACATTTTAATTGTTAAATAATAAAAATATATAATTTTATTTGCAAAATATTTTACTCATTTATTTAAAAATTGATACTACCTTAAATTTCATGACATCAGAACATCAAACAACCAATACATTTTGCAATAATAGGTCGCAACATTAGTATTATTTATAGTTTTGTATAAGTTTTAAATGGTTATAAATCTTAGAACAAAGTAGTATTGTAAATTTTTAGTATATTGTTTATATTAATTTTATGATTTACTTTTAAATGTTCCATATCAAATATCACTTATTTTTTATTGTCATTATTAATATAACTAGAATATATTAATAAAGAATTAATATATTCTAGTTATATTGATAATCTTGATAATATATTGTAATGATAAAAGAATTTTATGTTTTTATTTTATGTATGTGTTACTTAAGCATCCATTTATTTTACCAATGTATACCATAGAACAGTCTAAACATTTAATTTTATAAGCAACATTATTCATATTCCACTTATAAATTATTATGGTTTTTTTTAAAAATAAAATGTTGTTAATTTATACAAGATAATATTTAAATATCCTTTGAATTTTTATTTAATTGATAAGCACATTATTGACATATATTTCAGTCTTAAATACATTTTGGATTAAATTACTTACTTAATTTGTGAATGATGATATAAATATTTTTATAATATTTTTTTTTTATATTTTCTAAAAATAGACAATGAAGATGTGTAACTATTGTTATATATCTAAGATGTCGCGACTATATTTATTCTTTGATAACTGAATCGCGATATTTTCTCCAGGTTTCGTTCTGCCCTAGCCAAAACGGTTAAAGCGTTTGACCTTTGTTAATTAATATAATACTTTTTATTATATATAGATAATTAATATAATCCTTTTTATTATATCTCTCTTAATGAACGAGAGAGGAAAAGTAATGTAATGTATAATACAATGTTTCGCGTCAAGAAAACTAAGTCCCTGATTGTATAAAATAGAATGTAATAAGTATTAAGAACCTGAACCGAATCCTGGATCAAGACCGAATTCAAGTCGAATTTTAAGTCGAAGTTGTAGTCCAATTTTGAAGGGCCCCTACGTTTTTTTCGATTTGACTCGTTACCTCCGCTGTATGGAGAAATTGCAAAATCCGCGAATTCTCCCTCCGGCTGCCTCTACTTGATTATCTTTCTGTCAGCTTTCTTCGGTATTGTTTTTCGATTGACCTCTGCATATTCATCGTCACCTCTGATCTTGAATTTTCATAATTTGGCGAACTCGGAAGTTCTTATTACTCGCGGGTTTCATGTTACTCACGACTCCGTTCGATTCCCTCAATGTCACTTTCCCAATGTTTCGTCTTCGTTTATTGATGCGAGTACAATTTAATTCGTCGCGTATGCGTTTGCATTTTTACATTCGTGACACTATATTTTCCAATATTCAATTTTTTTAAAACAAATTACTATCAGGTATCGCATATCAATGAATGTAGTTTTTGTAGGTTTCTTGAATATTAATATCAAATATACCTTCTCATTTTTTAAATCCCTCCCTTATGATCAAATCATTTAAAATACTGATAGTTTAACTTTCGTCAATGTAATCCCTTTATGCAAATCATTGTAATATTTCTCAACACAATACATTCTCTCAATATTTTTAATAATTCTTAACTAAATGAATATTAATACTATTAAGTATATTTTCCTATAATTAAATTTAATATTAAATTATATCATCTTCACTTATCTTTTTTAATTCTTCGTTATGTGGTATCTGTATTTGATATGTTTTTCTATGTAGAGATGTTTTATTAAAATTAATAGTGAAAAATGTATGTATGTTTTTGAAAAAACTTTTAGTTTTCATGGCTGCCTTATTCGACCAAATCATTTGAATTCAATATTTGGTTAAAAAAAACTCTTTTTCCCATAATTTTGCAGGTATGGTTATAAATTAAAAAAACTGACACACAGTTATGTATTAAGAAAGTAAATCGATGATATGGTGTTAATATTTGTTTAAGGTTCATTATTTATTTTTACTATTTATTATTACACCCATTAACCAGGCTGATGTACTAAATTCAATTTAAATTTTTTGATCTTACAACATTATAATTTACAACAATATTTATCTCTATTGACTGATGAAGTAAATAATATTTTTGATTAGGTACCTCTTAATAATTTTTATATCAATTTTAAATTTAAATAATGAGCTGTATGTTCTTTGGTTTTAAGATCTTTATCTATAAATTTACTTTTACGTCAATGTCTCATAATACCTATTAAAGTTAAGTTAATTAATTAATAATAAAAATTGGTGTAAATTTGAATTTAAAATTGACGTAGAAACCGAATATTTCTGTTTTATTTAGAAGAGTCTATCGAATCATCTTCGCTCAAGTATAATAATATCATTGTGTCTTTATCCTATTAAGATACTTTTTATATTCTCCCTGATTATAGTTTCCTTTTATTGACTTAATTATTTAATGAACAAGTATTTTGTAGTTTTAGTTAGATATTACATGTTTTTACTAGTTAACACACCATTTCTTACCCTTATATTACTACATTATTTATATTACTATTGTTCGTTTAATTAAAAAATCATTTTTTAATTTTAATGATAATTCTGTATTAACATAAGGCAGTAAACCCAGGCAATTCAGGAATAAAAATTATTCATAATTGTATCTAAAATTAAATTCACTAATTTTTTTATAGAATTTTATTTTAATATAAATATTTCATGCTATAATTTTAAAAAATGCTTTATTTACATCTTAATTAATAGCAATTTTTTGTTTTTTTTATTTAAGGAAGACGTTATTAAAAATGTAAATTCAAATAGTATGTATTTTATAAACAAAAAAATT
This sequence comes from Eupristina koningsbergeri, assembly GCA_018907245.1. Classification (NCBI taxonomy): domain Eukaryota; kingdom Metazoa; phylum Arthropoda; class Insecta; order Hymenoptera; family Agaonidae; genus Eupristina; species Eupristina koningsbergeri. The sequence goes on from JACCHV010002976.1 coordinate 2,026,246, forward strand.
ATTATGAAATAATTAAGTCAAATAATAACATATATTTTTAATAAAATAAAATGGATGAATGATTAAGGTAAAAAAAAAATTTCAAAAATATATAGATTAGTATTTAATAATTAATTTGATATAAATATAAGTGTAATATATTAATTGTTTAGTCGATAATAAAATTATATATAAAAATTTCGAAATATCATTAGAGGAAATTGAATAAATATGCAAATTAGTTTTGAATAAAGGACATTTAGTATATATTTTCCAGAGGAGATTAAGATACTCGAATCATAAACTTTTATCGAATTATCCAGTCAGTTGATTTACAGCTTTTCTTGATATGAAAACAAATAATTAAAATTGGAGGAACAGTGGAGAACTTATTTTTATCTTTTGAGAACAAACGTCCAGTCATTAATCCAAAAATATTAATTAATAATTGATCAAGCTCATAAAGAAACTATGCCCGGTGGCACTCAATTCATACTTGCATATATTAAATGCTAAGATTAGACTATAGGAGTAAGAGCTCTTGTAAAATCAAAGATACTACATTGTGAACTATGTGTGCGAAAACGAGGAAGTGGAACTCAACAATTGATGGGTCAGTTACCCATTGTATGAGTTAATTCATTTAGACCATTCACTATTATAGGAATAGATTATGCAGATCCAATATTAATCAAAACACGGTGAGGCTGAGGTGCAAAAACTCATAAAGGCTGGTTATGTATCTTTGGATGCTTAACCATCTCTGCAGTAAATATTGAGGTTCTACTAGCTTATATAACGAAAAGCTTTATTGAATGAAATGTAGGAGATGGAGTCTGGGTGGGATTGAAGAGAAAAACCAGAGAGCTGCTTTAGTTGTTCCTTTGATTTTTCCTTTTCTCTTTATTGTTGAAATTGGGACCGTCACTCGCAGTCCGCGTGCATTGGAGTTTTTACAACAATTGCCTCGTTACGCGTTGCCGCCCTGTCCCGATTTTCAGCTTTTTTTCTTGGACGCACAGTCGCGAAATTCGAATATGTCTTGGTTATTCAAAATGAATAGCCGGAAATATTTCACATTGTTTTTACTTCGCGGGTGCTGGCATAAAAAACCTTTGCCAGGCCGTGCAAAGGACAAAGCTTATACATTTTAAGTTTGATTTAATGCCTAGCTACGCGAGTGACTCGCACCTCACATCTCGTCAACGTTATTTCTTTCGATACCGGGTTGTGACGACTTACCAGTCCTGGCCTTGACCCTGGATCGTACGACGTCCCACCAGGGTCAGATTTCGTCCTGATGCTCCGGTTAACAACGACTCTCCGGAGCATCGTTCACGATGTAGCCGAGGTACATATGCTGCAATCAAGAATATCAGGGTGTAGGACGTATGCTGTTAATATTTGGGAATTTCTTTAACAAGGGTTTTGCACCTTGCGCTAAGGCTTGTATTTCATTATAATAATCTTTCAGCTGCCTGCTGCATTTAACACTAGTGTCGAGACACGCGTTGCCTAATTCTATCGCCAACATGCTACTTATAGAAGATTCATCTCAAGAAAGGGCATCCCAATTGCTATTTACTTTGATTGCTGTACTAACCTTGTAGAAGCTGACGCTAAAATTATGAAATTATTTAAGCAGTGAACACGAGGATTTAAAAGTCTGTAATTACTGTTCTCTTGTTACATGACTTAGTAGACCTTTAATGCACCAATTATTCCTCATATACAATGAGCAAATGGAAAGCAGTGATTAAGTCCATCAAATATCATTTTAGATGAAGAGTTAAAGATAATCTACTCATATTTAAAAAATCTATAGTTCTAGTTTGCCAAATAGGTTTTCTTAATTTATGACCATTGGAACCCTTGAACGATGATCTTGAAGATTTATCTGTTTTAACACCATGACATCTAATTGCATCAGCCTTGAATGCATTTCTTGTAACCTTCATTATTGAACTTATTTATTAATCTCAACAGATGGCAACTAATTCAACAGAGAAATCTAAATTTTTTAAGTCAAAGGTCATCTCAATATTTTGAAAGGTTACCATCAATCTCAAAATAGCATTATCCTCGACATGACATCCAAATAGGTATTCTAATTTTAATCACGGATGAGAAGTTCCCTCCAAATAAATAGCATTTGGCTAGTGTACTTAATTTTATGGTATGCAAAAACGTATTTTAAATATTACATCAATATTTCAAGTTAAGAATATAATTTGTCTTTGAACTAGAATGGCAGTCATTTTTGAAAATGTAGTTGTGAGTAAAACACTTAAATTTTTCACAAATGATTTATATTATAAAATAAAATATTATGTAAAACATTTAATCTGCTATTCTAGGTTCATATAATGCACCTTATTGCTCAAAAACTTGCATTTTTTAGCTAAGATTTTTTTTGGACTGTCCTATCCTCCCTGTAAAACTATCTGTGTCTTTTCTTGTCCAATTGTAAACATGCAATACTACATTTCTGGATATAATCTGTAGCATATTGATCGATTCTAATATTTATTAATGTAAACATTTGAAGAATAGTCTGCATGTCATCATAAAAAATGATGCCAGAAAAAAAATTTGTTAATCTAAATGATTTAATCCTCTTTAAGGTGTTTGGGAGAAAAATGCCACAATAAACTGCTATAACTTTCATTATTATTTTTAGTATTGTCCCCTTTAAATTAATTTAATATTTTTCTTCTTAATAAATCTTCATAAATTAGAAGTAAAACTTGTTTTACAAATTTCTATATTGCAAGATAATAATGATTAAAAATTTTTATGTAAAGATTTTCAGCTTCCGCTTAACAATAGTTGCACCATCTATCGGCACCAGAAGAGTTTTCACAATGTGAATTCAATTTCAAATTTTACTTATTGTCGCAATTTTTTCACTCATTTTGAATTGTTTAAAAATTATATACATTTTCGTAAAATATTTAAAAGAAAATAAAGTAACCACAACATATCTGCTAGAATTTTTTTAATTTATTTACCTGTAAACTTTTATTAAATATTGAATTCACCTACATGTAATTTTATTCTATTGTAGATTTATTTATTTAATTTTTTAAATTTATAATAAAACTAAACTAATTTAAAGAGTAGTTGCACGGCGCGAATTCCTTGATCCGGAACGTAAAGTAGCTGTCTTGGTCTATTGGGCAACCATGTTATAAATATTTGTAATAGTTCTAATTTAAAAATTAAAATTTAATATTTAAAAAATTATAAACTAGCTAAATCTTTAAAATTCTTGTCAAGATTTAAATGAACTCAAAGAAAATTTAGTTTGAATATATTTCAATTTTAAACAGCAGCAACACTATTAGCCGTTATAATTTTTGAAAATTCCCTACTCTATTATTATAAAGGCATAAAGTATTTTGTGGAAACGTCGACTAACAAATAATAAGCATCAATAAAATTTAATTCATTTAATATAATGCAATATCGGGAATGATTTCTTTAATGATTTTAAATAATTAATGTTTTATTCTAGTTAAATATGGCTATTATACGTAATACCTACAACAGATGCAGTTACTTAGGAAAAATCAGTATCGTGTTAATTAGTGCCTGGATAATAATTATAATTATATCAATTAATCATATATTTCAAAATAATACAGTCAATTTACCAAACTATCATCAACAAATTAATCAAGATACTGAACACTTAATACAAATGATCAATAGTTTCCATATGCTCAAGAAGCAAAATAACGCTCTTCGAAATATTATATTAAGGTAAGTCAATTTTTTTTAAGAAAGAAAAATATAAAAAAGTGATGAAATTTTATTCATGGAAATAGAAATTTAAATAAGTAATATAAACTAATACAAAGTATTTCAAGAATGCATATGTAAAACGAGAATATGTGAAACATAAATAAACGGATACATTGTTAAGCTAGAGAACCTATGAGTTATTTTTTCCTTATCTTTTCATCTAGTTTCTAAAGAAAAAAATAATATCAATTAATAGTTAGATTTGTGTCTAACTACTTAACATACACAATGCTATAAATATAAAAAAATGAATTATCATCATTACTTAAATTTTAATATGCTTATTTGAGCTTTTATGTTCAGTAAAGTTGGGTTCATTTTGCATGTTAAAATATTATGTTAAATTTACCGTTCTTATTCCTAGTTAATTTTTATAATTGCAACAATTATACAAATAGATAATCAATAACGATAGTTATAAATAACGTTTACCTTATTTACTCATTTATGTTATGTTTCAGTATTATGTTTGATTCAGCAATATTTGCAGTATAATTCAGTATATTAAAATTTTTTTAATTTGACTTAAAAATGTATTCATGTGTTTTTTATATTAATAAAAATTAATTATAGTTTTAAAAAATACATCTGCTATTAAAAGTTTTGTTGAATATTAAAACTTTAATATTCAAAAAAATATTGTTTAACAATTTATAAAGCAAAAATATAATAATGCATTCAACCAAAAATTGTCGACTTTCAAAAAGTAAAGCACAACTGTAATTTGTTTTGCAATAATATAGTTCTCTTAGTTACCGTGTATATTTCTAATAATTTCGAAAATTAATCTATGACTATCGTAAAATATCACATGTTATTAATATTTTATAATTTGTTGTCTTAAAATAATATTTTCATCTAATAACACTTTTATTTGAAATATATTCTGAAAATTTTCATTATTTTTTTCAATTAACATCCACTTCTTTTCTGTGGTATTATATTATTTAGCACGGCCTACCATTTGTGTAACAATAGTAAAATCATTCTTTCACTTCAATTACTGCAATCTACATTAATATCCTCGTATATATAAATGTAAATAAATCCATACTATTTACATATAAATTTTTTTTAATTATAGTAATAACATGGAAACATTAAAAGAAAATTATTTAAAAAGTAGAATGCAAAAACATTCAACTTATTATGAATCAATTGAACAGCGTGATATTTTTAATAAATACAGTGAACCAATGTTAGAATATGAAGAAATTAGACGAAAAATAAATAATGATCTTCAAGAAATGTGGTTAGTATGTTTTTATTATATATAATACAAATTCTAAAAGACTTAATTTAATTGATACGTCTCAATATATCAGGGCATTATAAATAAAACATTCATATATTTTTACGATAAAAATTCTAAATTATTCATAAATGAATTTAAAAATCAGTGAATATAAATAATGATTATTAAAATTTAATATTATGTTCGATTTAAATAATTTTCCTTGAAATTTGTAAAAATAAGTTTATTACAATTGTTGCTTCTTCGCCAACTACTAGAATTATCTGGTCTTATTCTGTAGTTATAAGTTATTTATTATATACTTAAAACTGAAAAGTGCATATGGTTATCAATGTCTAAAATTTTTGTGTAGAGTTAGCAGGTTTAAACACTTATTGCCCATATATCATGAATTTATTTTAATGCTATGGAAGGGGCGAGGCTTACCTTAACATATACCTTTGCGTCTCATCATTGCATTTTTATATATATATATGTGAAGTCATATATTGTATACAGCTGGTGACTCATACACAATATTTTAATTATTTTTCGCGTGTGAATAAAAACTTAAATATATTAAAATTATAATCTAAATAAAATTATATAATATGAATAATAAGGATTTTAATAAACTTTTTCATATTGTATTTATATTTTAGAAATAACATCATGTGAATGGCAGTTTTTATATAACAATAGATATTATTTAATATATATTTTTAAAAATAATGCATAAATAACTTACACTGTTCTATACATCGACACTACAAGTAAACATTACTAGCAATAAAAGGAGGTTAAAAGAATTTTATAATACATTATAGTTTTTTCCAAAAAAATAAATAAAAGTTATTCATTCATCAAACTAGATTCAGTATTATAACTTTCAATTTATACTATAAGAACAATGATTCTAAAAATGACTTCATCTATAATATTTTTATTTAATTCCATTATTTTTTTGAGCTATCATTTGCAACAGCTTAATCAGTTAATCTTCGTAAATGTTATAGGTGATTTTCAAATATCTATAAATACCTATTAATTATTATAAAATCATTTATTTTAAATATTTATAATAATATGAGAATAGCAAGAAAATATACAATAATAGCAGATAATACAAAAAAAAATAAATATTTAAAAAGGAATTAATATGAAAGAAAAATTTAATATTATTTAGAAAGAATATAAATCTATAATAAATCTATAATAAAAAACAAAAGTATTTATTAATTTAAGAAAATAAATCTTAATTTAAAAAAATCTTTATTATATTTTAGGTATTTCATCAATGGAGAGTTAAACAAAATCAAGGAAAAGACACAAAAACATGATATAATCGGTGATATCGATATAACCATGGATAATGTTAATGAATATAAAACATCATTGATGATAAGTTTAGAGAAATTATCAAAAGTAGATGGATACGCAAAATGGCGAGAAAAAGAATCACATGAAATATCCAAATTGATACAAAATCGTTTTAGGTAGGTTTCATATTTTTCTATTTACAGTTGATAAAAAAATCTGAATGTAATGGTATTAATATCTGATAAAACTGTCTCTTATTATCCATCGTAAAAAAGTTACTTTAATTGGCAACCATATATTCGAATGTAAAGCAGCGAATAAAAAATTAAAAAAGTTTAAAAAAAAAACATAATATAGGATGATTCTTTAATTTAAAAATTGAAAAACTACAGACATCAATGCGAATATTGAGAAAGCAAGGAAGGAAATGAAAAATAGAATGAACTAATTACACGCACGTGTTGAACATTCGACTTATAGTCTACCTTGAGATTATTTTGCAACGTTGCCACATTTATATTTGTAACTTTTCACTCGACAAATTACTTGGTAACAGCGGATTCAACTAGCAATAGTTCTACTTTATAATCAGAAGTTGCTTTTCTAAACAAATATTCTCAAGTGGTTTGTAGCAATCCACTTGCTGTTTGTTAAATCTAAAAAACTGTTTTAATAAAATGTCGTCAATATACTATTAGTAACATACTTTTTTTTTATTTCTTTTAAAACTATCTTCCACTTCAAATTGTAAATAAAATGTCTATAATATATTTTAAATGTAAGTAAATTATAATAATATCTGTATTATTATTTTATGTTAATTTGATGTCATTGATTAAATATTATTTAATGATAAACTACTTTTATAAAATTTAAATACTTCAAATTGATATAGAAAACAAGTAATATTTTTCAGACATTTACAAAATCCAGTAGATTGTAACGTTGCCAAAAAATTAATATGTAATATAAACAAAGGGTGTGGTTTCGGTTGCCAGGTAAATCATTTTTAATAATTTATATTAGCGTAATAATAATTTTTTTTTTATTTAAAAACTAAATAACTTAATTATTAGATACATCATTTGGTATATTGTTTTCTTGTTGCTTATGGAACTGAAAGGACTCTTATTTTAAAATCAAAAGGTTGGCGGTATCATAAAGAAGGTTGGGAATCAGTTTTTAAACCCTTAAGTAACACATGTCTTTCTGACAGTGGCGAAACACATGCAAATTGGCCAGCAGATGCAAGTAAACAGGTGATTTCATTACCTATCGTTGATAATGTTTATCCAAAACCTATTTTTCAACCACCGAGTATACCTAGTGAGTTAGCACAAAGACTTAAAAAAATTCATGGTTATCCATTAGTTTGGTGGGTAGGACAAGTTTTAAAGTATTTGATGCGGCCAAATGAAATTACAAAAATATTGTTGGACAATAAAAAACAAAAAATTAAATTCGTAAATCCTATTGTTGGCGTTCATATTCGTCGAACAGATAAAATAGGTACTGAAGCAGCTTTTCATGATATTGATGAATATATGCTGAAAGTGAAACAGTATTTTAATAATTTAGAAATAAAACCGGAAAAGAAACGAATTTTTTTAGCGAGTGATGATCCAAAAGTTATTATTGTTGCAAGAAAACGGTATAAAGAATATGATATTATAGCTGATACAGATATAGCACAAACAGCCTCAATATCTCGTCGTTATTCTAATTTGTCATTACAAGGCATAATAATAGATATACATTTTCTCTCATTATGTGACTATTTAGTATGCACATTTAGTTCTCAAGTATGTCGTGTAGCATATGAGTTAATGCAAACTCATCATGTAGATGCATATAATAGATTTGCATCTTTAGATGATATATATTATTTCGGAGGTCAAAATGCTCATCCGCAAATTGCAATCATAAGCCATTTACCAAAAAGAGAAGGAGAAATAGAACTGAAAATCGATGATAAAATTGAAGTATATGGTAATCATTGGGATGGATATTCTAAAGGTAGAAACTTGCGTACTAAAATTACAGGATTGTTTCCTAGTTTTAAAATAACAAATCCTATCAAGGCAGTTAGTTTTCCTAAATATGAAACTTTAAATGAAAATTAATTGAAAATGTATTTTAATAATTTTTTTATAAAATGTATTGTTAAGTTTTGTATATTCTAAATTATAAAAAATATATCTTTGATTTTTATTTTAGTATTCAAAGCTTTAAATATTTTAATTTAAATTGTACTTTTTTCGAATCTAAATAATTGAAATCCAGACAATGATTGTCTGTTTTCAATCATAATACATTTAGCTTAATTTGTGTAAGAAGGATATATTTATAAAGTATTTTCTTGTTTTTTTTTTATAATCAGTAAAAGCAGCAGGACGCATCTTCACGTGAAGCGTGTTTTTTTAAATTATAACATGGTACAATAGAGTTTCCACTGAAACAGCGTTCTGTAACAAAATTTTAAAAAAATATAGAGACTTTTGAAATTTTAAAAAAGCTTTTACACATACTTACCCTTAAAAGTTTTCTTAATATTTTAAATGTTTTCAGTGTTCTTCCCAAGCTACAAATAAAATTTTACCTCGTTTTCTTATTCCAGTAAATGCTTAATTAAGCCTTGTTATATCTTTTAATAACATGCTTCGCACAATGGTTCGTTCTGTTGTTTTTACTGATTGTAGAAGAAAAAATGACAGACCCCTAACCTTACCCATTTTTCAGTCTTTTAGAAAACCTGCGATAAAAAGTTGAGTCAAACTAAATAAACTTTGATACTTTTATAACACATCCTGTATATATTTCTAGACTTTAATATTTTTTCTAATTTTTTTAAGATTTGTATGCTTCCAACAAGTTTTTTTAACAGGTATATATTTATAATAAAAAATTTGTAAAAATTTAGCTTATATTCTAAAAACTTTATTAATAAGGATTAATATTTGATTATTTTATAATAAGAATATGTATTATATTATTTCCTTTGTGATGATAAATGATTATACGTATAATTTTTATAGTTTCAATATACAGAATAGTTCTTAAAAATGTATATTAAAAATGAAAATATAAATTATTTTGTAGTATCAATAATTATTTTATTATTTAAAAAAATTTTTGTTTCCTGTATATTTGAATCGATTATATTTAAAAAATGTATTTATAAAACTAAATTAAGAACCTAGATTTATAAAGCTGCAGTTAAGCCATATAAGTGGTCTTAGTTTATTAGCAAATGTAAATTTAACAACCACGAATTCCTACGCAGATTTAGTTTTTTTAAACGTTATCAAACAATAATGTACTTATTTAAAATAATAGCTAAAGGTACGCTTTCCTATCTACGAAAAAGTGAAGACTGTGCAATTCAATTTCAGAAGTAAATGTAACAGTAAACAACAGGGCGAAATTTCTAATATATAAATATTTTAAAAATGTAATTTAAATACACATCAGTTCATTGTAAATAAATACATATTTGCTATATACATCTGTGACTTTTAATACCTTTTCAACAGATACATGTGTTACGTACGCTATGCAGCTGCATCCGCTGCATAGCAACGTATTACCTTTAATTTTAGGAAAGGGACCGCAAACCCGCGGGAACATAGATAAGCGTGTTCCAGGCGTTCAGTGTCCCGCACGCCAAATTTTGCTGAGTGCGCGTATTCCGTGCACTTATAGCCTACGCGGCTCGCAGGGCCGGGATTCGTCGCCCCGATAACGCGCGCTGACGGCGAACGCCCGAGGAATCCGCGAACTCAGCACTCCAATCGTGAGACCGTGGACCCGCGGTTGCTCTCGCGGATGATTCCAGAATCGGGGGAACTTAGCCTCCGCGGCTCTCGCGAGCTGATTTTGGAATCATTCGTGACGGACCAGCGGATTGCGCAACATCTTTCAAAACCTAAAGTTCAATAGTTCTTTAATTATTTTGTCACGTCTACAACGGTATAGTTATTATAAAAATATCGGTATTTTAGAAAAAACACAACGGCGCGTCTCCTTTTTAAATCTTATATTAAATAATAATACGCCCTATTTTTATATCTTGGAGTGGTTTCTTTGAACCATTGTAACCTTCACCTTCCGCCGAGGAGTTAGCGATAACTCCGAACAGCCGGATGGCCTACGGGAATCGGGTGTCACATCCGTATATTTATACTCCGTATGTTCGTAACATATAAAGTGGCAAATTTGGTGCATCAGCCGGATGGCTGTACCGGAAGTGATTAAAGTATACAAGTAGCTGACCTTCAGGAGATAAGGGGCTACAAGACCAACGCTGTAAGAGGAACTACGACAAGGTCAAAGTGGACTCTTGGGGATGTACGACACTTCCCATATATCAATTACCACGAGCATCGGCCTTCAAGGATGCGGCGAGAATTCTACGTACTCATACTAGTAGCCATCGCAGCGACAAAGTAAGTGAATATAATTAATAACTAATACCTAACAAAAATTGGGATCCTCCGCGTTTCACTACTAATAACCCGAAAAATAAGTATAAAATTGACAGTGATACGTGATACAATTTAAATTGAAATTCTTTTATTAAAGTCAAATATAAAATTGCAATTCATTAATTATGAGTCTGGTATAATTGAATTCAACTCATTATAATTTTTATAAGATTGTTATTTAAGTAAGTTTTTCATCGTCATGATGAAATAATATCTAAAAATAATAATTCTTTTAGAAAAAATGATAAAACTATTTTAAAATAAATTAATATAAAGTAATTACGCTACATAACTACTAATTCTTGGAAATACGTAATTATTTAAAATTTAATTTTCAATTTAATTTAATTATTAAAATAAGTAATTAAACATTAAATTAAATAAATTCCACATTATTAATTACTAAATAACTATTATTAATAAGTGAACGTAAAGTAAAACAAAACACATTTTTTCAAGGAATATTATTGTTTGTAAGAAATCAATATAAATAATGAATAAAGAAGGAGGTGAGGGAGCGGATGATTGCTGTCGGGTATTGTAAATGAAACAAATGATTTCGCGGGTTCAACAATTAACAAATTCAATTTATTCGACGCAGGCAAAAAACCCCCTTCGTTAAGGGGGAAAAGGCCTATCGTTGCGTCCGCAAAATAAATATACACTTACATGTGCAACTGCACTCGCAGGATTATCAGCGCTCGCAGGCGCTCTCGATCGGCGGCTTACTCGCGTGGAAGCCGCAGCGTGGGCGTCGGATGACGCGCAGAACCAGCGGTGGCAGTCCTGGAGAAAGTATGCACCCGTTCAGGAATCGATCGCTGAACGCTGCCGAGAATGTAGGCGGGATCGAGGAACCCCGTAGATGACAGGATCGAATGGTCCTGAGTCTTCCTGATTCACAGGAAACACCACACGTGCACGCCGCTCAAGGCACAACGCCGAGAAAATCGCAAAGAAGAACACAAAACGAAGAAAACGCAGTCGAGGCGAACAGGCAAAAATGCAACCAGTGCACGCGACGCGCAGTTCAAGATTGCTTGAACTTTTCGGTTTCGGACCCACGCAGGTCAAGTTTCCTTCCGGGTTCGCCCCTTCCCCCGGACCTTTCATGCCGAAATCAGAAATTTTCGCCCGCTTTCCCTTTTACAATTTTGAAGGCAAACTGCCCCGAACAATTATTTTAATTAAATAATCACTCAATTCAGCTCATTAGTTTGACTGATTATTGAGTGAATTCAGTACAATTATACCTTTTTAATACCAGATTTTTATTAATTAATTATTATTAACTAAATTAACTACATTGCTATCGTTCCGTGGATATTATCATATAACATTGGTGAATGATCACCATAGGAAATTTAAAATTCCCACCTACGGAAGAATTTATACTTAAAATCGACAGAGTTAGTGAAAAAAACAACTATTACGAGTTAAGCCGATGGAATTATTAATTTATTAATATTCACCAATTGCGCCGAAAATTATGAAATTTAGGTAAAGGTCCGGCTTATAATAAACTATAGTCAAAACATCCCCAATTATTATCGGTGAGTGTCTGTGATAGATCCGTGAGTGCGAGAAAATCTGTGCTAGCCACGTGGCAAGACGCGAATGCGGAAAACTGGGGGAGAGAGAGCGGTTAGTCAGGGCATGCATCTGGCGCGAATCCTACAATCAATGCGTAACGTCGTGGCGCTTAAGTCCAGGAGTAGGCGAGTGGCCCAGTTAAATCGATTAGCCGACAGGGACATACGAATCAACATGTTTAGGAAAAAGGCTGCCAAGTCCGCGACTCCGGAGGTATCTCCGCGTGGAATGAAGAAGCAAACCGTTGAGATGACGTCCCAGCAAGCCATACTCAGTTTGACAAAAACATTATCCCAAGCGGAGTTACGGGAACTAACACCTCTGTTCCTTAGTAAAATGAGTAGCTGTATCGAAAAGAAAGTCATACGCAATCGGTTGAAGCAGTGTAGCGAGAAGAGATGGAGCGCGAGTTTGGCGTTGTGGCTTCGCGAATCACCTGTCGGAGTACCGGAAGCCGTCATCAAAGAATTAATGTACGACCTTAGATCTGATGACTGGACTTCGATAATAAAAATGATATTGAAAATGCGTCCCGAAGTTCGGCATGCAATAGAAAGGGAACTGGGACCAGGCCATGACAGCTCGTCCCAGGAGGATATGCCGACACATAATTCCGCAGGAGAGAACGAAAGGGGCACTCAGCCCCCTAAACTAGCCGAGCGGGATAGCGAAAGGTCAGACGACACAGATCGGCGACGTCCAACCAGCACGGGAGCAAGCTATATATCTACACCTCCTCGAACCTCGTCTATAAAATTCGGCGAGAGCGCGATCACCCCTGCGGAACAGGAAATGAGGAAATCGAGGTCACGGGAGCAACTAAGCCGTAGGGGTAACGATAATCAATCAGAGTGTTCTGCATCATCAATCGATCGAAGCACGCGTCGATCGTCAAGGAACGCGTGGCGTTCGCGAGGCGCGGGCAGCACCATGAGTCAGTCGCGGAGTTCCTCCTTTCGTGGATCCCTGAACCGCGGAAGCAGAAGAGGGAGACACAGGGAATATACTCCGTCTCCTGAGTGCGAGTCACGCCGATTATCGGGATACAGACGTCACTCGAGAGATTATACTCCGTCCCCCGAGCGAGAGTTGCGCCGATCATCAGGAAGCGCAAGCCGCTCCCGAAGACGCGATAACTCAGAAAGCAGAGACCAATCTAAGGAATCAGGGAGTTGCATGCTGCATTCGACATCTACATGCAAGGGAACGATGATGCCCGGAGGGGTCAGTTTACCCCAATTGGTTGCACAAATCCCCATGTTCGACGGGAGTCCGGAACACCTGAGACGGTTTTGTGGCACAATAAGAGACATTTTAGCGGAATCCGGTGGTCATAACAACAAATATATATTGATGTCATTGACGAATAAGCTAACCGGACGGGCAGCCGATGCCTATAGGGATCGCGTCAAGGAATTCGGATCGATTGATGGACTACTGACCGAAATGACTAGACACTTCGGTAGTGCAAAATCGGATCTCGAATTACTGGGTCAATTAAATAGAGTGAGACAGGGCGATAGTGAACCCGTCGCCGATTACGGTGGAAGGGTACAGAGATTAGCCAATCACCTAATGACCATAATCGAGTGTAACGATAGAATCGATTCGATAGAGAAGGCATATAAAATCAAGGAAGTTGCGGCCGCCTCCCGGTCCTAATTTATAATTGGACTCAGATCGAGAATTAGCACCAATGTCTTGATTACGCAGCCGGCTGCCTTAAACGAGGTAATACAGGAAGCCTCTCGGGTTGAGTCTGTATTAGCTACGCGAGAAGACGAGGAGCTGCTCAAGGCAACGGCCAAATCGGCTACAAAAAAAGATAAGGACAGGGAAAAAGAGACCTGCAGCTTCTGTAGAAACCCGGTCACTCAGTAATGGTCTGTCGCAAGTTAGAAGGCATATATCGTGCCCGCGGAGCGCGCCCACCGAAACACAGGCAAAGGGACCGATCGACCTCCTCCGAGGATAGTGACGACAGCCGGGGGTACCGGAAAGCTCCAGTGAGGCAATTGCGACAGAGTACCCCGGATAGGAAGAGTCGTCAAAACCCTGCGGAACAAAAAGACCGCGGGGAGGACCGACGTCCTGAGGGAAAATACTCGGAAAATTATAAGTTTAGGCGTAATGATCGTTACGATAGACATGATTGGAATCGGGATCGATACGAACGGCGAAGTCGCAACAGATACGATAAACGAGACCGAGATTATCAACGTAACCGCGATCGTTACGATGGACAAGACCGAGATGACCGAGGTAAGGGCGATCGTGGATACCGGGATCGGGACTACAGACCCCGGGACAGTAGCTCCAACAGCGGTCGAGAAGGCTCCCGAGAGCAGAACTCCCGAAAAAGCCAAGACGACTATAAAAAGGAGCCCATCAAACCAGTTAGTGAAGAAGTTGTAGCTAAAGATTTAAGCGAGAAACCCGTTCGGCACTAACCTCAGTAACCGAACGGACAGAGGCTCGGACCAATGAGGTCCCTCTCCGAATAGTTCACGTTAACCTCGTGTAGCACGATGGCGAACCACCAACAGTGGAACTTAAAGGGAAAGACTTTGTAGGAGGAAAAGCCAGACTTTACGTAGATACGGGAGCGGCCGTATCATTAATCAAAACCAAAAAGTTGAGATCGAGCGCACATATAGATAAAAGCAATCGGATAACGATAATGGGAGTTGTTCAGGGAGCATGCGATACCGAAGGCCAAGTAACAATGCTCATAGAAGGGCAAGAATGGAAACTGCACACAGTCCCCGACAGCCTATGCATTACCGAAGACGGTTTAATCGGCTGGGACATGATAAGCAGACACCACGGCGAGTTAAGCGCGCGCCCAGGATTCGTCGAATTCAACGGAAGGAAATTCCCATTCAAGAGCGAAAGCGCAAACGCAAGGCCCAATCAAGCAACCCCATTTGAATCCGTCAACTCTAGTGCTGAATCAATCGCGTATCGCGATAATCTCAAGTATGCCGATTCAACCGACTCGGATTATGTTACACTCCCCCGTAAAACCCGTAAACTAATAGCAGCCCTATGTACAAGTGATGTCCCTGTGGGTTGGACCCCGCTGCTGGATTTAGGCCCAAGCTTAATATTTGGGAATTTTATAGGCACGAACCGCAACGGTATCGTCTACGCCTATTGTATAAACATGACCGACGACGATAAGGTCATCCCTACGCCACGGGTAACGCTCGAACCTTACGATGAGGCGAGACCCTATAAAAATAACGATTTTCAGGTCGACAAAGAGCGAGCCAATATAAATCTGAGGTATGTCAGACGATTATATGAACAGAATCGTAGTGAAGATTCCGACGAGGAATTCTCCCAATACACGGAAGTATTGGATTTCAATGATCAACTCATGCGCGACCCAAAGTTGAGAGCGCAGAGAGTAAATAAGATCATGGAATTAGCTGATTTAGACGGTGCGACGGAGGAGGGATGCGAAATGATAAGGAGTTTGATAGATCGATATGCAGGCGGGTTTGGATTAGACGGAGAGTATCTTCCCGCTACCCCACTGCTCCAGCATAAAATCGTTCTGTCGGACGATAAAGTAATAAAATGCAAACGTTATCGATATCCTCCTGCTCTAGCGGACCGCTTACAAGACGAGATAGATAAACTCGACAAAGCGGGAATAATAGAGCCCTCCACGTCGGCGTACTGTTCTCCCACGTGGATTGTGCCCAAGCACAACGACGCCCAGGGAAACGAAAGATGGCGACTAGTAACAGATTTTCGCCAATTAAACGAAATAACTGTGGGAAGCTGCCACCCGCTGCCATTTACTAGCGATTTAATAGATAAGCTAGGCGCGGCGAATTACATAACGATTATGGACTTGAAATCGGGATTTTATCAAATAGAAATGGATCCCGAGTCCGCGCACCTTACCGGCTCATCGGGGCCGAGGGGCTGTTTTCAATATAAGAGAATGGCCATGGGTTTAAAAGAATCACCCAACACTTTCATGCGAGCAATGGAGCTAGCTTTTGCCGGGCTATCTCGGGATGAGATGGATGTCTATCTAGATGATATCATGGTGTTTTCTGAAACGCTGGAAGAACACCGAAGACGACTCGGCAGAGTATTAGACAGGTTAGCCCGCGCAAATTTAACGATTGAACCGAAAAAATGCCAATTCTTGAAACATGAAGCCAAGCTTCTGGGACACACACCTCGGCGATAAAGGTTAAGCAATTTCTAGGATTCACCGGTTACTATCGCCGATTTATAGAAAATTATGCTAAGGTGTCGGCACCGTTAGCAGCGCTTACGTCGGTAAAAAATAAATTCGAATGGACTGACGAGCACCAACAAGCGTTTGACACTTTAAAGAACAAAATATGTCAAGAACCAGTTCTCATATCGCCAAATTTGAAAGAACCTTTTATAGTTTAAGAGTTACTCGCTCTAGTTTTTGCGAAGGATCAATTTAGACACTATCTGCATGGGTGCAAATTCACGGTCGTGACGGATCACGAGCCTCTAAAACATTTTCATTCGAGCAAAAAACCTGACCTCCGGTATAATCGTCTTAAGGCATTGCTACGCGGATATGACTTTGAAATCGTATATCGCCCGGGCATGAAGAACGCCAACGCGGACGCTCTATCTCGAAATCCAATTAAGATGGAGGGAATGTCGAGTGAACCAAAAAGAGGCGAACTTTACGATTTAGCCGACGAGCAAGACGATGCCGATAATAACGTCGAGGGCGAGCATCCACCCGCTCGAATTTTGATGGCCCCGGCAAAAAGGAAAAGGGATACGGACCTCGATTAATCTGAAAATCCACGCGATCGGAAACTCGGCAGAGCTGTAATAAACGATGACGATGAAAGTAACGTTAGCCGACAAGGGAACGCTCGTAGTCCGTATCCATTAAGACGACGAGGAAACCGTGTGAGAATTTCCGAATCTACAGAGGAGTCGAAGCCTGTGATTGCTCGAGGTCAGGCGGACGGAAAACTCGCATGCATGAGACGCGACGAGCGTATAGATCAGGGTGTAGCGGAGGCGAGCACGCTACTTAACAAAAGGGAGCATACTTTATCAACGCCCAAAACCGCGGATAAATTTGCTACGCCGAAAACCAACGAAGCCGCGGAAACGCCCGCCGAGTATGAAGGGCTCGTCAAGGATACCACCACCGCTTCTAGCCAAAAATGGGGCGATCATAGAACACGACAGCCCGATATAAATTCCTTGATAGATACAGTATTGTGTAAGAAAGGCACCTTCCGGTTCGACGTTGAGGAAAGGAGAGGTCTTCACGATCATAGAAGTTCACTAGCAATCTTCATTCAAGACGCGGATGATGATGACCTTATAATACCCCCGTAAACAGGAGGGAGAGGACTGGGGAACGCATAAAGACCCGACACTCTCGAGTTCCCTGCGAGGAATCAACAGGGAGGTGCGTACTTTTTACACTCAATTCGAGTGTCTAGAACCAGGTATTCCCCTGGAACTCGTGAGAGACATGCCGACTATACCTCGGCAAACTGCTTATTCCACTCCTTAATCAGGTTAGCCAATTTAGACGTTACCACTCAGGATCTAAGGAGAAGACTCTTAAGATCACAGGCTATACAAATGTGCGAGGATCCGAATGAGGTTATCGGAGTCCTAAGATCGGACCACCAATACGGAATTAATGACTGTATCTATAGTTTCGCGAAGAAATATCATCTAAACGTCTGTGTACACTTTAGCTACTCACGTACACATCCGGTTGTGTATTGTCATTTTATAGCACACAAAGGCTGTGAAACAATACATTTGAAGTTGTGTGATAGTCATTACACGCCATACACGAAAAGGGGCGAGCCTACGGGAGTTTCTACGCGAGAAGGTAATGAGGGCATAGCCACTGACCTTCGGAACGGCTCTATTACACCGACGAACTCAATAAACGTTAATGACGCAGGGCCTCGCCGATTTTTTAGAGACGACGCACGAGAACCAATAAGCGCCGTTGGTATGCTAATATCACCGTATAACTCAGATAACGTACCACCTGAGGCCGAACAACAGGAAGCCATGAAGGTAGAATCGTTGGAATCCGCTGAGAAGGCCGAAAATTCGGCAGAGTCAAGGCTCGAGCGGTACCGCATAAGTAGACCACGGTACCCACGGGACTCCCCACCATGGATCCCCGTGGAACCGTCGATATTTACACATGTGTGTACGGTCAACGAACATCCGTTTAAATATAAGGATAATATAATTTTTCTGTTGTCCGCGGACGGATATTTTGAAACCGATGTAATCTACGCGTTAATTGAACGAAAATATATTAACGGGGACCGAGTACAGGAAATGGGCAAGGAAATAGGCGATACGATAGACTCAATGGCTCGAGACAATCTGGTATTGGGAGTTGTCACCAAAAAATACATCGACGATCGCCCGTTACAATCGAATATTAAGAAAACCGTAAAATCTATAAAGAATTTATGTATCGACCATGATTTACACAGTCTCTCAATTGCACGTGACCTGGGTATACTAACAGATCTCGAGTGGGAATCCTTAGTGGAGAGGTGTAATCAGTTATTCGATGGTATGGAAATTAGTGTAGCACTTTAAAAAAATAATTTACCGATACCAAAAACCGAAGATCGATTTGCTATTCTAAAAGAATATCACGAATCTTCTATTGGAGGACATTGCAGTATTACAAAAACTTACAGAAAAATCGCACGCGATTATTATTGGAAAAACATGCGATCCGACGTGATACAATTCGTAAAAGGCTGCACCAAGTGCGAAACTTATAAATCGATTCGAATAAAAACTAGACAG
The DNA here is from genome assembly GCA_018907245.1 of Eupristina koningsbergeri. Taxonomy (NCBI): domain Eukaryota; kingdom Metazoa; phylum Arthropoda; class Insecta; order Hymenoptera; family Agaonidae; genus Eupristina; species Eupristina koningsbergeri. The sequence goes on from JACCHV010002976.1 coordinate 2,045,497, forward strand.
CCGATGGTAATCACGAACACTCCGTCGAGAGCGTTTGAGCAAATATCGCTCGATTTTTACGGACCTTTACCTGCAACGTCGCGAGGTTATCGATACGTATTAAGTATGCAAGACCTTTTAACAAAATATTGCATATTAGTCCCAGTAAAACACGCCAGCGCGTGAGGAAGTGGCCCGAGCTCTCATAAGATATTTTATTTCATACTTTGGACCACCCACTGCCATATTGACAGATCAGGGACGTCATTTCCAAAATAAACTCTTAGAAGAGCTAGCTGCCCTTTTTCAAATCGATAAGTATAGAACGACAGCCTATGACCCGCAGTCAATTGGGAGCATAGAGAGAATGCACCATACACTGACGGAGTACCTAAGAGCGTATGTGGACAACCAGGACAAATGGGATCGATGGTTAGATCTATGCAACGTACGACAGCTATGTCACGGGCCTGCGTGACATACTTTGCCAGCTGCAAACTATGTCAGCTCTCAACATGAGCCAAGCGAAATACCGATCGAAGTATTACTACGATCGAAGGCTAAGCACAAGGCATTTCAGAAAAGGAGAGCAAGTATATTTACTTAAGGAGCCAACCTCCGGTAAAATGGATGCCCAATATGTCGGCCCTTATGAAATAACGAAGTTAGATTATAGAGCGAATAATGCGATCATAACGCGCGACGATAGAACAAAAACAGTCCACATGGACAAATTAAAGGGGGCAGTCGACCTCATGACACCCAATCCTAACAATAATACGTAGCGCTAAAACTAAAAGGAGTCAACCATATATTAAACGATTTCTATTATAAGTAAGTAGATAATAAGGATAATTTATATGTATAAGTATATTTCATTATTATTTGCACGTGGCATCCTAAAAGGCGGCCCCCGGACGTACCACGAGCAAAAATAACGTTATTAATTCTACACATCAATAAAAAAAAAAACAATTTTATTAATAATAAAATAATGGGAGTTATTAAATATTAATAGGGGATATGTAACAACATATAAATATAAAAAGGAAAATATTTAATAATTAATGATAAGTACAATAGCGTAACTCCGTTTCGATGAACAAAAAGAACGTAGATCAATTCGATTCATACAGGGACGTAACGAAGGACTCTGACAATTAACGAGACGCCATTAATACGCTTCTCTGTGCATCTAATTAGGACCATCCATATGAAAGACTAATGAATTTAATTGGTGACAAACATTAAACAAGAAAAATAATCCCACCATATTGACATTATGTCCTGCCAGTCAATGTGCCAGCAAATACAACGTCAATCTCGAAATTCATAGTCTACGAAAGTCAGGAAATACGTACCCGAGAACATACGATTTTCAAAAAATTAAACTTGGGAGACAAAATATAAGAACTTCCAATCATTCCTGAAGTAGATATTCCATATTTCTACAAAAATTATATAATAATTTCCCTCGGAAACCAGTGGAAAACAAAATTTTCCCTAATTTTAATCATATCGAGCCCAAAATTTCGTAAAAAATAGGCTCAAAATTTCAAAGAAAGGAAAAAACAATTTTATTTCAAGTTTTTTCATTAAAATTGTTAATTTTGAATTAAATTATTAATATCGAGTTATAAAAGTGGCAGAGGCCGAAAAAAAATAAGTTCAACACCGGGATTCGGACCCGCGCGGCCGGGGCGGCAGGCATTAGCCTTGCCACATCGGCCACGCAACGTATAAAATCCTAGAGACAAATTTTTACTCATATACTAATGTCAGTTTTAAAAAGTGATTTATAATATCACTGGAAGTATCCATTAGATACTCAAAAATCAATAATGTAAAAATATCAAATTACTTAAATAAAAAATGCCCGGACATTGCACCGATTCTTACTAATTATAATTAAAAATTAATTAAAAATTAACTAAAAAAAATTCCCGGCTATCGAACCAATTTTTATTAGCTTTGTGATGGAGAGTATTTTATTTTCCATTACTAACCTGGAAAAAATATGTATATTAATTAGTTATGTGAGATGGGCGAAAAGGGGCGAAATAATACAAATCATAATATAAATAAAAGAAATGTATAATACGGATCCTCCTTGAAAGTGGGAGCAGGTTGAAACGAAGTTTTTTCTGTTGAGAATCCCATTGTTTTACCAACTATGACCAGGCCGGCCGGGATTTTGAATGTAACCGGAATTCGAAGCGAACGATGCGCTCCCTATTCTTGTAGTGTGAGTTATAATTAGAGTGAGAGAGAATGATCGCGTAGTGTGAGTAAGAGTGAGAGAGAGAGAGATATATATCGTGTGTATTGCGGTAAAATACATATATATCTCGGGGTATGGGAATTCGAATGTAGTGGTGTAAATTGAATTAAATTAGGGCCTCCACGATGTTGCCGATAATGCCAATCCCGGAATTATCGGCATTTTACAGTAATATTAAATTTTGTATGAAATCGTGCAACTTTGTGTCAATTTTTCAAACGACCAATGAGATTGCACAATTTCGAAAGCACAGTACCAGGGGGGAGCTTGACGGTGTGTAACCAATAAGGGAATGGGTTACACACGCAAGCTCAGGTGTAATTATACAAAATTTCAAATATTCTTGGTAGTGTGTGTTATAAAATTTTGGCTTTCCTTTGTTCTCGAAGGAAAGCCATTTTCAGTTATATTACTGCCTTTGAGTAATCAACATAAAAATCTCTTTTGCGTGCTAAGTGTATTCTTGTGCATTTTGGAAAGTAAGTAAATTTTGCCTGTAATAATTAGTTGGAATATTGGCGATTTTTACCATTGGAGAGAAAGAGAGAGAAAGCCGAGAGGAGTCGATATAATATTTCAATTAATCACAAAATTATCCGCATGGAAGTACGTGGATATTAAGAGACCAGCGACCAATTTTATACACCTATAGAATTTTCGTAATTTATTTCATTATAAACCTTTTAAATTGGACTTGGGTAAGATTATTCACTTATAATTGTAATAGAATTTAAAGTATATATTTATATATCTAAATTATATTCTCTGTAATATTTTATATCTTAAATTATATTTAATAAAATTAATAAAGTGTTAAGTAGTGTAGACCACGCGGATTTGTCGGCCCGACGGCAAATTTTAGTAACGGGACTCGTCCCAATTGATTATAATAAATTTGTGCAAATATTATTATTAGTGTGAGAATTAGTTATTTCGGTAGTGAGTGCGGAATTTTGGTGAAATAAAAAGAAAAGAAAATTGTAAAGCCGCTCGGGATATTTCGCGCACAGTGAAATTTCGCGGTGTTACAGCTTTATATTATTTTATTGATAATAATAAAATGGAAAAATAAAAAATATATATAATTTGAAATCGTTTGAATCGAAATTAAATTAAATTCAATTTCCCGGCTGATCAAGTTCATTTAAAAAAAAAAATGAGTTTGACATCGGGATTCGAACCCGTGCGGCCGGGGCGGCAGGCACCAGCCTTACCGCACCTACCACACCACATATGTAATCCGTCTGGCCAAATATATATATATATATATACATGATCGCGGATTAACGTCGTAATAATTTTTTTAATAAATATAAGATTAAATAAAAATTAAAGGAAAAATAATAAAAAATTAAATTAATTAAAGAAAATAAAATTGAAATATAATAAATTAAGCAAATAAATTAAATGAAGAAATTTATAAATACCAAATAAAAAAAAAAAATTAAAATAGATTATATTTTTAAGTAGGTATAAAATATTTATTCTATCTTGTACACTTTGATAAAAAAACACTTACTAAAAGTTTATTATTATTAGTAAGTAAGATTATTTACTATAACCCGACATTAAATATAATCGGTTCATGCATAAAAAGGTTTCAAACCCGGTTGTTAATGAGAAATCTTTCCTCAAGATTAAAATTACTACATAAAGATATGAAAAATGGTTATCATTACTCTTTCTTATATGTATTGTATTAATTGGACGATTAAGGCAAGAAATACGACTCCTAATTTAAAAAAAATTACCATATGTTCTATATTTTTTGTTTCAATTAAAAGTATTTGGATACTTAAGTATTCAAAAAATAGAAGAACAATACAATATAATCTGTAGATTATTTTCTATATTTATAAAATAAAATAATAAGGCAGTACTTCTATTCTTAGTTAATCTTGACTTGATTAACCAGAATATATATCACAGATAAGTTTAATTAAATTACAATTATTTTCAATTCGATTTATTAATTGTTATTTTATTACATAACTTATCTATTTCAAAAGCATTATTTTATCATCAGTTTCATCACAAAATGATATCAATAATAAAATACAAATTTGTGCAATATTTACGTACTTATAAATATATGTATTAATATATTTAATACCATTGAATTGCATATTGTATGTCATTGGATTCTTCATAAAAACTACTTTATTTACTACCACCAAATATTTTTGAAATTAATTAAAAAGTGCATATTTTCATTTTTTTAAATATTTAAATTTCAATTAAAATTTAATAGAAAGGATTCGAACAATACAAAAAGTAAAAGTATGAAGAATAAGGAGTATTCATACTTGGTATATTTTCTTCAACTTGAAAACCCGTCATCGTATTTTTATGTTTTGTTTATTTTAATTGTATTTGTTATTGTTTCAAATAAAAGAAAATTAATACCAAAATATCTTTTATATATTAAGTATGTGTTGATTAATAAAATCGTAAAATTTATTTTTACTTATAAAAAGTTTTATTAATTTTTGAGCTATTTTGATGAATTTTATAGTTTAACGATGTTCTCATCGTGATATTTTATAAGAAGGAATGGTTCGGGATAACGTGAGTGAAGTATTATAGGATCCAATAATCACATTTTGATAGTTATAAACATGAAATTACAAAATTCACTGATACACATTTTGATAATTATAAATGTAGAATTACAAAATTCACTGATACACATTTTGATAATCGCATAGTCAAAAATAAAAATTGTCAATTCACTTATATAAACACTGTAAGGTTGTGGAATCACTGGTGGAGGTGTACCCAGGGGTGGTGAATGCCGGCAGAGGCAGGGCCTTACCAGGCTGCTGCCCGCTCCTCCATGAGGTAGGCGTAAGTGCGCCCTTCTTCATTACACTTCGCCTCCTCATCATCAAGTATGGAGTACCATACTTCCCTAAAAAGGAAAAAAGGAGAAAGTAATTAATAAAATAATAAATAAAAGAAAAAATCCTAATATAAAGGAAAATATATTAATATCCTATTTACCTCGGTGTTGTCGGAGGTACAAAGCACCCCCAGTGTTGATTCGAAAGGTTGTCGTCCCGAATAAGGGACCGGGTGCGCTGGACATTCCTCCGGTACTCCTCGGCCACACTCTCCACAATGTCGAACATCGACGCATCACCTTCTAGCAGGAGAAGGGCCACGCGGCGGGCCAGGGGTGTTGCCTTTCCGACCCAAGGCCATACCTAAAAATAATAAAAATTAAATTAACCGAATCAAAATAATATTAAAAAATTTACAATCAAGTAGTGAAAAATAATAAAAAAAAAAAATAATTATATATTATCTAAATTTATGAAAAAAATTAATTATATATAAATTTATGAAAAAAATAAATAATAAAAAAAAATAATTATATATTATTTAAATTTATAAAGGGAAAAATAAATAATAAAGAAAAATAATTATATATTGTCTAAATTAATAAAGAAAAATAATTATATATTGTCTAAATTTATAAAGAAAATTTATAAAAAAAAATTTAGAAATAAATATAAATAAAAATTACAACTCATCCCGGTCCTTGACCACTCAAAATAAACAGAAGCCAGTTGGCTGCTAAGCTGTGAAGAATTCAACAATCCAGTAACTAGGCGTTCCATTTTTCACTACCTTGGGCACTTAGAACGGGTGGTTAGTACAATTCACTTATTGTCTTCACTGATAGTACAAGATGCTGTACACGGGCGGACACACGTTTAAATAAGCAAAAAATGTTGACGTAATGTAAAATCTCCGTCGACCAATCCCGCGCCGTGAGTCCTCTCCGGTGGGAACACCTAGATGCGAAGCGTGAGAAAATTTTAGCCACCCGCAACTCCATAATAATAATCAATTAATATTTAAACGATTAATAATATAATAATTCGCAAAAAAAAAATTAAACTTAACACCTGTAATTGTTATCACTTATTCCAACTAATAACCCAATAAAATCCTAACCCAAAAGCAATTTATTAATGCATAATATCATAATTTTGCCAATAATATTACAAAGGGCAGGGCAACGGCACGAGGCGTTTTCTGTTGGAAGGTTAAAATACCGAGGCAAAAATAAACGCAGGCATCGTGACTCCTTGTATTAAAATAATTTTTAATTAAAATAAATATAATAATTCAAAAATTATTACACTGCCACAGTATAAACATACGCAATGCGCCGTTAATTCAACAAAATTATATAAATTATGCATTAGCGCTGTAAATAGGCTTAAAATAAAAATTACACTATTAACAAGCTAATACAGTAAAACCCTTTATTACAGGGCCGGGACGCTATCTAAAATTAGCGAAGCAGGCTCAATCACAACAACCAATAACCCGGGATTTTACAAACAAAAAATTGGAATTCTCAGTACAATTAAAACACACTGGATCACAATACAACATATTAATTTAAAAGAATTCCTCACAATGGACCCAGACACTTTGCTTATTTTCGGCAAAATCAATAAAACGTGTAATACTCTTTTCATAGAGTACGGGTGCCTAAACAAAATTAAATACTTAAGGGATTTAATTGACAGCAACCAAAAGAGTATTTCGCATTTAAGAAATCTCCTATCGGAAACCAATTGCAAAAAAGTATAAACGCTCGCTTTTACCTTTCATAGGCAAGATTAGCAAATATTTATTCGGTACGTTAGATGAAGAAACGGAAACAAAAATAATGAATGCACTCCAAAAAAACCAATAATATCACCTCAAAAATATCTAACTTGGTCTATGAACAAACTAGAATAATAAATTCAAAGTTAGCTAGCCAAGACGATGATATTATTAACTTATATAAATATATTTCAATTATTTCAACATTTAAGGAAATGCAACAAAACTTTGATAAACTAGACGAACTCATCTATATAATGACAGTTAAAAATAATAAATTTGCCCGAGACTTGCAAACAATCACAACGGCATTAACATTAGCATTATCGGGTATTATACACGATGCTTTTATTAACGACAATCCTCCTTGTGACTTGATTAAAACAATCAATGAATCGATTAACGGATTAAAATTGCCCTTATAGCCCAACGCCTCTATTATTGACATACTGAGGGTATCCGAAATAAAAATAATGATAGCTCATACCATCCTAATTTATTATATTTCGACACCATTGATAGACGATGAATCGTACGCTTTATTCAAAATAATGATTTGGCCCGAACCGCAGGCCATAGACTATACCTTCATGTATATAAATCCCGCCACAGAGTACGTAGCAATAAATAATCAGTCGAGTAAATTTATCCCTTTGACAACTGACTATGGACTCTTGCAAAAACATTAACAACAATTTACTATGCCCAAGGATAAGCCAAGAAGAAGAGATTGACGAACATAGCCCCTGCGAAATTAGATCGTTTTCCCTCAGCTACCCTTTAACAACGAAAAATTGCGACATAATAATCTCCCATAGCAGCAAGCCATTTTTTCATCGACTCAAGGGTTTAAATACTTGGATATATGCCACAATGCGTAATATCGAAATGCAACTATATTGCAACAATATTTTAATCGGGAACGAAATTATCGGGGGAAGTGGAATTATTAAAGTCAATCAAAATTGCACTTGGAAGTCGCAGAAAATAACCTTGTACGCGGATTATAACATACGTAATCACAACTTTAGCATTATTTTGGAAAAGCCCAAATTAAAATTGGTTAAGTTATACGACAACGTCGACAAATTAAACAACATACGAGACGAAATTTCGTCCTTTACAAACAATTCATTTATTTATAAAATCAAGGACACAATAACCGACGTTAAATTAAAAGACATTGAGGAAAGAGCTAAGTTGATAAGCGAAATTAGTAATACAAATATTTCTACCACCTTATCAATAAAAATCACGGGAATAACGATAGCCTCTGCCATTATAGTTATCACAATAATTATACTTATAATTATATTTAAGTGCCAAAGGGCCATTAAGATACAAAATTGATACTAACAAATCACGAATCGAATGTCAATTTTTTTTTCTTAGAGTAACGAAAAAGGGGGGTCTCCAAATAACTAAATTTAATAGACTATTTCAGCCTAAAAATCAACTACAGTATAAATGAATTTAAAATACCACTTAACCACTCAATTTAAGAATGATGCGGATCAAGATAGTTAATAATCAACGATTCACTATTCCATAATTATAAAAAAAAAAAAAATTTTTTCCATTTTGTATTTACATATTTTATACATATCTTATATACTGTAAACAATAATTATTATTAAATCATAAACATAATAATTATTGTATCGCTAAAATGTTTTGTAAAAGGAAAAAATTTAAAAATATTGCATATAAATTTACAAAAAAGAGGAGATGCGTTACATGAACATATTGTAATTCAAACACGCACACATACATTAAAACAAACATCTTATCACATTCCTAAGTGGCGCCAACGGGGTCGTTGGCGGGGCGGCCTCGGACGTGTTACGTACGCTATGCAGCTGCATCCGCTGCATAGCAACGTATTACCTTAAATTCTAGGAAAGGGACCGCGAACCCGCGGGAACATAGATAAGAGTGTTCCCGTCGTTCAGCGGCCCGCACGCCGAATTTGCTGAGTGCGCGTATTCCGGGCGCTCGGAGCCTACGCGGCTCGCGGGGACGGCGTTCGTCGCCCCGATAACGCGCGCCGATGGCAAGCGCCCGAGGAATCCGCGGACTCAGCACCCCAACGGTGGGACCGCGGACCCGCGGCTGCTCTCGCGGATGCTTCCAAAATCGGGGAGAATCATCGTCCGCGGCTCTCGCGAGCCGACTTGGAAATCATTCGTGACGGACCCGCGGATCGCGCAACACCTTCAAAAAACCTAAAGTTCATACGGGACTTTAATTATTTACGCGAACATCTTGAAAGAAATTAATATCGTTATTTTAGGGAAACATTAGCGCCGCGTCTCCTCTTTTAATTTGGCATAAAATAATAACATCCATTGACCTATATATTATATTGAATTGTTTTGCTTCTTGGAACCTTCACCTTCCGCCGAGGAGTTAGCGATAACTTCGGATAGCCAGACGGGACTCAGCTTCGGGTTACACAACCGCCTATATTTAAAGGGCGTTTTTAGATTTTTATATTCGTAACACATGTATAAAACGTATTAACATTGCGTATGAAATCACTTTTAATATACACATGTGATATTAAAAAAAACACAATTATTAAAAATACAATGAATTATTATATTTATATAGTATTAAAAAAAATAAATAATTTACAAACATAATATTACAAACATAATATGTCTTTTATTTTAAATAAAATTTAAAAAAAAAAATTACATTATGTTACGTATGTAACGGAATTTATGTTCTTAATTAATAAAATAATAAATGTTGCACAAATTAAGTAGAAAGTAGAACAAAGATCAGCTTAAATAAAAATATGTGCAAGCATGAAATTGAGAAACGTTGTCAGTAAGTGTGATTATTAACTAATATATTAAGAAATTAAAGTATTGCGAATTAAGCCTAAAAAGGAGAACACCTCCACGGTGGGAGGACCCGAAAGAGTTAGCAGTTTTCCTCTATAAATCAGGGGACGAAAATAATAATGAGGGATTCAAAAATGTAATACGAAGTAATTCAATTCCTGTCGGTGACTCTCGTCGGTAAAGCAACACGACTCTCACACTTTCAAACGGATTCACGATAGTACGAGTATTATTGTATTTCGGACACACACGTAGGACGCTAGATTTGTATCACGAGCCATTTAAATACTTACATTCTCTCTTCCGATTTATTATCAATAAATCGGTATTTTAAACGTGAATCAATATTATTATATTTATTGTAATCCTAAAGACCTCACAAAGGCTGAATCGCTTTGACCGATTCAGCTACGGCAGAAACGAACTGGGAAATCATTGAATTATAATTAAGCGAATAAATAAATAAATATATAAATAAGTAGTTACGGAGTATAAATAAATAAATAAATATAGCGCGTTATACCACGTAACAATTACATAAATTATATCTATTATACTTTACATCAGTTAAAAAAAACAAGTACATAAATTCAGATTACATTATTACATTGATAGGATATTTTATAAATTATATAATCTGTCACGTATATAATATTGCAAACTCATACGCAATGAATAAATTGTGCTCGCGTCAGTAAACGTAGACAAAACATTAGGAAATTGTCAATGAGTTAATCGAACTGAATCGCGAGTAACGTGAAACCCACGAGTAATAAGAACTTTTGAATTCGCCAAATTGTGAAGATTCAAAATCAAAGGCGATGATGAATACGCAGGGGTCAATCAAAAGACAATATCGGAGACAGCTGACTTAACGATAATCAAACAGGAACACTCAGAGGGAGAAATTGCGGATTTTGCAAATCTCGATATAGCGCAGGTAATGAGTTGAATCGAAAGAAACAGAGGAGCATTATTATTCGGTTCGATTCCTTCTCAAGTCTTACTTCGGGTTTTAACATTTATCACTATTTGTTTTATACAATCGGGACTTTTTCGCGACACGAACAATTGTAATACACATCATCTCACTCTTTCTCGAAGAACGAATCCTGGAGGAAATTTCGCAATTCAATTATCGCAGAATAAATATAATTGTGATTGCTTAGATACGTAACAATATATAATACAAATGTTTATATTCGCAATTTTCGATTCTTCGATTGTTTCCATTTTTTATATACATTTCTTTTAAATCTAACTATTTCTAAATACAATATATAATACAAATGTTTAACAGTTAACACTAGATGTACATTTGTATATTGCATTAATTATAATGTTTTAATGTTTGCGGTGTATTCTTTATAAGCTTTTATATTTAAAGTTTTTTATTTTTTATAAAAAAAATATTAAAAAATGCAATACATTCATAAATTTACAATAATTTCTTTTCAAAATAATCAGATCTTGTAATATTAGGTTATTAGTTACTATAACAGGTACTAATAAAGTTTTACCTTTTCTGTAACAGGTATAAATCTACTTAAAATGCATAATCCTTTAATAATGACTTTATTACTCTCATTATCTTTTCTACTGTTGTTGCATTAGAGCACCTGTCTCCAATACCTGTACCTCAATCAGCTTATTCTTTTCTTTCATTTAATGAATCACCTTTTACATTTACTTACTCTCCTATATAAACCTTTTTTTTTATTTGTTTACAAAAACATAACAATTAACAACATTTAAATATAATTATACATCTTTAAATTATTAACATATTTACAAGAACATGAATATTATATTTAAATATAATGAATTTAAATTATTTATTCATTTAAAATGTTATTATATACTTATTAATTTAATAATAGATGTGTACATTATATGTAAATATAATATTAATAAAACTTTGGGATAACGTTTGAACTATAAAATGTGTAATTATATTTTCGCTATTATGCACTATTCATACAACATTATTTACAAATTATTACAGGCATATAACATACATACATACATACTTATATATTTAAAATTTTTTTCATATTTCTGTAGTGTGCGTGAGACTTTTTATGTACTTTTTTGTTCTTATTATGGTCATTGCAAAATTTATACAAAAAAAAATGTACACTAAATTCTAAAATTTCATTAATAACATCATGTTTTTGACAAAAATTATATTTTTCCTTAAAATACGAATAATATTCTTTTTTAAAATTAACTTTACAAAGTAATTGCATGCGATTTGCTTTAATGTATTTATATAGTAAGATATGAATTTCATTAAGCAAATAAGCAAGCTTATTACTACAATACATCAAATGTCTCTCGTCATCTACAATTTCTTTTAATTCAGTGAAAGTGTGATGTATCGAAGGTTTATTTGTAAATAATTCATTTTTACATTGTGAACAATTTTTCTGTACATTAATTTTTTTCAATACGTATCTGTGTACGTAAAACAAAGCATTTTTATCTTTTATAAAATCATTTGCAACGTTCGATACATCTATACTTTCACTGACTGTTGCATTCACGCATTCATTTTCTTTATTAATATTATCACATATTTTATAAATTATATTACAATCGTCCAACTTACAATCAATTTTATTATTTGTAAAAAGTGAATGCAAATTATCTAATAATTCACAATCATGAATTTCGCAAATACTATTAATACTATTCGAAAAGCTTAATTATTAATCATACATGTTTTTAAAACCGCGATAAATTAATGATATGTTGTATTATTGTTCATAATTTCATGTTGTCGCACTTGAGAAAATAAGTTTTCGACACCATCCTGATTCAAGGGTCGTAAACATAAAAAGCTTAATTTATAAAATTTTTTTACATCATTCCACAAACATTTTATCGATTTCATTGTGGTTTTCCACCCCTTTAAAAATGAAAAACTGTTTGTAGTGTCTTCATTATTTTACAAGTTAATAATTTTCCATGAACTTATTTTTTCAAGGACGTCGTTTTTCAAGAGGTGATTTCGCAGACACAGCCAAGTCTGTTGGCGAAAATGTTGCACTTGAGCTATTTAAAGAGTCAAAAAGTGAATCAATTAACTCAGAAAATTCAGCAGTATCAATTGCCTCCTCAGGTAGTTGACCACTATTTACGTAAGTATTTATAGCAATAGCCATTGTATGGCTGAGCTGTTGAGCTACTACTTTCACCTTCATTTTCAAAAAAGAATCCGAAAAATTAAGAGTTCAAACCTAATTTTTTCAAAAGCTTAAAATGTTAGAGCTCTGAAATTTCAAAAGCTTTTCACATATACATTAATTTAACCTCCTTTTGTATTGTATCTGCGAGACCATTTTCAGTTATTACTGTTTTATTTAATATGATTTTATTATTGATTAAAGTATTGCGCGTGTTTTTTAATAAGTGAGGAACGTCAAAAATTATGTACACAGGTTTGTCATCAAAAATAAAATAATTCGCGTCTTTAAAATCTACTGTGCTTTCACTTAAAGCTTTTAATGCTGAAACTTGTGTCTTACCCTGGTCACAGACAGTAGCCACAACTTTCAGACCTAAAGAATTAAAAATTTCTAATAAATGAAGCAAAATTGCTTTTAAGTTTTCGGCACTGATAAACGAGTATGTAAAATAAAAAGCTAATTCCTGCTTCCATTGTTTTGTTAAGCCTCTTAACAAAAAACAAGAGCTTTATTAGCTTCTTTATTTATTCGTCCCAAGTGACCCAAATCTTCTAAGTTAATAATTTTATCTTCAAATTTAGAATAATATAAAGAATTTTTCAAATGCATTTCATAGAATTGAAGTGTACATAATTTTTCACTTTGCTTTATTTTTGAAGCATGAAATTTTAATAAATTTATTACTGAATCATTAATACCGCTGTGAAAATGAAATGTTGATAAAATTGATTTTAATGTGCATTGTGACGGCAAATGAAAAATAACTCTCAAATATCTATACAAACGGGGGCTTTTTTTATTTAGTGTTAACACAAAAGTTTTATTGTTTAAACTCCAACGTTTCGCGCTTATTGGCTTATTTAAATTTTGAAATTGACTATAAATAAAATTTTGTACTATAGAATTTAAATTTTGTTCAATGTTATTTAAGAAACCTTTATCATAAATCTCTTAATTTTTCCAATTCTTTTTTTTCAAATTTAATTTTTTATGTAATTTACAAATCTTTCTTAATGCTGCCCGATGCACCGTATACATAATTAATTTTTTTGGAATTAAATCTTTTTTTACGATTTGATTTTTATGTAAAAATTTTTTTGTTTTACTATTTTGTTTTCGGATATTGCTAATTGAGGTGGCGTCACACATGCTCGAGGTACATTTTCCTCTTCTTCTTTGTCCTCTTCATCGCTTAGAAGAAATTGAAAATCTTCTTCTTCTTCTGTTTCACTTGATTTTTGTAAATCATCTTTTTCTATTATATTGCAAATATTTAGTCTATCCGTCATGATCCTGTTTCTTGCAGCAGAGAATTCAATAAAATTAGTATAATATTCTTCATATTCACTTGAATTATACTGCTCTTGTACTGTAATCTTGGGAACTGTTTTCCAATTCAGAAACATTTTGTTTTTACATCTATAATCAGCATCTGTAAAATGCTCCTCGTACACGCAGAATGAACTTTTGTATACAATGACAGTGGAACTATCAATTCCACACATTTTTTTCCAGACACTTCTTATTTCCTCTCTTGCAGGAAATAGGTGAAACTTTTTATTTCCAGAATAATATTTATTATTACATCCTGGCATTTTGCAGGAATACTTCATTTTTCCAGAAAATATTTTAACTAAAAATCTTTTAAAACAATTAACACGTTTAAACTTATAAGTTTTCGAGAACTTTGCAAAAGATTTAATCAATCCGTATACTACAAGCTCTCGAAAGGAAATGGGAAAAAAAGCCTTGTAAGATTTGCAGAAGTTTCTTCTCCTGCCAAAATATTCCCTGTGTAAACTATCAAAAGAAAAGACAGCAATATGCACAGACAACCACCAAAGAGAAAATTTTACAGTATACAATAAAGATACACATAATTTATTCATTTCATGTAGCTTCATACAGTAAATTACATAACATAAATATTCACCTAACTTACTCTCTTTTGTTTCATTCAAATTTTATTCTAAGATATTAACTTTAAAGTTGTTAACATATTAAAATTACAATTCTACTTAATAAAATTTAGTTTCATTCAATAAAACAAAATTTTATTCTAAGATATTATACTTTAAACTTGTATAAGTATTACTCGAACAAAAAATATGTACTTTATAAGTAAAATTGTAATTTTAATATGTTAACAAGTTTTTATGTTCTTTTGTAATGGTATATTAAAAATTATACTTACCGTGCTACATTGTATATTAAAATTATACTTACGTGTCGGCGCGCGTTATATACGCCGGCCCTGCGAGCCGCGTAGGCTACAAGTGCACGGAATACGCGCACTCAGCAAATTCGGCGTGCGGGCCGCTGAACGACGGGAACACTCTTATCTATGTTCCCGCGGGTTCGCGGTCCCTTTCCTAGAATTTAAGGTAATACGTTGCTATGCAGCTGCATAGCGTACGTAACACGTCCGAGGTCGCCCCGCCAACGACCTCGTTGGCGCCACTTAGGAATGTGATAAGATGTTTGTTTTAATGTATGTGTGCGTGTTTGAATTACAATATGTTCATGTAACGCATCTCCTCTTTTTTGTAAATTTATATGCAATATTTTTAAATTTTTTCCTTTTACAAAACATTTTAGCGATACAATAATTATTATGTTTATGATTTAATAATAATTATTGTTTACAGTATATAAGATATGTATAAAATATGTAAATACAAAATGGAAAAAATTTTTTTTTTTTTTTATAATTATGGAATAGTGAATCGTTGATTATTAACTATCTTGATCCGCATCATTCTTAAATTGAGTGGTTAAGTGGTATTTTAAATTCATTTATACTGTAGTTGATTTTTAGGCTGAAACAGTCTATTAAATTTAGTTATTTGGAGACCCCCCTTTTTCGTTACTCTAAGAAAAAAAAATTGACATTCGATTCGTGATTTGTTAGTATCAATTTTGTATCTTAATGGCCCTTTGGCACTTAAATATAATTATAAGTATAATTATTGTGATAACTATAATGGCAGAGGCTATCGTTATTCCCGTGATTTTTATTGATAAGGTGGTAGAAATATTTGTATTACTAATTTCGCTTATCAACTTAGCTCTTTCCTCAATGTCTTTTAATTTAACGTCGGTTATTGTGTCCTTGATTTTATAAATAAATGAATTGTTTGTAAAGGACGAAATTTCGTCTCGTATGTTGTTTAATTTGTCGACGTTGTCGTATAACTTAACCAATTTTAATTTGGGCTTTTCCAAAATAATGCTAAAGTTGTGATTACGTATGTTATAATCCGCGTACAAGGTTATTTTCTGCGACTTCCAAGTGCAATTTTGATTGACTTTAATAATTCCACTTCCCCCGATAATTTCGTTCCCGATTAAAATATTGTTGCAATATAGTTGCATTTCGATATTACGCATTGTGGCATATATCCAAGTATTTAAACCCTTGAGTCGATGAAAAAATGGCTTGCTGCTATGGGAGATTATTATGTCGCAATTTTTCGTTGTTAAAGGGTAGCTGAGGGAAAACGATCTAATTTCGCAGGGGCTATGTTCGTCAATCTCTTCTTCTTGGCTTATCCTTGGGCATAGTAAATTGTTGTTAATGTTTTTGCAAGAGTCCATAGTCAGTTGTCAAAGGGATAAATTTACTCGACTGATTATTTATTGCTACGTACTCTGTGGCGGGATTTATATACATGAAGGTATAGTCTATGGCCTGCGGTTCGGGCCAAATCATTATTTTGAATAAAGCGTACGATTCATCGTCTATCAATGGTGTCGAAATATAATAAATTAGGATGGTATGAGCTATCATTATTTTTATTTCGGATACCCTCAGTATGTCAATAATAGAGGCGTTGGGCTATAAGGGCAATTTTAATCCGTTAATCGATTCATTGATTGTTTTAATCAAGTCACAAGGAGGATTGTCGTTAATAAAAGCATCGTGTATAATACCCGATAATGCTAATGTTAATGCCGTTGTGATTGTTTGCAAGTCTCGGGCAAATTTATTATTTTTAACTGTCATTATATAGATGAGTTCGTCTAGTTTATCAAAGTTTTGTTGCATTTCCTTAAATGTTGAAATAATTGAAATATATTTATATAAGTTAATAATATCATCGTCTTGGCTAGCTAACTTTGAATTTATTATTCTAGTTTGTTCATAGACCAAGTTAGATATTTTTGAGGTGATGTTATTGGTTTTTTGGAGTGCATTCATTATTTTTGTTTTCGTTTCTTTGTCCAATGTACCGAATAAATATTTGCTTATTTTGCCTATAAAGGGTAAAAGCGATCGTTTATAATTTTTGCAAATGGTTTCAGATAGTAGATTCCTTAAATGCGAAATACTCTTTTGGTTGCTGTCAATCAAATCCCTTAAGTATTTAATTTTGTTTAGGCACCCGTACTCTATGAAAAGAGTATTACACGTTTTATTGATTTTGCCGAAAATAAGCAAAGTGTCTGGGTCCATTGTGAGGAATTCTTTTAAATTAATATGTTGTATTGTGATCCAGTGTGTTTTAATCGTGCTGAGCATTCCGATTTTCTGTTTGTAAAACCCCGTATTATTGGTTGTTGTGATCGAGCCTGCTTCATTAATTTTAGATAGCGTCCCGGCCCTGTAATAGAGGGTTTGACTGTATTAGTTGGTTAATAGTGTATTTTTCTTTTAAGCGTATTTACAGCACCAGTGCATAATTTATATAATATTATTTGACTTAAAGGTGTATTACGTGGGTCTTTGTTGTGGCAGTGAAATAATTTTTGCGTTATTATATATTAATAAAATTATTTAGTTAATTTTAATAATGTTATATTCTTATGAAAATCATTTTAATACAAGGAGTCACGATGCCTGCGTTTTTGTTTGCCTCGGTAATTTAACCTTCCTTCAGGCAACGCCTCGTGCCCTTGCCCTGCCTGCCTTTACAATATTAACGTCATAATTATGATATTATGCATTAATAAGTTACTTTTGAATCAGGATTTTATTGGGTTATTAGCAGGAATAAGTGATAATAGTTACGAGTGTTAAGTTTTTTTCAACTATTTGCGAATTATTATATTCGATGGATAATCGTTGATTTTAATTATTAATCTTTTAACTATTAATTACTTATTATTATGGAGTTGCGTGTGGCGAAAATTTTCTCACGCGTCGAGTCTAGGCGTCCTCCTCGAAGGGGATTAGCGGCGCGGGATTGGTCGACGGAGATTTTACATTGCGTCGGCATTTTTTGCTTATTTAAACGGGTACCGGTCTATGGTGAAATCATAAAGTGCTTGTTATAAGTGTACACGTTTCCAGTAGTGAATCTCAAGACAATCGAGCAGCTCTATGACGAAATTTCCAGTGTGGCGGTGGATTTCCCGCGGCTATTTCTACAAATGCTGAGTATATACTTCCAATTTTCCCTTATTTGTAAATTTTATTTAAATTAATTTATTATTTATTTCGGATAATTTATGTTTTAATTATATTTGTACCTATGTTTTTGTTTTAATTATATTAGAATACCCCCTTTTTTTTAAAAAAAGGTGCTGGATATTTACACATATCGTTTTAACAAAATTTTTGGTACTTATTAACTTATTTTTTATGTAATACTTAATATCTAAATTATTATAAAAATTGAAAATACTAGTATTTTTCACTTTTTGTTGCCCATTGAATTTTTTTTATTCTACATTTTCATATTTTTATGTAAAATACATGATTGAGATCCGCGTATAATTCATAAGGTTGATATTAAATTAAATGTACTTACAAAAACGGTTAAGTTTTAATATTCGTTTTAATAGATAAATTTTAATACATAAATGCAATATGTTTCATTTCCGTGTAATTAATTACATTTAAATTTATTTAATTTTACTTTTATCTTTTATTTTGAATTATATTTATATTTTGCTTTTGATTATATTTATATTCATTTTTTTGTTCTATATTTTTTAGTTCTGGCCCTGGGTGGGCAAGGCGACGGCTTTGTGCCGCCGTATGGCCCTTCTTTTACTAGAGGGCGATGCGGCGACTTTTGAGGTGGTAGAGAAGGTCGCCGAGGAGCATCGGCGAGTCACTCGCCAAAAGCGGGCAATCTACGCGAGGACAACGCATTCAACCAACACTGGGGCCTCTTCGTCCCACCAACTCCCCGTGAGGTTTGGTACTCAATACTCAACGGCGAGGAGACAGCCTTCGAAGAGGAAGGCAAAACTCATGCCTTCCTGATGGAAGAACGGGCGATGTTATTCGGATCTCCAGGCACCACATCATCAAATTGATAATACAGTTTTAATACAACTATTCTTAAATATGTTATGATATGAAACTTTAATGTGAATAATTTTCTTTACTCGTTTACCACAAGTAATAATGTATTTTTGACAATAACTATAAGCAAATCTAAATAGTCATTTACTAAAATTGCTAATACTAATATTTTATTTAAAATTCATTAAATGTAAATGAATTTGTGTATCAATAAATATAAAATACATTTAAGTAAAAACTTTACACTTTTCTCTTTCCTTTATTCTCCTTCCTTTTCTTTCCCTTGTTTTATTTATTACATTTATTATAAAATTGATTTTCTTTCTTATTTATTATTTATGATTTTATTCAAAATTTATATTTATTTTATAGTTTAAATTTTTTTTTTTATATCAATTCAATATTTATATTTATTTTATAATTTAATTTTTTTTATCTTTATTTTATAGTTTAATTTTTATCAATTCAAAATTTATATTTATTTTATAGTTTACTTTTTTTTTATCAATTCAATAGATTTATCTCTATTTAATTTTATAATATAATTTTTTTGTTAATTAACTAGATGTATCTATATTTAATTTTATAATTGTCAAAAAGTATCGTGGCATGGCTCAGTCGTCAACCCGTATGCCCGTCGCCCGGCGGCGCGTGTTCGAATATCGGTGCCACGAACCTTGATCCAACCATTCATAGATTTTTTTTTTTTATAAATTCAATTGATTTTATTTTTATTTCATTGATTTTTATTTAATCAGCCGGAGATTTTTAATTTAAATTAATTATTAATAATATTGATAATTCATAAATTATACCTTTTTCAAAATTATATGAATTTTTTCGTTTATATAATTTAATATTTTTATAATTATTAATTTAATACGGGTATCAAATGGATACTTTATAATTTAAATTATCATTTTATATCTAACTTCCATATATAAGTAAAAATTTGTTCGTAGTGTTATATATGTTGTGTGGCCGATGCGATAAGGCTGGTGCCTGCCGCCTCGACTGCACGGGTTCGAATCCCGGTGTTGAAGACTCCTTTATTTCGGCCATTGTCACTTTTATTATTCAATAATAATAATTTAACTAAAAATTAACAATTTTAACGAAGAAAACATGAAATAAAATTGTTTTTTCCTTTTTTTGAAATTTTGACTCATTTTTATGAAATTATGGGGCTCAATATCGTTAGAATTAAGGAAAATTTTATTTTTACTGTTTTCCGAAGAAATTATTCTATAAAATCAACGGAAATATGGAATATTTCTTTCAAGAAAGATCCCTGTAGAAATTATACTAATCTATGTTTCTTGTTATCAAAATCGAGCTTGTTCTGTTGTACTTATTATTACTTATTGATTATTTATTATTTATATATAAATATATTTTATTATATATCCTATTTTAATATTAGATGACAGCTTATTATTTTATCATTAATAAAATTGTTTTTTTTTTAAATTTATTTGTAGAGTTAATTGCGTTATTTTTGCTCGTGGCCCGTCGGGGGGCCGCCCTTTAGGACGCTACGTGCAAATAATAATTGAATATAACTTATACATAGAATTTTCCTTATTATCTAATTACTTATAATAGAACTTATTTAATTTACGAGTGACCCCTTTTAGTTTTATCACTACGTATTATTGCTTGAATTGAGTGTCATGAGGTCGACTGCCCTGTTTAATTTATCCACGTGGACCGTTTTCGTTCTATCGTCGCGCGTTATGATCGCATTATTCGCTCTATAATCTAACTTCGTTATTTCATAAGGGCCGACATATTGGGCATCCATTTTACCGGAGGTTGGCTCCTTAAGTAAATATACTTGCTCTCCTTTTCTGAAATGCCTTGTGCTTAGCCTTCGATCGTAGTAATACTTCGATCGGTATTTCGCTTGGCTCATGTTGAGAGCTGACATAGTTTGCAGCTGGCAAAGTATGTCACGCAGGCCCGTGACATAGCTGTCGTACGTTGCATAGATCTAACCATCGATCCCATTTGTCCTGGTTGTCCACATACGCTCTTAGGTACTCCGTCAGTGTATGGTGCATTCTCTCTATGCTCCCAATTGACTGCGGGTCATAGGCTGTCGTTCTATACTTATCGATTTGAAAAAGGGCAGCTAGCTCTTCTAAGAGTTTATTTTGGAAATGACGTCCCTGATCTGTCAATATGGCAGTGGGTGGTCCAAAGTATGAAATAAAATATCTTATGAGAGCTCGGGCCACTTCCTCACGCGCTGGCGTGTTTTACTGGGACTAATATGCAATATTTTGTTAAAAGGTCTTGCATACTTAATACGTATCGATAACCTCGCGACGTTGCAGGTAAAGGTCCGTAAAAATCGAGCGATATTTGCTCAAACGCTCTCGACGAAGTGTTCGTGATTACCATCGGCTGTCTAGTTTTTATTCGAATCGATTTATAAGTTTCGCACTTGGTGCAGCCTTTTACGAATTGTATCACGTCGTTCGCATGTTTTTCCAATAATAATCGCGTGCGATTTTGCTGTAAGTTTTTGTAATACTACGATGTCCTCCAATAGAAGATTCGTGATATTCTTTTAGAATAGCAAATCGATCTTCGGTTTTTGGTATCGGTAAATTATTTTTTAAAAGTGCTACACTAATTTCCATACCATCGAATAACTGATTACACTTCTCCACTAAGGATTCCCACTCGGGATCTGTTAGTATACCCAGGTCACGTGCAATTAAGAGACTGTGTAAATCATGGTCGATACATAAATTCTTTATAGATTTTACGGTTTTCTTAATATTCGATTGTAACATGGGTTGGTCAATGATGTATTTTTTGGTGACAACTCCAAATACCAGATTGTCTCGAGCCATTGAGTCTATCGTATCGCCTATTTCCTTGCCCATTTCCTGTACTCGGTCCCCGTTAATATATTTTCGTTCAATTAACGCGTAGATTACATCGGTTTCAAAATATCCGTCCGCGGACAACAGAAAAACTATATTATCCTTATATTTAAACGGATGTTCGTTGACCGTACGCACATGTGTAAATATCGACGGTTCCACGGGGATCCATGGTGGGGAGTCCCGTGGGTACCGTGGTCTTGTTATGCGGTACCGCTCGTGCCTTGACTCTGCCGAATTTTCGACCTTCTCAGCGGATTCCAACGATTCTACCTTCATGGCTTCATGGTTCTCGTGCGTCGTCTCTAAAAAATCGGCGAGGCCCTGCGCCATTAACGTTTATTGAGTTCGTCGGTGTAATAGAGCCGTTCCGAAGGTCAGTGGCTATGCCCTCATTACCTTCTCGCGTAGAAACTCCCGTAGGCTCGCCCCTTTTCATGTATGGCGTGTAATGACTATCACACAACTTCAAATGTATTGTTTCACAGCCTTTGTGTGCTATAAAATGACAATACACAACCGGATGTGTACGTGAGTAGCTAAAGTGTACACAGACGTTTAGATGATATTCCTTCGCGAAAATATAGATACAGTCATTAATTCCGTATTGGTGGTCCGATCTTAGGACTCCGATAACCTCATTCGGATCCTCGCACATTTGTATAGCCTGTGATCTTAAGAGTCTTCTCCTTAGATCCTGAGTGGTAACGTCTAAATTGGCTAACCTGATTAAGGAGTGGAATAAGCAGTTTGCCGAGGTATAGTCGGCATGTCTCTCACGAGTTCCAGGGGAATACCTGGTTCTAGACACTCGAATTGAGTGTAAAAAGTACGCACCTCCCTGTTGATTCCTCGCAGGGAACTCGAGAGTGTCGGGTCTTTATGCGTTCCCCAGTCCTCTCCCTCCTGTTTACGGGGGTATTATAAGGTCATCATCATCCGCGTCTTGAATGAAGATTGCTAGTGAACTTCTATGATCGTGAAGACCTCTCCTTTCCTCAACGTCGAACCGGAAGGTGCCTTTCTTACACAATACTGTATCTATCAAGGAATTTATATCGGGCTGTCGTGTTCTATGATCGCCCCATTTTTGGCTAGAAGCGGTGGTGGTATCCTTGACGAGCCCTTCATACTCGGCGGGCGTTTCCGCGGCTTCGTTGGTTTTCGGCGTAGCAAATTTATCCGCGGTTTTGGGCGTTGATAAAGTATGCTCCCTTTTGTTAAGTAGCGTGCTCGCCTCCGCTACACCCTGATCTATACGCTCGTCGCGTCTCATGCATGCGAGTTTTCCGTCCGCCTGACCTCGAGCAATCACAGGCTTCGACTCCTCTGTAGATTCGGAAATTCTCACACGGTTTCCTCGTCGTCTTAATGGATACGGACTACGAGCGTTCCCTTGTCGGCTAACGTTACTTTCATCGTCATCGTTTATTACAGCTCTGCCGAGTTTCCGATCGCGTGGATTTTCAGATTAATCGAGGTCCGTATCCCTTTTCCTTTTTGCCGGGGCCATCAAAATTCGAGCGGGTGGATGCTCGCCCTCGACGTTATTATCGGCATCGTCTTGCTCGT
This sequence comes from Eupristina koningsbergeri, assembly GCA_018907245.1. Classification (NCBI taxonomy): domain Eukaryota; kingdom Metazoa; phylum Arthropoda; class Insecta; order Hymenoptera; family Agaonidae; genus Eupristina; species Eupristina koningsbergeri. Next base: position 2,069,154 of record JACCHV010002976.1, read on the forward strand.
CGGCTAAATCGTAAAGTTCGCCTCTTTTTGGTTCACTCGACATTCCCTCCATCTTAATTGGATTTCGAGATAGAGCGTCCGCGTTGGCGTTCTTCATGCCCGGGCGATATACGATTTCAAAGTCATATCCGCGTAGCAATGCCTTAAGACGATTATACCGGAGGTCAGGTTTTTTGCTCGAATGAAAATGTTTTAGAGGCTCGTGATCCGTCACGACCGTGAATTTGCACCCATGCAGATAGTGTCTAAATTGATCCTTCGCAAAAACTAGAGCGAGTAACTCTTAAACTATAAAAGGTTCTTTCAAATTTGGCGATATGAGAACTGGTTCTTGACATATTTTGTTCTTTAAAGTGTCAAACGCTTGTTGGTGCTCGTCAGTCCATTCGAATTTATTTTTTACCGACGTAAGCGCTGCTAACGGTGCCGACACCTTAGCATAATTTTCTATAAATCGGCGATAGTAACCGGTGAATCCTAGAAATTGCTTAACCTTTATCGCCGAGGTGTGTGTCCCAGAAGCTTGGCTTCATGTTTCAAGAATTGGCATTTTTTCGGTTCAATCGTTAAATTTGCGCGGGCTAACCTGTCTAATACTCTGCCGAGTCGTCTTCGGTGTTCTTCCAGCGTTTCAGAAAACACCATGATATCATCTAGATAGACATCCATCTCATCCCGAGATAGCCCGGCAAAAGCTAGCTCCATTGCTCGCATGAAAGTGTTGGGTGATTCTTTTAAACCCATGGCCATTCTCTTATATTGAAAACAGCCCCTCGGCCCCGATGAGCCGGTAAGGTGCGCGGACTCGGGATCCATTTCTATTTGATAAAATCCCGATTTCAAGTCCATAATCGTTATGTAATTCGCCGCGCCTAGCTTATCTATTAAATCGCTAGTAAATGGCAGCGGGTGGCAACTTCCCGCGGTTATTTCGTTTAATTGGCGAAAATTTGTTATCAGTCGCCATCTTTTCTTCCCCTCGGCGTCGTGCTTGGGCACAATCCACGTGGGAGAACAGTACGCCGACGTGGAGAACTCTATTATTCCCGCTTTGTCGAGTTTTTCTATCTCGTCTTACGATCTGCTAGAGCAGGAAAATATCGATAACGTTTGCATTTTATTACTTTATCGTCCGACAGAACGATTTTATGCTAGATCAGTGGGATAGCGAGAAGATACTCGCCGTCTAATCCGAATCCTCTTGAATATCGATCTATCAAACTCCTTATCATTTCGCATCCCTCCTCGGTCGCACCGTCTAAATCAGCTAATTCCATGATCTTATTTATTCTCTGCGCTCTTAACTTTGGCTTGCGCATGAGTTGATCATTGAAATCCAATACTTCCGTGTATTGGGAAAATTTATTACGATTTTGTTCGTATAATCTGCTGACATACCTCAGATTTATATTGGCTCGATCTTTGTCGACCTGATGATCGTTATTCTTATACGGTCTCTCCTCATCATAAGGTTCGAGTGTTACTCGTAGCGTGGGGATGACCTTATCGTCGTCGGTCATGTTTATACAATAGATTGCGGTTTGTGCCTATAAATTTCCCAAATATTACGCCTGATCCTACATCCAGCAATGGGGTCCAACCCACAGGGACATCACTTGTACATGGAGCCGCTATTATTTTACGAGTTTTTCGGAGGAGTGTAACATAATCCGAGTCGATCGATTCGACGTACTTGAGAGTCTCGCGATGCGTGATTGATTCAGCTCTAGAATTATCGGACTCGTATGTGATTGGGCCGTGCGGTTGCGCTTTCGCTCGCGAACGGGAATTTCCTTCCGTTGAATTCGGCGAATCCTCGGCGCGCGTTTACCTTGCCATGGTGTCTGCTTATCATGTCCCAGCCGATTAACCCGTCTTCGGTGATGTCTAAGCTGTTGGGGACTGTGTGCCCAATTCTTGGCCTTCGGTATCGCATGCTGCCTGAGCAACTCCCATTATCGTTATACAATTGCTTTTATCTACATATGCGGTCGATCTCAACTTTTCGGATTTGATTAATGATATCTCCGCTCCCGTATCTACGTAAAACCTGGCTTTTCCTCCTACAAAATCTTTCCCTGTAAGTTCTACTGTGGGTGGTTCGTTGTCGTGCCACACGAGGTTAATTCTAACTATTCGGAGAGGGACCTCATTGGTCCGAGCCTCTGTCCGTTCGGCTACTGAGGTTAGCGCCGAACAAGTTTCTCGTTTAAATCCTTAGCTATCATTTCTTCACCAGCTGGTTTGTTGGGTTCATTTTTATTGTTGTCCCGGTTTTTCCGAGGCTCACGGGAGCCTTCTCGACTGCTATCGAAACTGCTGTCCCGGAGTCTGTAATCCCGATCCCGGTCTCTCCGATCGCTCTTACCGCGGTCCGGTCGGTCATCCTTATCTCGGTCTCGTCTATCGTAACGATCACGGTTACGTTGGTAATCCTGATCACGTTTATCGTATCTGTCGCGACTTCGCCGTTCGTATCGATCCCGATTCCAATCACGTCTATCGTAACGATCATTACGCCTAAACTTATAATTTCCCGAGTATTTTCCCTCAGGACGTCGGTCCTCCCCGCGGTCTTTTTGTTCCGCAGGTTTTTGACGACTCTTTCTATCCTGGATGCTCCGTCGGTCCCGGTTCGCTCTCGGCCCTTGTCGCAATTGCCTCACTGGAGCTTTCTGGTGGCCCCGCCTGTCGTCACTATCCTCAGAGGAGGTCGATCGGTCCCTTTGCTTGGTTTTCGGCGGGCGCGCTTCGCGGACACGATATATGCCTTCTAACTTACGTCAGACTGTTACCGAGTGACCGGGTTTCATACAAAAGCTACAGATCTCTTTCTCTTTACCCTTGTCTTTTTTTGCGTCGGGTTGGCTGTTACACTAAGCAATCACTTATTTCCTCACATGGATAACTCGGACTCGACCCTAGCGGCTTCCTGTATAACCTCGTTTAGGGTGGCCGGTTGTGCAATTAAAATGTTGGAACTATTTCTCGGCCTGAGTCTCATTATAAACTGGGACCGAGATGTAGCCGCGACTTCCTTGATTTTACACTCCTTCTCTATCGAGCTCATGCTATTATTGCATGCTATTATTGTCATTAAATGATTGGCCAGCCTCTGAACTCTCCCGGCGTAATCGGCGACGGACTCATTTTCACCTTGATCCACCGTGTTTAATTAACCCAGTAATTCGAGATCCGATTTAGCACTACCGAAGTGGCTAGTCATTTCGATCAATACTTCTTGATCGACCCGAATTCGTTGATACGATCCCCATAGGCATCGGCTGCCCGTCCGGTTAGCTTATTCGCCAATGACATCAATATATATTTGTTGTTATGACCACCGGATTCCGCTAAAATGTCTCTTATTGTGCCACAAAACCGTCTCAGGTGTTCCGGACTCCCGTCGAACATGGGGATTTGTGCAACCAATTGGGGTAAACTGACCCCTCCGGGCATCATCGTTCCCTTGCATGTAGATGTCGAATGCAGCATGCAACTCCCTGATTCCTTAGATTGGTCTCTGCTTTCTGAGTTATCGCGTCTTCGGGAGCGGCTTGCGCTTCCTGATGATCGGCGCAACTCTCGCTCGGGGGACGGAGTATAATCTCTCGAGTGACGTCTGTATCCCGATAATCGGCGTGACTCGCACTCAGGAGACGGAGTATATTCCCTGTGTCTCCCTCTTCTGCTTCCGCGGTTCAGGGATCCACGAAAGGAGGAACTCCGCGACTGACTCATGGTGCTGTCCGCGCCTCGCGAACGCCACGCGTTCCTTGACGATCGACGCGTGCTTCGATCGATTGATGATGCAGAACACTCTGATTGATTATCGTTACCCCTACGGCTTAGTTGCTCTCGTGACCTCGATTTCCTCATTTCCTGTTCCGCAGGGGTGATCGCGCTCTCGCCGAATTTTATAGACGAGGTTCGAGGAGGTGTAGATATATAGCTTGCTCCCGTGCTGGTTGGACGTCGCCGATCTGTGTCGTCTGACCTTTCGCTATCCCGCTCGGCTAGTTTAGGGGGCTGAGTGCCCCTTTCGTTCTCTCCTGCGGAATTATGTGTCGGCATATCCTCCTGGGACGAGCTGTCATGGCCTGGTCCCAGTTCCCTTTCTATTGCATGCCGAACTTCGGGACGCATTTTCAATATCATTTTTATTATCGAAGTCCAGTCATCAGATCTATGGTCGTACATTAACTCCTCGATGACGGCTTCCGGTACTCCAACGGGTGATTCGCGAAGCCACAACGCCAAACTCGCGCTCCATCTCTTCTCGCTATACTTCTTCAAACGATCGCGTATGGCTTTCTTTTCGATGGAGCTACTCATTTTACTAAGGAACAGAGGGGTTAGTTCCCGTAACTCCGCTTGGGATAAGGCTTTTGTCAAACTGAGTATGGCTTGCTGGGAAGTCATCTCAACAGTTTGTTTCTTCGTTCCGTGCGGAGGTACTTCCGGAGCCGCGGACTTGGCAGCCTTTTTCCTAAACATATTAACTCGTATGTCCCTGTCAGCTAATCGATTCAGCTGGGCTACTGGCCTACTCTTGGGCTTAATCGCCACGACGTTACGAACTGATCTTAGGATTCGCGCTAAACGCTTGCCCTGACTAACCGTTCTCACTCCCCCAGTTTTCCGCATTCGCGTCTTTCCACGTGGCTACCACGGATTTTCCCGCACCCGCGGCGGTCGTTGTTGCGCTCACGTATCTATCAATACACTCGCCGATAATAATTGGGGATGTTTTGACTATAATTTATTATAGCCCGGACCTTACCTAAATTTCACAATTTTCAGAGCAACTGGTTAATATTAATAAATTGCTAATTCCATCAATTTTACCTATAAATTCTTCCGTGTGGGATAGTTTTAAATTTCCTATGGTGATCATTCACCAATGTTATGCGACAATACTCACAGAGTGATAGCGATTTATTTCATTTAATTAATAATAATTAATTAATAAAAATCTGGTATTAAATGTAATTTATCAATTGTTATTAATTCACTCAATAATCAGTCAACCTAATGAGATGGATTGAGAGGTTATTTAATTAAATAGTATTCATTGAAAAAGTGTAGTTTACTTTAAACTTACTTGTTAATAATAACTATTTTATACTTAACAATGCTTAATTTATTTAATTTAATGTGTAATTCTTTATTTTAATAATTAAATTAAATCGAAAATAAAATTTTAAATAATTACGTATTCTCAAGAATTAAGACTTTTGTAGCGTAATTATTTTATATTAATTAATTTTCCAAAAATTTTATTTTTATACATTATTTAATAATGACGATGAAAAAGTTACTCAATCAATGGTTTTATTATAATGAGTTGAATTAAATCATGCCAGACTCACAATTAAAGTTGCAATTTTATATTTGATTTTAATAAAATTTCAATTTAAAATATATCACGTATCACTGTCAATTTTATACTTAATTTTCAGGTTATTTGTTAGTGAAACGCGGAGGATCCCAATTTTGTCAGATATTAGTTATTAATTATATTCACTTACTTTATCGCCGTGATGGCTGCTATTATCAGTACGCAAAATTCTCGCCGCATCCTTGAAGGCCGATGCTCGTGGTAACTGATATATGGGGAAGTATCGTACGTCCCCAAGAGTCCACCTTGACCTAGTTGTCGTTCCTCTTATAACGCTGGTTTTGTAGTCTCTTATCCCCTGTAAAATATTTTGTGACAATCTGTCCCCTCGCACGTTTTTCCCTTTATTTTGCTTGCAGGTAGAAGTCGATAAAGTCAATAAATATATTATTACAATTGAAACACAAGTGTTCGGCGCGTTCTTTCGCCGTCGGAAAACCGACGGCGAGAGAGCATGCGCATTCGAAAAAAACAATGACGAGGACGAACCCTAATTTTATTAAGATCCAGAAATTCAGCGCGCAGGAAGACGCTTTCTCCATCGCAAATTGTGTATAATTCCTCTGCGAGATTTTTTCAGAGATTCTTGCATATTTCCACATATCGTTTTGCTTGCTTCTCGCTTCCGTTTGGGATTAAGTAACGATTCACGTGCTTTGCTATTCTGATGATCGATTGATCATCATCGAGCGTACTCGTGGTTGTGTGTGAATGTGTTGTGGTGTTGCATTGGAGGTGTTGCTACCTGAGCACAAGGCTTTTCTGCACGCCTTTGAGAAAGACATCAACCCCAGCGGCCCGATCACCAAGTGATCCACTCATGCCGCAACGGCACTATTGCGACGCCCAGGAAGTAGCCGAGTGAGGTAACTGGACGCTATGAAAATGTAAGCAATTAGAATAAGTTTTTTAAAACAGTAATAAGTAGTGTAAGGTAATTATGAAATTATAATTTTATCAATAGAAAATTAATTAAAGAAATAATTAAAGTGTAAGCGAAAAATCTTTATATTTGATCATGAATATAATTAAGAAATATATCATCTAAAATGATTAAAACTTTATTATATCATTGCAAATCGTTGTTAATAACATATATCTAATTTAACATCATTTTATTTTTATGCTTTAAAGGTAAAGATAAAAGAAAGTCTTTTTATTCGTTCAAAAATATATTTTTCTGACTTTTATATAATATTGTAATGTTTTTTACACACACAAATATATAAATAATGAGTTGTTAAAATAAATAAGCATTAAAAAATGTATGTATTTAAAGGAAATTTATTTCAATAATATGTGCATTTGATTTAAAAATTTTTTTTTATTTAACAATATAATTTAAATACAAATAATAAATATAAATTTTAATATTATACATATATATATATATATATAAATACTAATGGTCTTGTGATTGATTATATCGATTCTTAGTTTTTCACCAACACAGAATTCAATTTTATGTTTATAGCAGCCGTGTACATGTACTTCAACACATGAGACATGGATATATGTGGTGAAATTGATCATATGATTTTTAGAATTTCCCCTTACGAGTATAAGTCATTATCTATCCTCACTCATTTATTTTCCCGTCTCGAATATGCAGTTAGTTGAATCTGATCCGCTAGAGGCAGCACTATTTTCCAGCATAATTCGTAGCTTACCCCACTCCTCATTTTTGTTACTCCTAATCTTCTCCTCGAACAAGAAGATAGTTGAACCGCTAGAGGCAGTAGCATACAGCTTTTTAAATTTAGAACAACCGTCCCATTGGTGATTAGCAATCTCTCTTATAATCTCTGATACACAGAACAGTAAATAAGAGAATGTTAAGTTCAATGCTTTACTTAAGAAACAAACATGGTGGTTAAAATATCTTTTTTCTCTCTCGCACTTTCGAAGCGATTTTAGCGATCCCAATGGACACATGGGAGATTAAAAAAAATTTTTTATAAGCACTTCGAAACCTATTTTTAAAAAAAGGTATATATAGATATATGAACTACGAGTAAAAGAAATAGACATCTGAAATATTTCGAGCTTTAAAAATAATTTAGTATAAATGAAAAACATTTTTATCAATAATTTTATGATTATTCAATTTCTTTTTGAAATGTAAATGATTTTTATTTAATTATAGAGTTTATTTTTTATAGAGCAAGAATATAATTCATCCGCCATGAATAAACTTGAAACTTACAAATGACAAATAATATTAAATAAAGGTAGAAAAAAAATTTTAACAAATTATTTTTAATACAATATAAATATACATATTGTATTTAAAATATTACGAAATAATATAAATCTTTATGTACTTAGAATTTTTAAAAGCGATGTATAAGTACAGTAAATTCGCCTGCTCTATTAATTGTCAACGAAAAGATTTTCTTCTTGTTCTTTAAATATCGATGGTACAAGATAATCTTTACATACAATAGTGAGAGTATAAACTAATGCTTTTATTATTGCATCTGTGCCGACTGCAGATTTTGAACTTCGGCGCAGGTAAAGCAATAAATTTATTATCTTCTACTTTTACTAGTGCATGAAGAATTTCTCTTATTTTTAATATTAAAAACAGAGATGGAAATGTTTTCTGTAGACAATTGATAGAGCAGCCGAATTTACTTTATCTATGCGTATTAAAAATGTTTATAAATTTAAAATTTTACACAATAAAAAATTTGAGGAAATTTGTTAATTTTACAAATTATAAACAATTTTTGATAAATTATTTGATGAAAACCAACATTTATAAATCTTGATCAAGCAACTTTGTCTTATATTAATAAGTTGACTTTATTCTTATTTCATAATTAAATTGAACATTGTTAACTTAAATAGTAATACAACTATAAAAAAATAAAAATATAATATGGTCTCTCGATAATATTTGTTGATTATACTACATCTATGAAAAATTATATTACATATATGGAACATTATTCAGAATTATTAATATTAAATAACAAATGTATACATATATTTTTTTACATAATTATTTAATATTGAAAAATTTATTATAAATACTTGTAAACTTCATCATCAAATTTACTTTTATTTACTACTATGTTTATTTGATTAGAATTATTTTCAAATTAAAACATTCAATTCATAATTTAAAACAGTATATTTATAAAATAAAAATACAGAAAACATAATTGCAAATAAAAGCAATACATTTAAATATATGTTAGAAATATCTCCAACAAAGTCAAATTCAAGTAATGAAAAAATAAACGCTTACATTCCAATGTATTGAAAATTGCCAGAAAATGAGATAATGTAACATTAAAATTTATTAAATCTAATTTTATGTTAAATTTTTTATGTGAACAAATGAAAAATATATATATTACTAAAAGTTTAACAAAAAAATTCGATTCATTTTTGGAAATAATTCAAATAGATTAAATGTAGTGTTTTATCTCTATTCTTAAAGAATTTTTAAAAATTTTGTTCACGAAAACGAAAATTCAATTGCAGTAAAATTTGTTTCCCATAGAAATGAGAATGTCCGTCAAATATCTGTGTGAACAATTGCATGAAACAATAATCTTTTATGACAAACACCAAACACGTACGAAAAGTTTTGTGTTACGAAGATTTTGTTTGGAAATCTGTTTAAATGCGCCAGTTCCACCTCTTAAAATACTAGGATTTTGATACCAGCAACAAGGGAGCGGTGTAACCCACTTAAAAATATTTAATTTTTAAATTAAATTAGAAAATGGTAGCGGTATATTGATACAAGTGTACCTGTAGCTGCTGTACTGATTATGATACCAGCAATAAGGGGTGGGATTACCCGCTGTACCTGCTGTTCCGATTATGATACCACCAGAACTAGAAATAACTTAAGTATATAAAATAAAACAAATTTGATTAATTAATAATAATAATAATAATGATAATTAAGTGTAATAAATACATATTCATTTGTATAATGTGCATTTTTTTATTAGCTTAATTTATTAATAATAAGTTAAAATCCAAGATATTAAATAAAAATACAATTTTCAATTATATCATTTATTATTAATGGCTTTAAAAGAAAATTATATTTTACTGAAAATTATAATTTAATTTAATTTCATTTTTTATAATCAACAATAACTTCTAGCATCAAATGCTATATATTTTTATTAACTTTTCACAGAAATATACAATATTATTATATAAAATATTTAATGAATATAAAAATCAATTTATCGGGTATGAAAATTTAATCAATGTGTATGAAATATATATATGAGACTTTCTAGAGTCAATTGTTTCTTTAACTTCCAAATATTAATTTTGAATTTTGAAAATACTCTTGAAAAAATCATTTAAATTTAAATTAGGTACCAATAAACGATTTTAAAAACTTGTTAAACATACTCTTTATTTGTATATTTATATTTTTTTTGAAAATATAAATATAAAAATTTTTCCCCTATTATAATTTTTAATTAGATTTATTATAAATTATTATTTCTTATAAAACATATTAATTTGTTTGATTATTTTTCAAAATGTTTATATATATACATTAAAATTAATGACATAAATAATCTTAATAACTTAGTAGTGTCTATTTCTTATAAAAATAATTAATTTTAGAATTTTTATTTATGAAATTTTATAAAATTAAAAATATTGATGCAATTAAATAAAATGGCATATAAAATGGTATTTGATTTTCTATCACATATTATTTTGTCTACACATCATCCCAGAATCACAGAAATCACATCATCACAGAATAATAAATACAATATATTTCATATAAATACAATATATGAAATGTACTGCATTTATTATTCTTTTTTGTAATTTTTTATTTAATATTTATCTATGTTTTTATGTATTGTTATATTTATTATATGTATATATATGTATACATATATTTATTTATTCACTTGTACATTATATTTGTGTTTTCTTATATGTACTATTGCATTTGTTACAGTTGCAAGTAAATGCATAAGAATATTATTGTATTCATTTTCACGTTGATCATTATTGTGCTGTATCAATTAGTAATTGATAATATATTTAACTTATAGCACATGCTACTTAAAATGTAAGACTTTTTATATCAACTATTGCATTAAGAGAGCAATTTTGAAAAAATAATTTAATGTTAAAGTAATAATTGTAAAATCGCATAGTTATTAAGAATAATAATATGTATTAATAATTCATATTTGCTTAAAAAGTTTAAATAGCCAAAGTTTCATGTATTATTGTCATTATAATTATTATTAAATATGAAATTATTTTACTATTAGAATAATATATATAATTAAATGAAATAAATACAAGTCTTTATTTGCATCATCCTTTTATTATCGTTAAGCTACAAAAAAAGGATTTTCATCCATGTTAAAGAAATACAATTATCTTATACAATCTAATAACTTTTATTTCACATATAAAATAACATAAGAAAAAATACACCTACAAAATTTAACAATTAAGTAAAACCAATATCTTTCCCCACAAGATTTTCATAAAGATGTCCTATATAATAACATCTTCAATATTTTTATTGAACACAATATTTTTAATAACAACACCATTTGTAACTAACACAAAAATATTAATCGTATTTTTAATAAAAATAATAAGTTGATTTGCTAATAATTAACACTTTTATTAAACTTTTTGGTTAATTTATTAAGCAAACGCGTATTCTTTTGAAAATACTTTTCTTACTGTTCAGAAATTTTAGGAAATGCGAAGTAAACACATGTGCCAGATTATCAGTGTCGGCTCACGAAAAAGGATAATGGGGTTATGTAAAGTGTAGGGTTCTATATTTTCTTGATACTTGTACATGGGTATTTGTTTCCAATCTTCCCATTTACAGTTGAACCCCCCTGTTATGATATGTCCATCATTTAATTTATTTCTGATAGAAATTTTTTTGGGTACATTTAAAATCCACCAGGTTTACAGTGATAGTCTCCTGGACACATTTTTACCATGTGAGACGCGATCTCATTTTTTATCTCTGGCTTCATGAAACAGTTTATAGTTGGGTCCACGGGGGGTCAACTCTAAATGGGAGAGCTGGCGACAAACGTAGCAGACAGACCACTTTCATGTCGTGACGCAAAAAAAAAGTGCCCACGATATAATAATTTGAAAATTCTTTTATTTTATATTAAGAACGTATACTTTTGTTTAAAATTCTTTTTTTCAATTTAAAAACTAATTTGTATTTACTATCATTACTATTACTAACAATTTAGACAAATGTAGCAAAATGAAGTCACCCCATATGTCCCTTTTCGTGTGCCGATACTGGTAACCCGGTACGTGTGTTTACATTATGTTTTTGAAACTCTTATAGTCGAGAACAGATTTCGAGTTTTTAGTAGTTACAAAATTTCTTTGTAGATGAAGCTAGATTTCTAAGTGTATATAAATAAGTGAATATAAATCAATATATTATTGATTTATATTTGATTATAAAGTGATTGAAGAAAATTGAAAAGTGATTATTTTTTTAATAAAGATATATTAAGAATTGTGCACATCATAAATATAATGAGGAGGTTTATAAATGAATATCAACAACACAATTTGTATAGGTAAGTTATTCAATTTAATAGTGAATGTTTGTAGTAAAAATAATATAATTCTACACTAATCAAACATATTATAGTGCATTTAATAGTGCAATATTTTTAAAATAAAAGACATAGTATTTAAAAGTTTTTTTAAAAAAATGTGTATAAAAATTGAATATATTTCTTATTTTAAATATGGTTTTATGAGACAGAAATTTTATGATACAGATATTGTCCTTGAAATTTTTCATTTCCAATGTACTTTTTAATTTTAAATTTATTACAGTGTTCCTGCTTATGCTTATATTACCAGAGATATATTTTAAAAAGTTATTATTTTTAAAAGTTGTAGAAATAAAGCCTACAAAATATATTTCTAATTATGTAAGCATAAGCAGTACTACTATAATACATTTAAAATTTTAAAGTACATTGTAAGGGACAATTTCAATTAGGCTATTTTTATGGCGGCAGAAATATCTTCTCTCTCTCTCACACTTATAGGTTCTCTGACGACCTTTCAAGAGTCTGTGGCCCGAGTAAAATTTGCTTGCAAGTGCTTTAAAATCTATTGGAAAAAGCGTTCTTGTGTACATATGCGAAGCACGAGGAAATATACTCGTGCTTCTTATATGTAGTGGTAACGTTTTTTTTTAATAGGTTTTAAGGCACTTATAAAAAATTTTAGTACGGGCCACGGCCTTTTCAGAGGTCGCTGGTGTTTCTATATGTGCGAGAGAGAGAGAAGATATTTCTGCCGCCATGTTTGTCGCCACAGTTTAACACTGGACCTAGCGTTCTCTTAGTGTCTGTTCTGTGGTTGGGTCGAAGAAAACGATACTTAGCTTTGTAATTAAGTTTTCATAACTAATGAAAATATAATCAGATAAAAAAGCATTAATTATTATTTTTATGTCGATTAAACTCAAAAGAAAAATGAATATTTCTATAATAATTAGTAAATTTTGGCAAGAATATATAAAAACAACTTCAAAAAAAATTAAAATTATAGATTCATATTTATTATATATTTTTATTACTGGAATTTATCAATTTATTTATTGTTGCTTAGTTGGTACTTTTCCATTTAATAGTTTCCTTAGTGGATTTGTTTCTAGTATATCCTGCTTTATTTTAGCAGGTAATAGACTTTCCTTTTTTATGAACATAATTTTTAATGACATGATTTTAATAGAATTAAATATATCTAATCCATATTGTTTTAAAAATGCTTACTACAATTTTCATACTATAATTTTAAAAAATTACAACAATCAAATACTATTATATCATAAATATTAATATTCTACTTATATTGATGTAAAGTTGATTGTAAATTAAAATAATTCAGTTATTTTTGTATTTTTTTTATTCAAATGCATTTTAATTTTATAATTAATATTGTATTAAAAATGTAGTAAAGTAATTTATATAATTCAAATATAAATAAACAGCATTATTAAATTATATATGTGGTCTCTTGTCTCATAAAAAAAATCTGTATTTCAAATATAATAAAATACTTAAGTGTAACGATATATCTCTATTTTTTAATGTATAAAGCTTAGTAATTATATAAATATATACAATTTGAACATTCAAGCAAAAAATAAAATAACTTTAAAAAATTTATATATTTTTAAAAAACAAAATAATTAAAAAAAAAGTAGAAATTATCATAATACTACTATACAAACTTTTATTTTTCTCAAATATTTCTATAAAATAATACAAAACTTTTTATTTTTAAATTGAATACTTACATAATTGTCATGAATAAGGTGTAAATTAAAATTAATATTTCTTATTAGGACAATTTAAATTAATTATTAAAATTTAATATTTTTTATTAAAGGAACAAAGTTAAGAAATTTATATTGTCATCCAGAAAAACGTTTTTTAGTAACATCATTTTTGGTTAAAAATATTTACAAAAAAATAAAGTAAGACTTATTGAAATAATTTATTTTTAATTATAATATTTTTGAATTTGTAAATAATTATTGTTTTTTCTCCAAAAACAAGTTTTTTAATAGTTAATTATTAAATGCCAATTGATTACTAGAATGTATTTGTAAGTTTTATAATAAAGAAATTTAATAATAAGAATTGAATGATAATAATTGCTATATAATATTTTCTTTTTCTAATAAATTTTAAAGATTTTGATTTTTTTAACCTTTTATCTTTCAATGTATTAATTATATTCAATATTTGTTTAATTATTCCATTTTTTAATTTTTAATTTTAACATTATATTTGAAAAAAATTGTTAAAATTATTTGATTATTTTATCAATATCTTAATACAAATATTTAAATCTAAGTTTCCTTGAATGATCTAACATAGTAAAAAAATTACTTTTATTATTTTAGTCATATTCTCAGAGGTGTCTTATTAGTTTTTTTGTAGTTACAAGTCTAATGGATTTTAATCGAACTAATATATGGTCTCTAAGGCATTAGGAGTTACATTTTTTAAAATATTGAAAGAAATCTTCAGTAATAAAAAAGTTTTTAGTCATAGATAAAATTTAATTATTTAAAATTTTCTACTTTGTTGAATAAAATCAAACATTGTAAAAATAAAAAAATTAATTCCCTATTCATAAATGTGTACATTTGCTCAAAAATGATGTAATTAGAAAAGTTTATATTTTATGTGAGCAGTTAAAGAAGTTTATAACTAATAAATTTTAATAAACATTTTTTAAAAAAAATTTAATTTTAGACATATTTTATTTACACATATTTACATACTTTACTCAGTTGTTTAGATAAAATAAATTAAGACAACCAATTATTGTATTTTTTTTTTAATTTTTTAAAAAATAATTATTTAAAAACTAATAAATATTGCAACATGTGGAATAAGTATGGCTTTGATTATAGTAATTATTGAGTTTATTTTATTGTTCATTTTATTTCTTTTCTAATATTAAGTATTCATTTTATGTTTCAGTATGTCTTCGTCTTCAGGTAAATCCAATAAATTCAAGTTGTTTTAGTGGAATTGGACCAGAACGAGGTTTTGCAGATTTTTTGTTTGCACATATCATATTACATTTAATAATAATGAATTTTATTGGTTAATTGCATTTATAAATAAACTATTCTATAATTAAAATTACTCTTTGTATTCATTCTAAATATGTTTTTAATGTTAATGATTTCAACACAATTTTTAGCAGTATAGCGTTTAAGATGAATTAAAAAAGAAAGGAGTGAGGAAATGGGTACTTGCTCATTGGCTCAAATAAAACAATATAATTTGATATGATGGGTAATTAAATAATGTGTTGAATTTATTAGGAGCGACGTAAAAATCTCGTGTTTGCGAAAGCTCTCAATGCGTTGGCAAAAAATTACAATAATTACTTATAATCTAAAAGGATTAAGTGCATCCACCAACTCTGTCTCTCTTCTTCCCTAACATCTTATTTTGTGAGATGTAAAATCTCCGGATTGGGAATCTCCACTCACCTTTTTTTCTTTTACTGGAATTTGGTAGAAGGATTTTTAGTCGATAGCATCAATTTGAAGGATTGAAGACTTGTCGATTTTCGTCCTTTATAGTGGTTATCCATTTTCTTGTCAAAAACAAAACAAAATAAGATTGACTGCATTAGCGCGCTGTGAGTGTACCCGCTTCTGTTAGCTTATGTAGACATTTTTTTGTCAGCTGCATAGGATTACGACTTAGATTTGTTGGGAGTCAATGGACGATAGAGTTGTCATTCCGGTCATTTAGTGTTCGTCAACACCAACCCAAGGCACACTATCATAAGTGTACCTTTAAGTAAATAATCGAAATGTCGACATCATACATTCCACAGCTTGTCAGAGATTACAAGAATCTTTACAAAATCTTATTGCAACGTGAACGGAACGGATAAACTCGAATGTGCTTGTAAAAAAGTACCGAGATTGAAGGTTTCCTTAATTTTCGGAGTTTATTTGGTCAGTTTCTTAGGGAGTTTAACCCACAAAGAACTAAAGAGACAATAAACCTCCCCGTTTTTCAATTTTTATGCCTGAGAGAAATCCACTGAATAACAGAATAGAAAATAAATTATATAAATTAAGCAATCGATAATATTTAATTGAAACATTTGATATAATTTTTACAAATATTAATGAAATAATTTATTTTAAACATTTACTAAACAATTAATAATTAAATATATACTAGTGATCGATTAATTTCAAGTTATTAGTTTATTTACATTTACAATAAATGCAATAATTGCAATCGCTCAATGTGTAAAAAAGTCGAAAGTGTAATATTTTTTAATATTATATACAAAATTTTTAATTAACATTTTTTACATATTCTTTAATTTTTTCTACAATTAAAATGAAATTTGATCAGGAAAGAAAATAATAGTTTATAGTATAAAGGATATATCCGTTTAAGAAAAATATATAATTGTATGAATAAGAAGAAAAAAAAAAATAAAATTAATAAATGATTTATAGTGTACGATAAAAAGATAGACTGATTTGATGTAGTATTGTAGATGTGCTATAGACATTGTAAATGAAAACATGGGTTTCGGACCGGATACATTAATATTAATTTTCATGTGCTCTATTTAATAAATATTTACATAGGCATTAAAAGATTTTCATCTTTCAAAAAAAAGCTATTTATAAGATTTTATAAAATATTTAATATATAAAATATAAATAGATCAAGTAGAAGTTCACATGTTGTAAATAAATAAATTATATTCCTATTAAATAATGAAGTATGTTTTGAAATTATTAAAATAAATAAAATTCTTAATTTTATTATGTGTAACGTTTTAAATCATTTCAAAATTTAATATCTCAAAGGACCATGAATTATAGTAACGATATAAATGTAGACTAATTTTGAATAAAAATATTATCAGTTTATGATTTCTAATAATAAGATTTCATGAAATCATTTTGATTTAATTAATTTTAGAATAAATGTTGATGCATAATTTATCTTCTATAGTGGCTTCGAACATCGGTAGTTACTATCACAACTACAAGTTCTGTTAAATATCATCAAAAATTTAAAATTAGAAATTAATCTGTGTTTACAATAATATATTTGGTAACTTGTTTAAAACAATATATTCATAAAATGTTTAAAAATGATATAAAAATAAAGGTTCTAAATTTACAAGTTAGAATATATTCGTTTATAGAAACAAATTTAACAAATAATCAAACTTACAAGATATTTGTTAAAGTACAATTGTTTTAACAGAGTTAAACTTAAATATTCAAGAAAACTTTGATTTAAAATAAATATATTATGTAAACGTTTCTTCCAAATTGTCAGAGTGGACTCCTTCGTAAAAGCTTTGACAAAAATATATGTAGAAATAACTATTTTCTGCTTGATAATAAATTTCATAAATATTCGTATTTTAATCGAAAACGTATATAATTATAAAAGTATCAGCTATTAAAATAGTTTATATATATATATGTATATGTATTAATAAACAATGATAACTAAACTTTTATTAAATGTTACATAAATAAGTTACATAAGTTTTTTTTGTAATAAATACATATACCAACAAAATATATTTTCCTCAAACGTACTATATATTTGAATTATTAAAAAAGCTATCATTAAAATAAATTTTATTCTCATACCTTATATCGTGGAAAATAGTAAAAAATCTTATATATTATAACTAATAATATTGTAAGAACAAATAAATATATAAATCAATAAATAAAATTTTTCACTTTTATAATTTAGCAAGAATAATATAATATTTTGTTTGTTTATTATAAGTTAATCCTTAAATGTATATAATAGGAAAGTTTTACTATTACTTCAGTTTTCGTGCGGTCTTTGAATTCTAACATTTTTCCAATTATCAGCAGCCACCTAAACAAGCCAAATACTTGTATCAAATTTACAACAAACTAAATAATTATATTACAATTCATGTATATTTTTTAAAAATATTATTTTTACAACTTTTATATACAAAGTTAAAAGTGTGAAATTGTACGTAAAATTATATGTCAAAAAAATTGCAATTAATGTATGAAAAAAGACATCTGTTTATAAATGCTTGAAAGAAATCATTAGCGTAACAAAAAATGGAAAGTACAACATTGATGTAAAATCTAGTTATTTTCGTAATAGCCTAGCTTCATTTTTACTATGATTGCATGAAACTATTATACGATCACTATTTTTAGATGTAAATTGAAAAAAACAGTAATGATGTCTAATAAAAAAAATGAAGAGTTTAATTTCTTATGAATAAGTTTTTTATTAATACTTATTATTTTGCATATATATTAGATAATCTGAAAAATTTTTATAAAATGTAAGATGCAGAATTTTTTGCACTATAATTGTATTTTTTAAAACTATAATGTTGAAAAAACTAATATTGTATAATAAAATGAATTGGAAATAATTTAGTAAATTTTCAAATAATTTAATTAAAAATAGTATTTTGTTAAAATTAACACTACGATCAAACTGGAGTTTTATACAAATAAAGCGCATAACAATCCCTTTAATTTTCAAAAATTAAAATTCTAAATATTAAAAAATGACAAACTTATAATTTTTTTAATTAATATAAAAATTTTTTAATTTTTTAAAAATGTGTGAGGGAAAAACTCTTACGAAAAAACTTTGCGGCACCCTGAGAGCGCGTTGCACTAGGACCCCAGTACAGCAGCCCGTCCACCGCAACATTCCCATTTGTGCGAGGGCCCATCAGCCTCCGCCCGCGTAGCCGACTTGACGCACCGCGCATCAAGGGAGCACCCCTACTCCCACCCACGCTCGGCGCTCGACGAAGCCGCCGCTCTCAACACGCATAAAATCACTGATCCTGCCCTTCGAAGGGTAGTCGATCAACCCGATCGGCCTCAAGAACCATCTCCAGGATAATTGAAGAGTTCACCCTGAGGACGACTAAGGAGCCACCGTGTGGGACTAGTGAAATGTCCACATCCACAGCCAGCTCCCCGAGCACGACTAGCTAGTCGAGATTACTTGACGACGACGTCCTCGTCGGATCCCCAGGATAGCTAGGGGACGTTGTGACGTCGACATAGAGGAAACCCGGCGACGCCGTTGACGACGGGTATCTCCAGGATAACTGGGGGCTCGTCGTCACGATACTTGGAATGAGCCAAGGTCAACGAGGACCGACCCAGGCGACAATCGACGTCAAATTGACGGCAACCAGTGCCATCACGGCGGACCGCGCCCTCATGCCGAGTAAACGTCCAGGATAGCTGGGTTACTCCTGTAGAAGGGTAGAAATCTGTCCGACAGCGCGTCGTCACCCGACTGACGCTCAGCCCACGGGAGGCTCCTGGCGATAACATAGCCCCCTGGCGGTCGCCGGGCTAACTATCGTAACCACCAGGCCGACAGCGGCCGAATGGAAAACTAAAATTTCCCGCGAGAAAATGATTTTACCGACCCGCTTCCCGCCGATAAATTGTATAAAATCACCGCGGATTATTAATTCATGTACCTAGACAATGTATTCTTTCTTCTTGAAATTTAATAAATGTAAGTTATTTATTTAACCCCGCCTTATCATTTTTACCGCTCTATCACCTCGGCAAACCCGAACCCGGACACCAACGAGTTCTATCCCGGCCCAAAAGAGAACTAACCGTCACCGTTTCCATTCTTAATTTTTCGATCAGTTTATATAAAAATGAATTTTCTTCACAATTTTATTTGCTACAAATTATCGATTGAGACTATAATGTTAAAATTACGTATTTACATTTTATAATAAGAAAGTAAAAAATAATTTTTTCGTTAAAATTGTTAATAAAAATATTCCTACATATGTTTAGGGGCATTTTAGAAAACAAGAATCTACTGATTCTTTTATAATTTTTCATATAGGTGACTAGCTGCTTTTTTAATGATCTAAGAAATGCTAGATTGGTTTATGAACATATATCTGCGTATCAGAACTGAACTGATGGATAAGCATCCAATGGTAATAATGCCTTCCAACTTCACACTAAAGAATGTCAGGAAGATCAATAACATCCCTGTCACATACACTAAAAAAGATAAACTGTACTAGGTTATAATTCCGGATAGAGCTACTTAGAATTAGAATACTTGGAAGCTACTTAGACAAAAGAGTTTGTAGTTTATGGATGGCTCTAAAAATGAATATGTAGTAGAAAATAGAGCCTGGCAATGGAGCACTTCGAATGAGATTCTTTGTTCTTTGAGCAATTGTTTCACGGTATTTTAGACAGAGATTGAAACAATGAAAGTGCATCGTGGCTACTAAGTAGATTAACAGCAACAACTGTTGTTATCTGCTCAGACAGCCAAGCAGAATTATTATCTGTAAAATATGAGATTCGCTTCAAGGAGGTACACAACTGCAAGTAGTTTCTAAACTCTCTGGGATAGAACAAGATAAGCGCTATATGGATACCGGGACATCTTGGAAAGTCATCTTGGAGACTAGAAGGCAGAGAAACTATCAAAGAGAAGGTCGATGGAAACTCGAGCCACAAAACTTGAAAACCATTACCTCAAACGGTGATTAATATGGCTATTTACAGCTGGATAATTAAGAAGTTTTCAAATCTGTGAAAAAAAGCTAAAGGTTAGACAATTGAAGAGATTAGAAAAATATGCCAACATGAAAACAAAAACTTCGATCACACAGTATTGCCTTTTCGAGTAAGAGCAGTTGAGGGGATGAGACCCCGGATCTACTAAATCTAAAGGAACAAAAATTGACGACTAACACTCAAGTAGCCAGGAAAATCAGGAAAATGGACATTCAAATGTCCAGAATGACAACAGGTCTTCTAGTTGGGTTTCTTGCAAATAAATAGTGCCGAAGGAGGTTCTTATTAAGGTTTTTAATCTATACTCTATTCATTGGTGGGTGTACTAGCTTAAAACCCTTTTCGACAGAATGTTGGAATCTTCGTGTACAAATATATAGTCAATGAAAAGAGAATATTGGTTTGCTGATTCGGATGTTAATACCTTGTGTTGCGCCGCGTACCTTGAAAGGCTTTGTAGATTAGAGGTTTCATAGAAGCCTCGGTAAAGTTGAAGGATAGGGGTCTTTATCGAATCTAGATATGCTTCTAGGTTACTTATTAGAGATGAACCTAGCCTACTAAAATATTACTTTGATAATAATAGGTAAAATGTAGGTGCAGAGGAAAGCCGCACAATAGACATAGCCTAATTGAGCGCGCCTAATTTCCTCCTATATTTTAGGAAAATAATATAATGTAATCTAAATTATATTAAAAAACGTCAACCATTTGGGTTCCTGCCTAAATTGAAAATACTTCCTTTATTTAAAATAAATACAAACTAGTAATACCATATCGTACAATAGGAGAAATATAATTGCAACGAGACTAGCTCGTTGATCGATCCTGGGATTTCCTAATCCCACCAATCCTAGTACTCGGCAACATACGCACCGGCTTTCGTGGATATTATTCGCTGAGAAACCGATGCTATATAGCACACTGGGTGAAATAGCCTAAGAATCAGAACTCCTCTGGCCTTTATCACGACCGCATCATCTCTTCCGTTTTTCTCCTGTTACTCACGATTCTGTGTCAGCATCCTTTCGACCGTCTACGGTGCTTACGCCTTCGTGTCAACACTCCATCGGACTGACATTTCTATGTCGGCCCTTACTCAAGGGTTCAATCCTTTGCAATTAAATTTCTTATTTTTTGCCCGGAGTTTTTCGTCGCAAGTATAAAAATTGTGTTCACTATAATTTGACTCAAGATTTTAGATAATTCACGATTTTGTATGTTTACGTTGTGTTGTGTTTTTGTTTGTGTCTTCTACTTTAAACTTTAATTTTAATTTTATATGTGACGTTTTTAGTGGTGGTCACTCGACAAGTAGACATAACACTAAATATTATAACAATACAATTTTCGATTATTTTGCTCCAACAATTTGCAACCTCGTAATAAGTTTTATATTTCATTATTTATAATTTATTCTAAATCAACTGCGCTAATTATATCTTATTTTTTGTGCTACTAAAGTAAACTGCTAATTAAAGGAAATCGCTTCGGTGGCATTTATTTATTAAAAAAATTTTTATATTTATTGACTACTACCTGATGAGTAACGTTCAAATCTTTGACAGACTTTCTACCACTTATCCCGGCAATCTTTATTTTCTTTAACGAGTACTTGACTCTCTTCTTTATCTGTGAAGGGATAATGGAGGCATCTTGTCAGACAATAAAAAGGTACTTTCGATGATAAGTAAAACTGTTGGGTACAATCGACAAAAACATAAAAAAATGCAAACGTTACAATGAAATTAAAACAATTGTTTTTCTGTATGTAGAAGAATACTAAATACATATATATTAAAAATTAATTGTGTTATTAGGTATACGATTTTTCTGATATTGTTTTTCTAATGCGTTAGTAGTTCGAAGAATACGTAGACTATTTATGCTT
The DNA here is from genome assembly GCA_018907245.1 of Eupristina koningsbergeri. Taxonomy (NCBI): domain Eukaryota; kingdom Metazoa; phylum Arthropoda; class Insecta; order Hymenoptera; family Agaonidae; genus Eupristina; species Eupristina koningsbergeri. The sequence continues at coordinate 2,091,606 of JACCHV010002976.1, forward strand.
TAATCACAGAATTATTCTTAATAAAAAACGTAAATTTATAAGCCAAATAAGTTAAATCTTATGATTTACTGGAGTTTTAGTTAATTTCTTTCATGTAGTAGCAATCTAATTCATCATCGAAGACTCTTAACTATTTTTATTGAGATTATTGTACAATAATTTGAATGAAAAATGTATTTATTTATTATTGAATAACTTATATGAATGAAAGACATTTATACCTTTTGTAATTCTTCATGTTGTGATTCCAAAGTTTTGTTTTCTTTATTTCTCATATTTATTCCCAATTTTTTAGCTTCCTCTGTTGCATTATAAATATCTATGTTTCTATATTGATACCTAAAATAAATTAAAAATATTGATTTCATTCAATTAAAAAACTATGATTATTTAATATACCCATTATGTATTATCACGTATGCAATATTATCATATATCATAAATCAAATATATGAAAATCCTGGGACCATGGAGCGCATAAAGAAATGTATCAGGGCAATTGATAAAAAGCATGAAAAATGATGACAGACTGTATGGATTAGAACGCGAGTAATATAAGACTCACAAGTTATAAGAACCTCCGAATCCATATCTTTTCCAAGAATTTACGCTTCCGTCAAAATCGTAGATCCGAAAGGTTAATTAAGGAAACCTGTAAGGAGAAACCGCGGTTTTAGCAATTATGTATCCGGCGGAGGTAATGAGTAAAATCAAAATCAAGATGGACAGGACTACTACTTCGATCTTCGAATTTGAGACATCTACTTAACTATCCTAACGATTAAACTCCGGCTCGGATCATTTTTCTTTTCACAAACGACTAACCCGGACCTAAATTTTTCTTTAACACGACCGATCATTTTTTTGTGCATGATTACTTTTACGATCACGGGAAATACGACCATTTGTATTATACTCACATTGCACTCTCTCTCGTTTTTTATCGGCCAAAATAAATAATATTTTACCTTTTGTAAGAAAATGCACTTAATTAACGGGGAATTAAATAAAACACTCAGCGAACACCGAATAATTCTGCAACGTAGCAAGCCTTTATTGAATTTTAGTTTACACTAATCCACGGCTACGCACAAACTGAAAACTTTCTTCCGCCCGCGCGGTCACTCTTCCATCCCTCCCCCGCTTGACCGTCGGTCGCCTGTCTCACAGCTGCCGCAAACTTTCCTTTTTCGGGAAGCGCATCTTCGCTTCCCGTCGGCAACCTCTCGAAAACGCCGACGCTTACACTTTTAATTAACGTTGTCATATTTGATTTCATTTCCGAACCTTACAAAGGTCGAAACGTTTTTACCGTTTCGGCTAGGGCAGAATCGATCTTGGTGAAGTTTCGTGGTTCAATCATTAAAAAGAATATAATCGCGACTACTTGAATTCATAACAGTATGTAGTGAACTGTGCAATTTTTTTATATTATTTATTGCAATGTCATCATGCATAAAAAAAGAAAATTAAAATTATTTCTCATTTAAAAATTTAAATTGTAACTTACTGTTTTTTTATTATTAATAATCCTACTTTATTTTTTACTGACTAAAATCTATTTTTCTAGTCATACATTCAGTTCGCATAATCAAGTAAAATAAAAAGTAAAATAAAGTAAAATAAACTCAATTAAGAGTAAGTAATTTAAATATGATATTAAAAAATTTATAACTATTTGTAGAAAATTTATGTTAGTATTTATTATTTTATTTGTATTACTTACTAATTTTGAATTATTAAATATAGATTTTTTATGTATGTATCAAAATGCAATATTTTATAACATTTAATATCACGCTCAAAAACAAATAATTGCTAAAAAAACGAAAATGTGTGATGTAAAAAAAATTGTTTACAAGATTTAAGATGAGAAATAAATAAAAATAGATATTAAACCGAAAAAAATAAAATTTGAAATTAATACTTGCATTACTCCATGAGAGGAGATATGCTTATGTACACTCGAAGTTTTTATCAGGTTTTGTCAGCAATAATTACATATATATATATTTGATAGTTTATTTTTTAGTATGTATTTTACAAGTATGTCAATTCGTAAATTCCTTAATATATTTTGTAAGTTTTTAAGTAAGAACCTCAAGAAATGAAGCGAATTAATTGATCTCCATACTTATTATTCAGTCGTTTTTATAATCTTTAATTTTAATCCTATTATCTTCATCCGCTAAACCTTATTTTATAAACTTTTCTTTCATCATTTATTTCGAACGTTTACAAGTATCTTATTATACTGTTACGAACATATAAGGGATATATATATATATATATATATATGCAGATATGAAATCCGACGCCGAGTCCCGTCAAGCTATCCGGAGTTATTGCTAACTCCTCGGCGGAAGGTGAAGGTTAGAAAAATTCAAAGAAAACACTTCGATATATGGGTCAATGCGTCTTATTATTTTAAAAGAATTATTAGAGGAGACGTGGTGCTTGTATTTTTTAAAGTATCGATATTTATAATAGTTATAAATGTTCGCGTTGCGATAAGATAGTTGAATTTCCGAATGAATTTTAAGGTTGTTAAAAAAAGGTGTTGCGCGATCCGTGGGTGATTCCAAAGTCAGTTCGCCAGAGTCGCGGAGGCTAAGTTCTCTCCAATTCAGAAATCATCCGCGAGAACAACCGCGATCCCACGATCCCGGTGCTGTGTCCGCAGATTCCTCGGGCGCTCGTTGTCGGCTGTTACTGGTCCGACGGCCATGCGAGCTGCGTTGACTTCAAGTTCGCAGAATGCGCGCACTCAGCAAAATTCGGCGCGAGGATTGCCGAACGCCTGGGACACGCTGTTATCAATGTTTCCGCGGGATCGCGGTGTTTTACCGAGAATAAAAGGTTATACGTCGCCATGCAGCGGATGCAACTGCATAGCGTACGTAACAAAACAAAAAACTATGTTTAGTATAATGCATGTTTGCATAAATGCACCGACAGAAATATCAATTCATTTAAAAATGATTTATCATCCCAATATAGAATAATAAAAGTAAACAATTGTCTATTCGTCTGTCTAATTAATCTATGATACTCACATGTTATACAAGAAATTTACTCCGTAAATTAATACACTGTAATTTTTTTTATAAAAAACGCCTTACTTTTAACTATAAATTAAAAAATTCTTATAACAAATGTTTTCATGTAACACACTGGAATTGTAAAATTTAATGATTTAATTTTATTACGATAAATATTTACTTCCCGTTTGAAATAAAAGAATCATGGAGATTAATCGATTTAGTCGATGATTTTTATGACATTATTATTAAAATAACCTTCATCTTGGCAGTAGAAAGGTAACGCTTGATTATATATATATGTATGTAAAGAAAGCAGACTTTCTTTATTTGAATATCCCGCGCTTTATATATTGCGCACGTCTCCTTTAATTAATTCTCACTAGATAGAGTAATAGACGGAATAATTGAAGAGAGATAATATATAAAATAAAATAATAATTGACAAATAAGTACATTTTATTAAAAGAGAATAATTTTATAAAAGAATAATTAATAAATAGATTATATTAAGAGTATTAATTAATAAATTAAGAAACCGATAATAATAAACTTAAATTGTCGTTTCTTTATTTTACAGGTAATTTTGTAATTATTGTAAATAAATTTTGTAAATATTAATAAATTAACCTTTATTTTACAGAGAAACAAATTTGTTTATTAATATATAAAAATTAACTTTCCTTATATATATTCGAATATATGAAAAGTTTATTTTTATTTAATTATATATATTTTGATTGGAATAGAATCAAGATTTTAGTTAATTTTGTTGTAAAAAAATATAGTATATATTACATAAAATGAACTAAAAATACAACTGTATATATGCATTGAATTTTGAAATTTACTAAAATATTAAGATTTGTAAGCAAATAAATCAATACGTTAATTTAATACAATCAAATTAGGTAAATTCATTATTTAAACTGTTTTTTAGATATTTGGAAGAAAACCCAGTGAATTGTGCTTACTCTAGTTCTTTTCTCTTTAAATGGCAATTTATCCATTTTCGAGATCATGCAGACTTCACAGTCTCGTATATTCAAATCGAATTCCTTTGAGAGGCTATAATTCTCCACACAATTTTTTTAAATAGTTGAATGAGGTATATCCTAATCGGTTATGTCATAGCATACTTTCACTTAATTCTTGGATTTTTTTTCTAAACTCTTCGGTGATCAAATCCGTCCAGTTCTTTAAGGCTCTCACTCCTTCCAAACGGAATGTCATTTGATCTGTATTCTTGTGATGACCGATTCTCTTCCTCTCAGATTAATCTGGCTTTGATTTGGAGTATACTAATCCAGTTGGGACTCTCATAAGACTCTTCTATTTTATTTTTAAAGGATTATTTTTAAAAACTCCTTATCGTATACTTGCAGTAACTGGTTATCTAGTTTGATTACCAGTCTTGGATCCGTTAACTACCTAAGTGATAGTAAATTATTGCTGATATTACCAGTAGCCATAACGTTCATAAGAACGATACTCTCTTCGGTTTTCGGATTCGTGTAGACAGTAAGGTTACCCTTACAATTTATTCTTATAACTTTAAATTTATTTTTATTTGCGCTCTGGATAAACTATTCGGTACTTTTTTTAAAGTTTTCGAAAAGGATGGCTTTTTGCACAATGCAGTATGTGGAATAAATCCCACCCGAATCCACAATAAATTTTATAACTTTACCATAATATGAATAAAAACTTTTACCTTTCGACTATTCACCGTGGTTATTCTGTTTAGTGCTCTCTTTCCTTCATTTTTTGATGATGTGTTTCACTGCGTTAATCTTCGGTTTTTAATGCTTTTTAGAGTTAGAGATTTTTGAGTAGCTATGGGAATTACTCTGAGGTTTACTTTTCGGTTTTACCTGCTGTACCTTTAATCTATAACAATCATTCCCCTTATGGTTTTTGATTGCATGGCAAGGGTAACAATACTATTTTCTAGACGATATTAAAGGACACTCTTATGCCCAGTGATTAACACTATTACAACAATGACATTTGCTTGTCTTCGCTCAACACTCCTCTCTGCCTCTGTTTGAAGGACTGCTTTCTTTATTTCTTTATATTTGAACTCTCGTTGTTGGAAGCGCTTCGAGAGATTCACATAATCCCGAACCTCTGACATCTCATCCTTAACGGAGTTGAAGCATGCCGTTCTCTTCTCATCTTCAAAGAACGGATGAGCATACGAAAACTCTCTGATAAGAGTCGAATTTCTCTATAAATCCGGCGTTCTTATTAGCCCACTTCATTACCATTTCCTGCATGCGATTACGTACCGCAACTTACATTATGTTATTTTTCAGCCTATTGACGTTAGGAAGCCTCTTTAGGATGAATTTCGAACAGGCTTTGCTTCCTTCGCAATTCTGAGAGTTGGGCGGGAGGTGGGATATCAAAGTCCAAGATTTTTGAAACATTGTTGTAGTCCATCTCAATCCCCAAGTGGTCCCTCCACAAATGGAAATCCGATTTATTTTCGATCCAATTTGTAATCGTACTTTATAGCATGACTTTCTGCCCTCCTCAATTCTGTCTTCTGCTCTGGGCTGGGGGTCTGTATCTGTGGCGGATCATGGCCAGTTTCTACCATGCTGACATTGGAGATCTTTGAGTCGGATTGTCCTCTATCCGACAATTCTATGTTCCCCCATAGCGTTATCAACGTCTTCACCTCTAAAACTCTGGGTGTGCCTAGAATTGCGGCGCTCATGACTTAAAGCTTTATCTGAGCTTTTCAGTCTGAGCCTGCAGCATATTCTGGCTCATGGCGACTAGCATAGTCATGGATTCTCTAAGCTCACGAGCTATGCGACATTGCTGTCGATTAGATCCCTCACCAATTGAGCATTAATGTCCACTGGTAGAGGAGTCTGCGGTAAGCCTCTCTCTCAGAGAGTCTAGTTCTCTTCGGTATTCATCTAGATAAAGGGAGAAGCAAAAAAAAAAATTACCTCTTAAGTCGCTGTCTCAAATTATCTATCCATGCAGATTAATATGCAAACTCCCACTACGACCTGTAACTATAAAAACATTACCTTTACATGAATCTACTTTTACAATTCTTACAATTATATAAAACTCGAGTTCAGAGACTTGCTCGATAAAGTTTGTATTGGAAGGAGCTAGGCTTGCTTCACCGAAAGAGTTTCAGTTAAAACTCACTCAAGATTGAGAATCGTGTGATTCAAAATCATTTCTCCCTCCGTACTTTTTCCGTACACGTTTGCACACTGCAAAAGAAATTCAACCTCATCAAAAATCCTACCGACCCAGCCTTATTTGAGGGAGGGCCATTGATTAACATGAGAAACATACAGGGTATATATCCCTACACCAATTGCTCACCTTTTGTTCATTTAAACCGGCTCACGAAGACCCTTCTCTAATAAGCATTAATATTTTACTCTAATTTAACCTTAAAATATGTGTGTTGTGTTATCCTCGGTATGAATTTTTATTATTAAAATTGGAATTCACAACTCAAAAAAATTAATCTTTGGATATTGAATAAAAAATTTAATTTTTAAACAATGTATATACTGTCCTCTAATGCAATTGTATACATTTTCACTTCTATACTGCTACACTTGTGTGTACTGTGTATAGGTGTGCTTTCTACATTTTATTTTATATCTGCAGATATCTTTTTAGTCTGGGGATGTACAAAAAAATTTAATTTTTGTTTCTATTTGACGCACATAAATTCTTCCTTTTTGGAAATCCTCTTAAAGTGCTCATTGACAAGATGTCTCAATATTTTTCTCCTCTTCATACGAGATTCACCATAAGCACCATGTATATTTAATCAAAATAAAATTTTGATTATTTAAAAGTTTGCTCTGAAAAATAATTTTAGAATCTCTAAAGATATTTACTCACAATATGTACAAACATGTCTCATGGTGCTTATAGTTCATCTAAAAGTTGCATAGATATTCTAATTTTATATTTGTATAATACAAAACATAATACATGCATCTAATTTTACTATAACATGTTTCAGGCAATACTGTAGGATATCACCAGCATACATGTCATTTACTCTATTTATTTACATATGTATATATATATATAACTTTTTAAATTTAATTTATTATTTGAAAAATAATAAAATATAAGTTTTAATAAAGTTTTTCAAAAAATTATTCGTAAATTTAAATAAATAAATTTTAATTTAATAATTGATACAATTACGATTATTTTCTTGTATTTATATAAATTTACAATTATTCTCAATAGTATACAAATGAATTATAATGTTAGAATTTGGTCGTAGTGAACCTAGCATAGCTATAAACATTCATTGTATTTGTAAATACATGTACACTACGTTGTGTATGTTTTTATTGAAAAAGCTGCTTCTGCTCGACCGATTGTCTTTCATTTTTATTCTACAAATTCGTGTTTAATTTTCATCTTTGGTCATACGAAGAATCGCTCTATGCCATTCTCATCCCCACTATGCTTCCAATGGGCATATCCATGGGCATTCGTAAGAGACAGCACCTTCTTACCACCGAATCTTGTGTAAACGCTTCCTGCGTGTATGCTACTGCGCAATCTCCCAATTCATCTTTGGTTTCAAAACAGTGTACAGAAATTCATACACATGTACATATTAATATACGTGCAGTATACCTACATATATATTGGCAAGAATTCATTATAAATTATAACATTATTATTTATTCCAATTCAATACAAAAGTATTGAAAAAAGAGTATTTTTTTATTCTAAAAAATTTTTACTCTAAGATGATCTAAACTAATTTGCAATTTCTTATAGAAATTAAAAAATTATTAATAAAATTTCAAATATTTTTTTTTAAATTTTGACTAAGCTGAACATTTGCATGAATTCATGGCTCAGTCAATCAGATTTAACGTATAGGTTACTGCATGAAGAAAGGTTAAGCTAGCTTAGTGTAAAGCAATCAGTCATTTCCGCTGCACTGTTTACAAAACATATGAATTACACAATATTTAACTTATAAGTTTATTTTAATGTCAACATTATATGTGTATTCTTTTTATTTATTCTTGGATTTTTATATTTAAATGTAATATAAGTACATATTCTAATTTAATGTGATTTTGTGACAATTAAAACAAAGTTTTGTTAAATTAAACTTTGTTTTAATTGTTGCACATGAAAAAAACTTTGGGCTCAATATTAAGTGTTATACATACATAGTTTAATCTAAACATTTCTGAGAAATGCTTATTTATTCTTATATTTTAATGGTATTTAGTCTTATGTACAAGTGTTTTACACTCGACTAAAACCATTATTAATTTTAAATGATTGAAATTAAGTACAAAGTACTATTGTCTAGCTCATTTTACATAACTCTAAATCTGTCAACGAGACTGCATATATAAGCATTATTACACTTATACATGTATCTCGAAGTTGTTAATATGTTGAACTTTATATGCACTTTATATTTTACATATTATTAATCTAAATTAAATACACTCGTAGTTCTCAGATTTTTATTTTTCTTACATCTAAATCTTTTGCTTCTAAACTTTTCAAAGTATATAGTTGCACATTATATTGTGCAACCTCAGTTTTAATGAGTGTAAAAAAATATATGTAACACAATGTCTCGCTCAGTTATCTCCTGTTTATGTTTCATGTACTTATTGCACATGAATCATTTCGATATATTAAATATATTTTAATCTAAATATGCTCGCAAGCATGTAAAAGGACAATAATATCAAAAACACATCACGCGTCACATGGAATTCTTTAAACAACACACAATGTTTGCCTCGCATCTAATATTTTATGAATTTATTTTGTAATACATGATGCTCAATAGAACATCATGTAAATAAATTCATGATTTCTTTAAAATAAAATATATACATACAATATATGCACATGTAGTATTTTTTATTTCTCTAAACTACTTTTTAATTATTATGAATTAAAAAGTATTTACTCTTTTGTAGAATCTGATAGCTCTGAAATTGAAATGTATTCTTTTTTTTTATTTAAAGCACAACACTTTACTTCTAAAAATAATATACACTAGATGTTTTCCTCTGGGGTCCAATGCAATGGGAGCGTATCCTGAGCTAATGATCTTTTGGATATTTAAAAGAAAAACTGGTATCTTTGGATGGTGTTGGGCAGCATGTCCTTGACTAGGTCCGTAATATTCTCCATCTCTGAAGCTCTTAGGGGTTTCCTCTATGCTGATTCGTATTCTTCGTTGTGCGTTGACTTTGATCTCTGCACCGCCACGCTGTGAAGCGACTCAGCTTTTTAATCACAAAAAAAATACGCGTAAAACTGTGGAAAACCCGAAAAACGTTTTTCCAAGATGGTGGAATGCTGGCCCTCTGCATCCGATATTTAGTTTAAAATATCGGTGAAACAGTTAATGTATAGAATTTAAATAACTATAACTATATACAATTTGACTAAAGAAATCTATGTATGTAAGCGACGCCACTCGAAAATCCGTCGTTTACTCGAAAAGGCCGTCGTAAAACAGAAAGTGCAGTAGCTGCAAGCCGGATGACCGCTCGTCAACCTTGACAGGCACGGCAAGATTCGTCGCAACGTGGGGGAGTGCGACACTTGCATCGTAGCATCAAACGACAACAGTTTTGTAACACGCTAAATAAACAGAGTTATTTTATATATTTATTGTTGTACTATTCATTAAGAGTGTAACTTCCCCCCTCTCGATACAAAGCTGACGGCGGGGGCGTTGTGTGGTAATTTCTTACATATATTGTATTCGTAACGAATGTATGTATATATAAACTTAAAAAATTAAAACTTATTTTCTGGATTTTATGAAGTTAGCTTTAAATAAATCCAGATAAATTAAAACTAAGTTGCTTAGAAAAAAGTAAAAATACTTATAATAAAAATACGTATTTTGTAGCGAGATTCTCGCGTATGTTTCATCCGGATACAGCAGGAAAACACATATTTAGTTTTTTAGTGTTGAATTCAATATAAAAAAAAGATTAGAAGAAAAAAATTATTTTTAAAAAATGTGTTTTTATGTTGTATACGAATATGTATAAAGCATTGAATTTTTGTTAATAACAAAACAGTGATTTTATTAATTTTATGCCTTCCCATTTTTTTGTGGATATTGTTGAGGAAAATGTAGTAATTATTTATTAAAACTATTTTTTTCCCCTTTTTTTTATAATTTTTTTTTTAATTTCAACCACCGTTTAGGTAAAGTTTATCAAAGTTAGAAATAGTTTTTTCTAATTAATTTCTTGTTTTATAATATACATTTAAATTTAAAAGTTGATTTTTTAATGATTTTGGCAACATTACAAACTTGAGACTAATAATATATAAATTTTTATTTTTTCATAACTTTTTACTTTGTAAATAATATATAAATTTTAACTAAACTGCATGAAATATTATTAAGAAATAATATTTTACATGCAAATATTTATTTGGTTATATAAAATATTACACCTTTTGTATAAATATTAAATATTTGTATATAAATAAATGCATCACTATGATAATACTACAAATTAAATATCTAATAATATATTTGTGAAACAAATAAATAAAAGATAAAACAAATTAATTTATATACATTGCTAACTACTATTCATTCACAATATGAACAGTTATGCAATCATTAAAATAAATTAAACATGGTATTTGTGACAAAAATTTTTAATATTTACAAGGCACAATTATATTTATTTACATTAAATAGTTACACGCTATTTGATTTGAACAGATAATATTCTTACATGTACTTTAAAAACTATTTTGATTTTTTTCAAAGATCTAAAAGAAAACAAACTTTATTGGCATTCTATTTATCTTTAATTATTAGTGAAATATTCCTTTGTTCAATCACATAAAATGAGTTACATTATTAATATAAATTAAATATTAAATATTATTAAAAGATATAGTTCAAATAAAAAATTTCTTACTATCTACTCTACTACTATCTACATTCTGTACATTGCTCCCATTTTTGTAAATTTCAATTTAAAAAATGACAAATATATTATTACACAAGATATATTAATTATATAAATACAAATTAAATAAAAAGTAAATAAAAATTAAAAATTTAAAAAACCAATTACAAATGAAAAGTTCAAAATAAAAATACTGTAATTTTTTAATTATCTTAAATAATTTTATTATAATTTGATTTTATTAAAATAAATTTAATACATTTTTTTTGTTTTAAAGTAAATATTTATAATGAAAATTAATAATTTAGTTTATTCAGTTTATACTTAAAAATTGTTAATTAAATAAGATATAATTATAGAATTATTAAAATTTAATTAAACAACTAATATCAAATTTCTATGATCCTAATAAGAAAAATCTAATTTATAATAAATTATCAAATTATATTTATTGTTGTAAATAATATTTATTATTATATCATGAGTATACCTTAAGGATGTAAATTTTTGTAGTCCTATAGACCCTCCAATCATAAATATTAAAAATGGTAATGCAAATTTAAAAGATTTGTTATAAAAAAATTGAAATATTTTCTGTAATTATATAATATTAAGATTTTAACATGGAATATTTTATAATAAAATAATTATCTATTACAATTATAAAAAAATTTTATTTCACCATATTAAAATTTATTAAGTATCAAAGTGAAGTATGACTATAAAAATGACCACAGCTAAGTGTTTTTAAATTCATTTATATTTTTGATAAATAGGATGATCAATTGTTATATGAATGAATGAAATAGTTAAGAACAATATATAAATTGCAGTTTAATAAAATAAATTGAAAATTTAACATAAAATATTTAAAAATATTTTTAAATTAATTCATGTATTATTCTATACTTGTAAACTTCTTACGCAATATGTATTGCATAGATTGAGATTAAATTATGAGTAAATTAAAAGAAAAATTAATCATTAATTGTTAAATGAACCCGTTTACTTATTTAAAATCAATTACTAGTCATTTTATAGAAGCAGAGATCATAAGGGAGAACGCTGATGCCCATTTTCAACTTTTCGACACAGAAAAACCTAACGGAGAATTAACAAACTATTATGTATTAAAAAAGGATTGAATCGGAGTACGAAGTGAAGTTGTGCATTCTCCTTATTACTTTGAATGAGAAAAGTAATGAAGTAAGTCACTTTTTTTAAATTCAAATAACTTATAAAATTTTATATAATAATATATTTATTAATTTTTTTTCTTTATTAAATTTATATATTTGAATTTATGTATTTGAATCACGTAATTTCAATAAATACTATACTTCTTTTATAAAATCTTGTTTTATTAAACAGTTCTAGATACTATGGATCTACAATTTATTTTTTATACTCAGGAAGCGAAATTCTTCGGACTGAATGAATAATCTCAAATGCGCTTTAGCCACATAATTTCCCTTCCAATTAAATTTATTGTACATAATGTATATATTTATGAGTTAATATTAAATTTTGTATTTATATAAATGAAATCAATAATTTTGTGTTAATAAATCAATAAGTGTATATGTTTTTATTAATTATACAAATAATAAATGAACCTTATGAAATAAAATTAATTTACTCAACATTCTCTTTTCTACATTAATGTAAATTAACTTGATTTAAATTTAATATTTGATTAAAAGTGTAGAAATATTGCTGTTTTACATAAGCAATATATGCATTTCGATAAAATTAAAAATTGCTGAATAACAAGTCATTTTGAAGTACATATTTTACTGAAAAAATTATATTTTCAATACTATTTTAATTCTGTTTTATAGTAATTCAATTTTTTTTATATATACACATATAAACTATTCGAAAAATGATGAAAATTGAAATAACTATATAACACTTTACAAAATACATAATGAATACATATAATATATATGTATACAGTAAGCATTTTTATACAAATAATTCAGTGTATAAAAATACAAAAATACAAATATAATACAATCTAACACAAATATAATATACATAACAAAATCAAATAAATACTACAATATATACTGCAAATTTGTAAATATTGCAAATTTACAACTACAAACATAACGTTGTATATAAATATTTATATAATGGAAATAGTTTAATAATATAATACTATTGTATAAATAATTTGCTAAATATTTTTTAATATTATCTATAATGTACAAACGCTTTAATTATTTTGTATCTTATTTAAGTACCAGTAGTACATAGCAGATTATAATAAGTATGTATATTATTAAATTATAAATCTATAAATGAATTTAATCGTTTAAAGTTATAAGGGATTTCACAAACGTAAGCATAAATGTGAAACGGTAAATCCACCCATCATTCCAAAATTTAATTCTCAAAATTTAAAAATTTTACGTATACGTCTAATAAACATAATATATACAAATATATAAATACAAATACTATATAATATAGATAAATATATATACAAACATTACAATAAACAAAATTCATTGATCATTATTAATCCTTTGAACGCCTTTAACGATTTCTTAGTATTTATGAAACGAATATTCCTTTAAACTTCACACCATGATGTCTTGTATTTATAAATAATGTTAGTCCTTTTAAACTTATATACGGATCATTTCTTCCGTTAAAGTAACTGAAAATATAAAGTTAGTTTTTTTTCAACATTTAATAAAGTTACTTGATTTTTTTACGACATCATATAAATACGATTATTACTTTTTTTAATAAACACTTTATTTTATTTATTTTCCGTGATTTAAAATAAATTTAATTAATTTGTTATTAATAAATTATTATTAAAATTGAATTTTTTGTATAATATTTCTATTGTTAATATTTTAATTATTTTAATATTATATAATCACATCTATGTTGTAAAAATTTCGGTCTCGGATTTTCCAGTAATTTGTGTGCGATCGTTTTCTTATTACAGGTTTTTAGATTCATAAGTGCAGACTAATAAAACATATACCATCTATGAGAGGTGCCCGTACCTTAACTGTACCAACGGAAAATACAATAATTTTCATCTCTTTAGATTTATACTTAATACGGAAAGACAAAAAATGTGGGTAGAAAATAAAGCTATGTATTTCCCTTTTAAAAAAAATTTGATTTTGATTTATAATAACATTATAAATAATGAAAAATATAACATTACTCAAAAAAATAGCATATAATACATATGTCATTTAAAATTATTCAATTATATTTTTATTCTTATCTTAAATGAATGAATACCTTAATAATATATACATATATATATGTTGAGATAGACAAAAAGATATACAGACTTACAGACAGAGAGAGAAAGAGAGACATAATAACTAAGTACTTAATTAATGTAACCCTATCAAAGTTTTGTCTAAATCTTATTTCAACATTTTATATGTAATACAATGAATAAAATGTATTGAATTATTAATGATGCATTGGGAAATATTTAAAAATATGTATAATAACGCTGTGATAATAAACTGATATATTTTAATGTATGTTTGGAAATTTAGAAATCGGTTTTTTTTTTAAAAAAAATTGTACCTTAAAACAAGGAATAGAAATATATTTCGTGAAATCAGATTTTGAGCACCTTCCACACTATATGTTAATTATTAGGAGTATATCCCAAGTACTTAATTAACCTAAGCAAAAGTCTACAATCGACACAATTTTATAGTAAGTGCTATTCCATTAAATTTGATAGGATAAAAACTAGTCTGTACTGTTACGTATCTAACAGGTCACTACTATATTTATTCTTTGATAATTAAATCGCGAAATTTTCTCTTCAGGTTTCGTTCTGCCCTAGCCAAAACGGTCAAATCGTTTTGGCCTTTATGAGGTTCGGAAGTTGGCAATTAAAGTAAACGCGAGATAATTAATAGAATACTTTTTTATTATATTTCTCTTAATGAACGAGAGAGAAAGAGTAACGTAATATGTAATACAATTCTTCGTGTCAAGAAACTAAATCCCGATTGTATAAAACAAATAGTAATTAATATTAAGAACCCGAACCGAAGTACGACTTTAGAAGGAATCGAGCCAAATCCCGGATCAAGATCGAAACGAATGCCCCTACGTTTCTTTTGATTTAACTCATTACCTCCGCTGTATGGGGAAATTGCAAAATCCGCGAATTCTCCCTCCTGGTGCCTCTGCTTGATTATCGTCCTATCAGCTTTTTCCGGTATTGTTTTTCGATTGAACTCTGTTTATTCATCGTCACCTCTGATCTTGAATCTTCGCAATTTGGCGAGCTCGGAAGTTCTTATTACTCGCGGGATTCACGTTACTCGCGACTCCGTTTGATTCCCACAATGTCACTTTCCCAATGTTTCGTTTTTGTTTTTATTGATGCGAATATAATTAAATCATCGCGTATGCGTATGCAATTTTACATACGTGACACATCCGGGGGCCCTGTGTCGACGTCCTCGTCGACTAAAAAAATGACAATTTTGTTACTTTATGCTCTTTTTGGTGGTAATTATGGCGTTCGAAATTTGATGTTTGTTTGTGTTTGTGTAGATGTCTGTGTGCATGATTTCATTTTCTCTTTCGAGTCGCTACAATTGTTTTTGTCGCTCTCTCTCGTTCTTATAATGTTTTAAACTTTAATTTTCTTATGAACTAAAATATACAAATTATTACAATGATTATAAATATTACATTATTTTATTTATTTTTATTATATTTTTTTGTTGCAGTTATTAATGTATTTATACTCTCTTCTTATATTGTCCATCTCCGCATTCCTTGATGATTTGTTCTTTCCTTTTATTAGTTATGTTTAAAATTATATAGATTTTTCCCTTTCTTATCCCCCATAAATAATTTGTTGCTCTAAAACATATTCTATATTAGTATTATAGTTTATAATTAATGTTTATGATATAACTTAATTTATTACTATCATTACGAATGATTGTACATATATTTTCTCTCCTTTTTTCAAGGGTATCCTGTTTGTTTTATTTATTATACTAGATCTTATTTTCAACAAAATTCTTTCTTTTTTATTAATTATGTAATTATCGCGGTATCGACATTATATAAATATTCGTATCAATCGGTTCAGTGTTGTTATAGGTCGTTATTACTTATATAATAAGTACCCGTTCATGTATAATATACCTAATAGCATCCATGGCTCAGTTGGCAGGCCACCGGTCCACCGACTCGAACGGCGGTGGTTCGAATCTTGTCCGTTTTGGAGTTTTTTTTGTTGTTTTTTTTTATTATGTCTTTTTTTTTATTTGTTTTATATTTTTATATTTGTGTGTATTATTATTATTTTTTTTTGTTTATGGTTTTTTTTGTTTTTGTTTTTTTTTTTTTTTATTATTATTATTTTTTTCTCTTTATTATTATTCTTGTCATTATTATTATTAGTTTTAATTATCATTAATATTAGTATTTTCTTATATTACTGTTAGTTTGGTTAGTAGTTATTTAGTTAGTTTTTTTTCTTCTTGGTGTTTCCTATTTTTCGGGATCTTCTCCCCCATACATGAGCCAGGCATATGTTCTGTCGGCTTCGTCACATTTGGTCTCTTCATCATTGAGGATGGCATTATAGACTCCTCGAGCATCAGTGGGGGGCTCCCATGCACCCCCATGTTGGTGGTCCTCATTGTCTTCCTTAAGATTGGCTCTTAGCAATGTTTTTGTATTAGTAATTTTTCGTTGAAATTTGTGAATCGCTCCCCGTATGTGAGGCAGCGTCCAGAATATTCCCATGGCCACTTCCTTGTTTCGTGTTTACCTAAATTTAAACCTCCTTTGTCAAAAAGCACCGTCAATACAAATATTAATTTGAATATTTTTCGAAATGATAATCCGCTTGCATTTACTGCACCAAAATTGTATGTTCCTTCCATGATAATTGTGAGAAGAATGAGTCGTTTAATTTTGCATTTGCAGTTTTTCGTTGGCCTTTGTCATAAAAGTCTTCTCTCCGTGATTCATTCTAGTATGGAAAGGATGAGTTGTTTATTGTAAATGATAGTGTTACCGCTGAGTTTCTTATTCTTCGTGGATTCATAAAATTAAGTTCTTTTTTTTTCAACTATTAAAACAATTATAAATGCGTGTATTATTTTAAAATTACCCTATATATTATTATTTCATTGTTACAAGCTGGTTGTATTTTCTTTTAGAATACTGTTTTATCTATTGGTCTCCTTTTATTACACGAAGTTGAGGTATAATAGTTTTGTGACGCTTACACATTCGTAATCCTATGATTATTATTATTATTACGGTACTCAGTACTGTTATGGATGATATTCCAAATATAGTAACATTATTTTGAAATATTTTAACATCGTCATTATTTTTTTTTTTGACCAATTATCCGGGCTTTCTTTATTATTTCTTTTAGCCCACCTCTCTCAATCGTTAAATCTGAGTGTTCGAGTGTATTTTGAATGTGTGTTGATTTTATTTCCGGTGTCCATTCGTAAATGTGTTTGATGATGTTATCAGTAACCCCCCAATTTTTTAATATAGTGTCTAGGATTAAGTTTGCTGCGCTTAGTTTAATCTGTAATGTATCATCTGTTATTTGTTTCGTCGCGTTTATTTCTAAACTTGTCGTCTCGCGTGGTAAACTGGTTTCAATGTTATTATTCCTGATCCGTCTAATTGACATCTTTCTTCCCCTTTTCCATCACATTGAATTCTTATTTCCTCATTTTTAAGTACCGAATAGATCCAGGTGTTTCCTCTTTCCAATCTAGTCCAGTAAGATTCACGTATGGTGCTGATTTTGATATTACATTCAGATAGGTTAAAAGATTGGATTCCGAAAATGAGTTTTACCTCACAGGGACTTTCGTTATTCACCCGTGCTCTTGGCTCTAATTTTTCGCATACGTATATAGAATTTATTTTAATACATTCCCGTAATTTGGTTTCAGTAATTTTTATATATAATCGTGTTTTGAAATCGACTGCGATATATTTAGTTTCGGATCTTATATAGAGCATGAGGTCCTCTTTTTGTTGTTTAACCGGAAAGGGTGTTAATTTATGTAGTTCGTAGTCGTTAATTTTTATCAAAGGTATAATTATGTCGTATATTATTTTCTGTCCATGGGTGGTAACCTTTATAGTGGAAATTTTAATAAGCTCTTCGATGGGTCTGTCTTTTGTTATTGGTAAAGTCTCTGTACTCAATTTTTCGTTAATTTTCCTTGTTGTTTCTGTTATCAATTTTTCGTCAAGCAATTGCGAATGAATTTCGCCCTTGCCTGCCAATTGTGTTATATGTAATATTTGTTATGTGTTTCGTATCTGAATGTTAGTGTAGTCCTCCAATAATCTTATTAATTCGTCCCATTGTAGTTCTGTTTTGATTTGTAAAACGTCACTTGTTACTTCGTTTTTTCTGTCGCGTAAATTGTTCAGTTTTTTGTCATTGTATTGTAATTTGGTCTCTATTATTTCAGTCTGGTTAGCCAAAAGCTAGCTTAATTCGCCTGTTTTTGCCTTTATATTGTCAATTATGTTTTTTAGTTCTGTTTCCGTGGCCTCGTCAAGTGTCCCAAATAGGAATTTACTGATTTTACCTATGAATGGCAATACTGCCCTTTTTCCCCTCGTTCATTCTATTATTTTTGTTATTTCCCAAATGTTTATTAATTCTTCTTTCTCGAGATGTTTCAGCCCGTTAAATTGTTTTTCACACGTCCGTGATTATATTTCATTTCGACATTTATTAGATAGTTTATCTATTGCAGCGATTAGATGTTTGCTATGTAGGAAGTTATCGTTACTGTCTAAGTATTTTATTATTTTCCAAGTGCTTCTTGATTCATGTAATGTCGCCACTCCTTCCATAAATATTCCGGGGTTATTCTTTATAGGCATTATAAAGTCGTCTGTTTTTATTTGGTCCATTGTCCTGTAATATTCACATATTTTCTTTTTCATTAATATATTTTTTTTTCATACGATTAATAGAAGGATTGGGATAAGGAAGGAAGATTTTCCTTCAAATATTATACATCTTCTTAAATTATATATATATAATCCAATACAGCTCTTGCTGTATAAAAACCTACTGGTCAGTGTGATACCTGCACTTTCATGCCCTTTTATTCCAGGGTCGTGCCTCTTGTCACTGACTCTTGGAGGTTTATTTGTTTATTCATTCATTATGATGGAGAAATTCATTATTCCTTCCCTCTCTTTCTTTTTATTTAAGGCGAGTAATGCGTGTTAATCGTATTTTCTAGTGATTCTAAATATTATTTGATTTTAACCATTTCATTTATTTGTTAGTTTATTTATTTATTTACAGGTATTTTCTGTTTGTCGTCAATGTTGTCTATGTTTGATTCGATTAATAACTTGTCCTTTTTGTATTGACTTTATAATTCCAAAATTATTATGGAAGGTTATATGTGTCGTGTGGCTGATGTGTTAAGGCTGCTGCCTGCCGCTCCGGCCGCACGAGTTCGAATCCCGGTGACTAAAAATTTTTTTTCTGTCAATATTATATTTTCCGTTCATAATTAATGAATTCATTGTTAATTAACATTATTAAAACAATAAAGTTTGGAAAAATAAAAAAATTAAAATTTTTTGGAAATTTTGAATTCCGTTTTTTTTGGTGAAATTTGGAGCTTAATATCATCAAAATTGAGAAATATTTTAATTTTGTGGTTTTTCGAAATAAAATTTCATGCGAATTAGTAAGAAAATGAATTTTTAAGAGAAAATAAAGAATCCTATACTTCATTTACTGATTTTATTCCCGAAAATATTTGTTTTGATGTGTATTTTCGTTGATTTTAGTGGACTGTGGAGTTTGAGTGTTGTACTGTATTTACTCTTATGTCGATTGCTCGGATGAAATATATATGTGTGTGGGGGAGGGTCACTCCTTGTTTATTATTTTTCGCCAATTATATCCGTTTGATTTTTTATGTCGGAGATGTTCTACTTATATGTAGTAAGTACCGCATTCATGGCGTCTCGATAACTCTCGGGTGTTATTTTCTATGTTCCGTCCCCATAAGAATAATTATGTTTCTTTCCGATACTCATTCGTAATAATAATAATTAAGTATATATTTTATTGTACTTATAATTATTCATTATTCATATGTGATTATATATGTAATGTTAGTATGAACTTATTACATAGTCGTTAGTATTGAGGTTAATATGTATAACATTATTAGCAAATAAGGAAAAAGATTATTCTAGGATTATTATTGGAAATATCGATTGATTTGATTTTTCTTCTGAAATTATATTCTCCTTTTTTTTTTCTATCAGTCGATTTCTCATGGTTTCTCGCGTTTCAGTTCATTTGATCTTTTCTACTTGTACATGTGGACTACTCTTGTCCCTTTTCGATGTTTTAACGTGACGTTGTGCGTTTTATAATTTATGCTGACGATTTCGTAGGGACCCACATATTGTTTTGCCATCTTTCCTAATTGTGGTTCTTTTAGCCTGTAAACCATTTCACCTTCTCTGAAATTTCGTGTACTTATTCCTCTATCATAATAAAATTTGGATCGGTATTTCGATTGAATTAAGTTCATTGCTGCCAAAGTTTGTAACTGACTCAACGTTTCGACTACTTCTTGATGGAAATCATTATATGTCATACAATCGTTTGATATTTTGAAGCTTGATGATATCCGCGCTTTTCGGCCGAAAATCAATTCATGCGGGGTATATCCCGTAGCATCATGCTCTGTACAATTGTAGGTGTGCTGACATAGACAGATCCATTCGTCCCATTCTCTATATTTTTCTATATAATTTTTTAAGTATTCCGTTACTGTGTGATGCATTCGTTCTATACTCCCGTTGGATTGAGGATGATATGCTGTTGTGTTGAATTTTGCGATTCCGAATATTTTAGCGAATTCTTCTAGGGTTCTATTGATGAAATGAGTACCCTGATCTGTCAATACTGCTGCCGGTGGTCCAAAATAGCATATCATCTTGCCGATCATCATTTTCGCGACTTCGAATGCAGTAGCTTGCTTTACTGTTGTCAGTATGCAATATTTCGTGAGTAAGTCTTGTATCGTCAAAATGTATACATTGCCGTTCGTTGTTTTTACTAAGGGTCCATAGAAATCTAATGATATTTTTTCAAATGCGTGAGAAGGTGTATCGGTTATGATCATTGGTATCTTCGTTTTTTTTCTCACTAATTTATGTGTTTGGCATTTTGTACATGATTTTATAAACTGCTCCACTTCAGGTCGCATTGTTTTCCAATAATAATTTGCCGCAATTTTTCTGTATGTTTTATTTATTCCACGATGACCTCCCATAGGTGATTCGTGATATTCTCGAATTATCGTGTACTCATCTTGCACTCTTGATATGGGGAGATTATCTTTGAGTAAAACTATCCCGATGTTTTCATTATCAAATAACTCGTTGCAACTTTCTACGAAATAATTCCATTCTGTTTCTTTTATCAATTGCAAATCTTTTATTATAGCAATGCTCTTAACGTTGTTATTACGACACATGATTTTTAAATTTCTGACACTTTTGATTATATCGGTTTGCAATAGTATATCGTTTACATGACTTTTGATGGTTACACCCATACTAGCTATATCTTGAATTCTTTTTAGATTTATCTCACCAACAACATATTCCCTGTTTACTCAGGCGTTGAGAAATATATATTCTGTTTCGATTAACGCTTCCAAAATCTCGGTGTTAAAACTTGCGTCGGCAGACATTAAAAATACAATATTTTCACGGTATTTAAAAGGATGTTCGTTTATTAGTTTAACCATTGTAAATTTCGCGTCAGGGTCTTCTCTCCACGGTGGTGTTAGTGGTGGGAGGTGTAATCGCGTTATTCTATGTCATTCCAATGTAGTTGGGCCTTGCATTATTTGATCTTCTTCGCTCTCGGTCAAGGCCGTGTCTTTTTCTCCAGTCTCGGTTTCAGGTGACTCTATGACCGCGTTGCTGACCTCGTGGTCGGTGTTATCGCTGTTTACACTATCATTTTTGCTGGATCCCGATTCGAATTCTGTGGATTCGTATGTTATCTGTCGTCTGTTTGCTTTTACATATGGTGTATAATGGTTATTTTCTAAATGCAAATGTATAATAGGGTTACGAATTTTATCGATAAAATGACAATAAATCAATTTGTCTTTTGTAATTTGAAAATGTATGCAAACATTAAAATTGAATTTTTGGTAGAAAATGTATAGACAATCGTCGTTTCCCCATTCATTATGAGAAAATAAAATTTTGACCGCTTCTTTTGGCTCCTGGCAATCATTTAAAAATTTTGAATTTAATAATCTTTCTCGTAATTCTATTGTTTATATATTTAAATTCGCGGCAATTTTGAGACATTGGAAAAGACAGTCTCCCGGTGGCTCTATTGGTATTACTTCGCGTACAATGTTTATATCCGGTTCGATGCATTGCAAGCCCTAATTGTATAAAGGTAAATATGCATTTTTATCATTTTCTTCCTCCAAGATCATACCTTTAATGGTTTTATTTGTTAATTGATCGGTATTACTAGGAATTTTACTCGGTTTATCATTTAGACTTGCTTTTGGTGATGTTATTATTTCGTCCAATACAAAGTCCGACAGTCGACTCGACCCGTGATTTTCATTCTCCCGCTCTTCGCGAATTTCTACAAGACCTGACGTTTCCCTTCGAATTTTGACGTCTCATCCTTCGTGATCTTTTGGGCCTTTTGTTATTATTTCCATGGTGTATTTCTTCGACTCGACTTTTATTTTTTCCGGTTCTTCTCGGTTATATTCGTGATCTTTTTCTCTACTTATTTCTTTTACTGTGATCTTGTTACTTTCCCTATTCTCTATGACCTCTAGATGTTCCAGAGAGCTGTCTTCGTCGTCACTAGAACCATGAAAACTGATTTTTTGTTTCGCATTTATTAATCCCGATTTTTCAAGAGGGGTGCTTGCTGTTAGGTTCCCGATTTTCTCCGAATTCCTTCTTTCTCGTGTTGAATGGGCTGAAACATTAATGTCGCTAGTTTTCGCAACTTCCTGGTCTGATATTTTTGAATCGTACAACTTATTCCACTTGCGGAGGGCTCGTTTTCGTTTGTTCTTTTTCTTTTTCCCTTTTCAAGGATCCCGCTTTTCATAGGGTCTCCAGTCTTCGCTTTCGCTTTCGATCGTGGGATGTGTCGATTTCCCTTCCGATTCTATTTCGCTCTCAGAATTGCTCACGCGTTTTCGTTTTTCTACCATACCGATATATTCATCTTTAGGATTTTCTAGTTGTTCCTGTTCTTGTAATTCCGCTAAGGCATATAGTTTGTTCCTGGGTAATTCTGGATTTATTTCGCCCTCCTGAAGTATCGGATTTCGTGATAACGTATCCGCGTTTGCATTCTTGAGTCCCGGTCTATGTATAATTTCAAAGTTGTAAAATGCTTTCATCCTATTAAAACTGGTGTCAAGGTGTTTAGTTGTATGAAAGTGTTTTAAAGGTTCATGATCTGTTACAATGGTAAATTTTGTTCCTTATAGGTAATGTCGAAATTGTACTTTCGCGAAAACTACTGCTTGCAGTTCTTTGTCATACATCAAGTATCTTAGTTCCGGGCCTCTCAAACATCGTGACGCGTAGGCGCATGGTCGGTCTTTTCGTAATTCGCCTTGGCTCAAGATGGCTCCGAGCGCGTAATCTGACGCATCTGTCGTCACGATAAACGGCCTTGTCAAGTCAGGTGCTTGAAGAAATGACTCACTGCACAGTATGTCTTTAATTTTATCGAATACTTCTTGCTGACTATTTTCACAGTAAAATGCTCTTT
This sequence comes from Eupristina koningsbergeri, assembly GCA_018907245.1. NCBI lineage: Eukaryota > Metazoa > Arthropoda > Insecta > Hymenoptera > Agaonidae > Eupristina > Eupristina koningsbergeri. The sequence goes on from JACCHV010002976.1 coordinate 2,115,455, forward strand.
CACTTTTAATAACTTCTAATAATGGTATGGTTATTTTCGCGTAATTTTGAATAAACTTTCTGTAATATCCGGTAAATTCGAGAAATTGTTTTATTTTTCTTGCTGTTGTTGGTACAGGATAATTTTTAACCGCCACTATTTTATTCGGATTCATACGTATCTTTCCCGATCCGGCTCTGTGCCCCAGAACTTTGGCTTCGTTTTTCAAGAATTGACATTTTTTTGGCTTGATAGTTAGGTTAGCGGCTTCCAGTTTGCGTAGGACGCTTTCTAATCGGATTAGGTGTTCGTCGATGGTATCTGAAAAGATCATAATGTCGTCAAGATATACTTCTATCTCCTCCCTCGATAGTGCCGCTAACGCTAATTCCATTGCGCGCATAAAGGTGGTGGGGGCTCCCTTCAGATCCATAGCCGTCCGGTTATATTAGAAGCTACTTCTTGGCCCTGATGATTAGCGGTACCGAAGCTGGATCCATTTTTATTTGGAAAAAACCCATTTTGAGTTCCATGATGGATATATAATTTGACCCTGCGAGTTTATCAATGAATTCGTTCGCGAACGGTACGGGATAGCAGTCTCCCAAAGTGATCTCATTTAGTTGTCGAAAATCGGTCACCAACCTCCATCTCTAATTGCCTTGCGCATCCGGTTGTTTCGGGACAATTCATGTTGGTGAGCAATACGGGGATATCGATGGTTCAATGATGCCTTTTTTCTCTAATTTGTTTATTGCTTGTTGTAATAGTTCCTTCAATATGGGTGGATACCTGTATTGCTTTGTTTTTAGCGGTTTGTCGGATGTTAATTCTATTTTATGTATTGGTAAGTGCGTTGCGGCCAGCGGCTCGTAATCTAGACCGAAGCTCCCTGTTTATTTCCGTAATAAATTCCGGAGTAACGTTATCTCTTCGGTATTTCTCCCTTCGAGATCCACGAGGGACATAATTAAGTCGAGTCTTTCTTCTCGTTGTTCAGAATTGTTATTTAAAAAAACATTGAACTTTTTAACGTCGGTGATCGGTGCCACATACTCGTTTTTTCCATAATTGTTCAATTTTGTGTTGTCGATGAATAAATTATTAATACTTAAATGATTTACTTCACCGCCGCTCTTATCATATAATGCTCCTACGTCTACTTCCCCTTTTTCTTCTATCGTGTAGTATGGCAATAATTCAACTTCCGATATCGGTATGGAAACTGACTCCTCGTTGGTGTTTGTATATTCCACGAATAAAAAGCCTTTATTTGTGATAGATAGAAAATTGCCAAACAAAATTCCCGGTTCCAGATTTTGAGGTGGCACCCAGTCAATTTTTGCGTCTCCTTTTACGCGTGTGTAAACTCTTTTTTTCGTTTTCGCAGGTATCTCAATATTGTTATCGCGAGCAAAGGGTAGATATATGTCCCTCAGTTTTAAATATTTATGTTCGGCGTTAATTGTGCCTTTATATTTTCCTATTATTTCCCATCCCAGGATCCCGTCTACGTCAATTGGTAGATCCTCGGGGACTACATGAAATTCACACTTAATATCGTGCATTATTATAGGCAGACTTCCTACCGTCAGGCATTTTCCAGAAGCGAAGCCATGTACCATTATCATGACGTTTTCGTCGATTAGCTCTCGCGCTTTAACCTTTTTTCTTTTAATAATTAAGACCTCTGCTCCTTAGTCCACGTAAATTTTTTGATTTTTGATTGATCAGAGGATAGCTTTGATGCAATGAAGTGCTGGTTGAATAAAACACAAGATTGTGTTCTTAATTAATGTGTCTCCGTTTCGACAAAGAATCTCTTATCTTTATCAAGATTTTTGATTAATACAATTATATACATATATGTTAAAATTATTACCAAAAATTTTATAATAAAAAGAATTTTACAAAACGTATATAATCTATGACGTGATTGCCGTAATGTCACAGTTTCCAATGTAAATAATGTTTCAGTACATCTATTTATATTCTTGTTCTTATTAATAACAACATGAGCTACGTAATAATGCTATGATTGATCTATTATTAAGTATCTTATGGTATTTACTATTTAGATTTTGTATATTCTCTTGTCGATCTAGAATATTATTATTTATTTTTATGTGTAAAATTTCAGAATTAATTCTTTTTTTATAATTAGTATCTCCATCGAGAATGGTAACGTTGTTCCAATTTACATTATATTGGCATATATAGAAAATTGCAGCAACAAAGAATGTATTGTTATTTTTTTTTGTGCTCATTAATTCTTATTTTTAGAGTACATTTTATTTCTCTATTACATAAAGATGGACAGTATTTTTATTTTATATAATATATATCACATTATTTTGATCTCATTTTTCAGTTTTATCTTTGCTATTTTAATAACTGAGTCTATTCTATTGTTTATTATAGGGATTAAATATATTCCATTCTTCTTAAACTTTATTACATATTAAAAAAAATTCCTTTCCGCATATGGTAAATATACTACAGCATGAAACCTGTAAAAATTATTGTTGTGGTTAGTTTTATATTTTAATATTTATTTATTTATTACAGTTACGTCCCGGCTTTTTTGCCTAGGGACGGGTTCAGCATTTACAGTTTGTACATATATTTTACCTTATATCTACTTATTTACAATATATTGTTCTTTATTATCACAGTTTAGTTTTCTTTTTATTTTCATTTTCATTCTCATCACTATCTCACTAACTTAATGTCCGTTATTGTTTTTCTTTTTTTTCTTTCTTCTTTTATCTCATTTTACATTTCCTCCTTTTTCTTCGTTCTCCTCTCCACTTCTTTGATTTTCTTCATTATCTCACCTCTTTTATCCCCTTTCTTGTCATTCAGTACGTTCATTATGTCTCTGTATGTCCATGTCCCTGCTGCTTTCTCCCTCCATTCCCTAAATATGTCCTCTGTATCGTCGCATTCCCTGGTTAGATGTGTCCAATCTCCTACACTTTTCTCTCATAGTATGCATCTCCTTTCTTCTGTTTTTCTCCAGTATCTGTTGCTGCTTGTGATATTGCCACATTTAACCCTGGCTGTTGTTGTCATCGTCTTCGGGTTGAGGGGTTTTCTCAAATATTCTGGTAGTCCGTCCTTTTGTATTTCTCTGTATGTTACGTTATATTTTGATTCTTTTATTCTGCCTCGTCTGTCTTGTCTCTGAATGTCTCTGTCCCTCTGTTTTATCTCCGTATATACGTCTCTCCCCTCCATCTACCATTTTTCTATTTGATTCTTGCTCAACCCTATCTTGTTGAGCCATTTCTCTTCCTCTGCTTTTCCGTCCTTTCTCTGTATTTCTCTTTTTTCTTCGTAGGCTTTCCTCACCCATCTGTCTTTCTCCATTTGCTTTATTTTGTCTTCATATTTTAGGGTTCTAATGCTCCAGTCTACACTTATTTTGTTTTCATCTGTCTCTTCATATACCAGGTATCTGGGGGTGCAAAAGTCTAACTTCAGCATCCACCTCAGATAGTCTGCCTTAATTCTTTCCATCTCGTCGCTTCCTTCTGCTCCCCAGATCTCCACTCCGTACTCTAGCACCCCGTTTACCAGGTAGTTAAACAGAATTTTTCTGGCTTGGAAGTCCCCTGCACACCTTCTCTCTGCAAGACCCCATTTTTTTTGTAGCAATTTTTCCTTTGAGTATCCTTTCCTTAATATGCTCATGGTACTTTCCATCCCTCTTAAATGCGAAACCCAAATAATTAAACTTGTCCACCATTTCTATTTCTTTTCCCTTCCATTTCCATCTCTCCTTCCTATGTTTCCTTTTCCTTCCGATTATCATCATCTTTATCTTCTCTGCATTCAATTCCATTTCTCTGTTTTTCAGGAATTTCTTCAGTGTCCTTATCATTCCCTGCATAGCCTCTCTGCTCTCCCCTTTCATAGCTAGATCGTCTGCATATGCTAGGGTCCATATTCTTTTATCTTTTAACTTGACTCCTCCCACCCTATTCTGTTCCATCTCTTTCTCGATCCCAGCTATGTAGAGGTTAAACAGGAGGGGGCTGAGACTGCATCCTTGTCTCAGGCCCTTTTTGATCCAGAACTCTTCCGAAATTCCTTTCTCTGTCTTTATTTTGCATCCTGTTTTCTTATAAATTTTCTTTATTAAGTCCGTTAATTCTGTGTCGCATCCTTGTTCTTTCATTATTTCCCACAGTCTTTCCCTGTTAACCGTGTTGAACGCTACTTTGAGGTCCACGAACAGTATATATATCTCTTTCTTTTCTTTGATGTTTTTCCTTATAATATGATTCAGTATGTATATATTATCTATCGTGGATCTCCCTCTCCTGAATCCTGCCTGACCTTCTGGGAGCAATTTTCTATCTTCAATCATTCTCTCTAGCCTGTTTTTTAGAATTCCGGTATTTATCTTGTATTCCGAAGTCAGCATGGATAGTCCCCTGTAGCTTTCGGGTTTATTTCTGTCTCCTTTCTTAAATATCGGCACTATCATTGCCGTCCTCCATTCTTCTGGTATATTTCCCTTTTGCATAGTTTCTTTGATTATTTCTTCCAATCTCATTAATACTTCCCTTCCACCGTGTATCTATGCTTCGTTCGGGATACCGTCTATACCTTTGGCTTTCCTCTTTTTTAGTTTTTTACATATCTCCCTTATCTCTTTGGTTTCCACTGTTATTTTGTTTTTATTCTGTTTTTGTCTCTTTTCTGATTCTTCACTTTCTCTGTCTCTTTCTGTGCCTTCCAGTAGTTTCTTATAGTAGTCTTCCCATGCCTTCATTTCTATACTTCCGTCTCCCTTTTCTTTTTTTCTCCTTCCCCTGTTAATGTAATCCCATATCTGTCCTTCGTTTTTCAATTTTTTTAGTTCGTCCTCTTCTATTCTTCTCCATTCTTTCATCTTTCTTCTACATAGATCTTTCCAAATCTTCCTTTTTTCTGTGTATTTCTCCTTCTTTGCCTTTTCTTTTTTTCCATCTTTTCAGGGCCTTCTTTGCTTTGTCCTTTGCTCTCCTGCATTCCCTGTCATACCATTTCTTTTCCCCTATTTTCCATGCTCTTATCTTAATCTCCTTTTTCTCTATGTTTTTCTCTATCACTTCTTTGACCCCTTCCCATAATTTTTCCACGTCTCTGTTCTCGTCTCGTTTCTTGTATTCACCATTCGTCTTTTCCTTGTAATTATTTATTTCTTTTTCTCCCCATTTTATTATTGTTCTTTTTGTTTCTATTGTTTTTTTGCATGTCTTTCTGTCCCTGTCTTTTGTCTGTAATTTTAGTCTAATCGGCAGGTGGTCTGATTCTATTCTTTTTTCTATTGTCAGTTTTTCTGTCCTGTCTGTTATTTCTCCGTCTGCGATTGCCAAATTAATAACAGTACTTCCCCTTGCTCCAATGTACGTGAATTCGCCTTCTTTGTCTCCATCTGTTGTTCCGTTCATTATAGTCAGTCCTTTCCTCTGTAATTCGTCTACCAGTTTCTTTTCTTCTTTTTCCACTTTTTTTTCTTTGCTTTTTCGTCTTTTCATCTCCTCTTCTTCTCTATATCCCAGGACTTTCCCTTCTTCCCCTGTTCTTATGTTAAAGTCTCCCATTATAAGTGTTTCTACTTCCCCACTGTAGCTCCCCTCTTCTATCTTTTTCCACTTCTTTTCCATGTCTTTGTTATTATTGTACACTCCCCATATGTCTATCGTCTTTTTTCCCTTGTCTACTTTTATTCTTGTTCTCGTAAGCCCCTCTTCTTTTTCTTTTCCTATCTCTTCCATTTGTATCATTTCTTTCTTTTTTACTCCTATTATAAAACCTCCTTTTGCTCTCCCTTTCTTTTTCTCTTTTTTCGCACCTCTGATCTTCCAATTCAAGCTTTTTGGGAGTTTTTCTTTACACTTTTCCTCGTCCTTTGCCTCCACCCATGTTTCTGCCATACACACTACGTCCATCTTTTCTATGTATCTCCAAAAGTCTGCGTCCTTCCCTCATATTCCCGCTACGTTCCAGAATATGATATCTAGATTTCCGTTTTGTCTGTTATTTTTGTCTTCGTCTTTTATTCTCTTTCTTTTTTCTTTTTTCTCTATTTTATTTTCTCCTTTCCATGTTTTTGTCTGTTCATGTTTCTTTCCGTCTTGCGTCCTTTTCTCGTCTTGTCTCTTCTTTTTCTGTTCTTGTACAGTCCTGTTTTTTCCAGCTTCCTTTTATGAATTTACTGCCCGTCCCTTGTGTCCGTTAAATTTGCCTGTTTGTCCCTTTTGACCTCTTCTCCTTTCCTCTCTGTTGTCTCCTTTTCTTCTTCCTTTTCTTTCTCTTCTGTTCCCTTTTTACATTCCTCTTCTTTTTTCTCCCCCTCCCTTTTCTTTTCTCCTTCTGTTTCTCTGTTTTTGTTCACTTTCCTATTGATATAATTCCGTCTCTCTTCCAGTCTCTCCGCCCCTGTCCATCTCTCCCATCTACCTTGAACAAATACCTTTTTGAGCCCGACTTTTGCAAATATTCCATTCGCCTTTGCTCTTCTCATCCACTCCCTGATCTCGTCTTGTTGCCTCCTTTCATCGAATGTCAAGTCGAAGTCCAAAAAGATCTTTGCCCCCAGCAGTTTTCTTCTCTCACCCCATACTTTATCTCTGGCTTCCTTGTTTTTCAGTTTTATTATCATAGCCCTTCCGCTTATCCATGCACTTACGATCTCTTCTTTTACCCTTAGTTTCTCTTCTACTAAGCTCTCTGCCATTTTCTTGCGCCCACCTTCTGTACCTCTCCCCTTTCCATTTCTTTTACTGCGATGTTCTCTTCCCTGTCCTTTCGTTCTCGCTCCCACATTAGCCTCCGCAGTCCCTGTATTTCTATATTCGAGATCCTACTTATGTTGCTTGTACTGCTTTCGTTTCCGCTGCTCCATCTTGTACTTCTCGATTTGCTGCTGTCTCTGCTATTCGTGGCCGAACTTTCCCTGCTGTCACCTCTTCTCCCTTTACTTTCTTTTTCTTCCGTGCCTCTCTCTCTCTCTGTTGTCTCATCCTTGTTTCGTTTTCGTCTCCACTTGCCATTATTTCCTCTCTTATCTCCTTCATTTCATCTTCTATGGCCATCATCCTTTCTTCCATCTTCCTCACCCACGCCCTCATACTTTCTTCGTTCTCATCGTTTCTTTCTTTTATTTTCTCATATTCCTTTTCCATTCTAGCTATTCTCTCTTTATTTTCTTTCCCTTCCTTTTCATATATCTTTTCTATCTGTGCAAATCATTCCTCAATCTCTTTTTTTAGTTTCTCAAGCTCCCTCCTGTCATCTCCTCTGCGTTTTTCTCCTTCTTCTACTATTTTTCTACTCTCTTCAGTAATTTCATCCTTTTCTGTCATATTTTTCTTTTTTACGCTCATGCTTTCAAGCGTCATTTGTGAGCTTTCCCTTTTGTTTGCCTTTCCTCTAGTCAGCATCGTTTTTTCTGCTCTGTTGCTCATTATTTTTCTTTAGTTTTATTTTATTTCCGGGTTGTATTGATTATTTTATTTTATTTATTTTAACTATTTAATTTTGTTTTGTTTCTTTTGTTGTGGGTCCTTATTATTTTTCTTAGATTTTTGTCCTTTTGTGTTTTATTATTGAACTATGTTTGTTGGCTTATTTTATTTTAATTTTTATTTTTCACTTAAATTTTATCTATTGTTTTTGTATTTGTTATTTTTATTATTATTTTATTTGCTACTTTGTGATTTTGTTTATTTATTCATATTTATATGTTGTAATTTATTTTAATTTTTAATTTATTTTATTTTTGATTCTTTGGCAGCCTTATTTTTGTGAGTGATGTTTGTATGTTTTTATGTGTTATTAATAATCTGTTTTGTATTATGTGTTTTTATTATTATTCTGTTATTGATTTTCGATTTCTATTCCTTTATTTTTGTAAAGAATTTTTTAAAAAATTTTCTTAATATTTTCCAGAAATTGTGTTATTTTATTATTGTTTTAATTATTCTATTGTGTTTATTATGTTTATCCAAAAAATCAGCGTGTTAGTTACCTAGAAATCAGTTTTTTATCACCTAGCAGTAAGCTTTGATTAAAATGGGTCCCTCCCCTCAATCGCTGTTCGGTTTTCTCTGGTCTGTTCGTATGTATAGTTGTCGCTGGTATCCTGACGTCAAAAAACGTCAGCGTTACGCCCGCCTTTTCCTATACGAACAGCCCCGTTCCTTGAGGTCCGCCCTAACCTCCTCGTTCCCTGGCCTTGTTTTTTTGCTTTTTTTTTACTCCTTGCCGGCTTCTGCACACTTCACTCTTTAGTTCACTTCACTGCCTGCACTTTACTTGACAGCTTTTATCTGTTTTTGTGCTTGCCTCCAAATTTCTCATTAATGCTTTCCTATATTCAACTGCGCCGATTTGCTTACACGATGTGTTGTACAAGACGACCGTTAACGGAATCCCGTTTTATATTTTAATAATTTGAGGCGTTTTTTAAAGTTTTTCAATATGATAATTAAAGTAGTCATTTCTTTTGAGGATAGATTTGACAATCTCTAAAATATTTTTCTGAAAATATTTATATAGTTTTACATGGTGTGGCCGGAAGGTAATGAATTTTTTTTTAAGCCACAATTTGTCATGGTGATTTCGGATAGGTCGGAAAATGTGAGGGGCGGGGGTTTCTATTTAATTCTGTTAGTTCTAATAATCGAAATGAAAAAAATACAAAGGACATATAAAAAAAATGCAAATTTTTCAATCTCTCCGAAATCTCTATAAGAAAAAATGTGGCTTAAAAAACATTTTACTAATCGTATTTATTACTTTATTACTAAAAATTTATTCGTAGAATTACTTATTAAAAATAAAATATGTATTTTCAGAAAGAAACTTTGGGATTTTTACCATGTAATGAAATGGACTCTTGCTTATATTATGTATATCAGTTATTTTTATCACATATTTATATTTATCATTTTTTTTATATAGGTATTATCTGTAAATAGGTTTTATACGCTAAAAATATTTGTTAAAATTGGGTAGGAACTACTCAGGATCGCTAATGTCACCTATGCGTAGCGAGAGAGGAAAAACAGATTTTAATCTTCATATTTGATTCTTTTCTTGATATCGACCACAGAATAGAAACTTAGAGAATATCAAGGCACATGTTAATTAATTAATAGTTAATGTGGCGGAAGAAATTAATTTTTTTTTTTTCGCACTTATAGGTACACTAATGATCTCTGATGTGTCCGTACTAGTACTTACAAGTTGTTATAAGCGCTTTAAAACCTATTCAAAAAATAACGCTAACTGTAGATATACAAAGTGTGGATGAATATTAACCTGACTTTTTCGGTATTTCAAGAGCTGATACAATATTAACTTTCGTGCTAAAAATACAAAAAAATTTAAGTAAATATTTATCCAAACTTCTTATATCTTTAGTTAGCTTTTTCATTAAATTAGTTTTAAAATATTTATAAAAATATTTGAACAATGTTACAAGCTCACAATAATCATTAGTGTATTTATAAATGCGGAAGATAAATCATTTTTTAAAAAAAAAATAATAAAATTTACAAAATTAGAATAAAGTTAAATAAAAATCATTTTTAAATTTATGTATATATTCACTGTATAATTAATACTTATTTCTTAATATTTCTTACAAATTTAAAATATATATACATTTAGAATGCAGATTTAATTAAATTTCATAAAATTGCTTGAAAAAATTTACCCCACTACATGTCCTTGAGAAACAATAATATAATCACATGTACTGGGTAACCAGTATGGCTCATAAAAAGGGACATGTAGTATTATCTTATTGTATTAGATTTCTTTACATTTTCACTAATATAAAAGGAAAAATAGTTTTTTAATTGGATAAAAATATATGTCTAGAGTTAACTTTCCTTTCTAACATGGTATTCTCTTAATTTCTGCTTTTTGGCCAATGGATCAGTTCAATCTCGTGTCATAAACAATTAGCGCCATGTACATTGATAATGTGAAATTTTTAAAATTTTATAGTAATTGTAATTATATTTAAATCATATTATTATTATTATAATCATTTACATATTTAAATCTAATTAAAAAATGTATACTCCTTTAAAAATAGTAAAAATGTTTAGTAAAATAATAAAATAAAATCATCATATGTGACTTTTTGTTAACCAGTACTATCGATTCGATAAACATATAAATGTTATTGTTCTTTAAAGTAGTTTAAAAAGTTCTTGCAAGAAGACTGTAAAACTTATTAGTGCATGTATAATAACTATATTAAAAATAAAAGTTGGTATGAAAATACTATTTCAGATATGCTTATAATTTACAAGTTATGATATTTTGTCGATAATACATATTCTATCTCTACGTATATATATTAACCTACATCTATTTTTTTATTTAGAAAACATTTTTTTTATTAATATTTTATATTATTTTATATGGATGAAAAAAAATTATACAATTTAAAAATTATTGCATATAATGATTATTTAATATAAATCAGGATTAATTTAGAATTTTGGAAATTTCTATTTCAAAAATAAAAAGATATTAATATAAACATAAGTATGGAATGAAACGGACTCGTCGCTAAAATGTTCAGTGTAACCGCGTGTGCTGACCGGAACTTCCACCGGATACGATCCGCCATGATTGCTCATGAGCCGATATTCTCCGAGATATTCGACGGACCCTACTGACGAATTCGACCAATAGGATTGCCCGTACTAGAGATCCAGGTTAGTAGCTCGTGCACTCATACATATACCCCGCGTGAACTCGCTACGCGTAACCAATCCCTGTCCCGATTTCCCTTGGCCCGCTTATCACTTAGCCGGACAACGGACACACTGATGTTATATAGCACACCGAGTGGATAGTCTCTGCAGTACAACGCTCCGGACCTCTCTCCCGGTAACCTCGTTCTCCCAAATCTCCCTCCTGCTGCTCACGTTTACGTGTTAGCAAACACCTTGGACTGTTCACGTTTACGTATTGGCCTGATTCTAAAAATTTAACTTGTTAAATTTTCCTCGTTCGTCCGCAGTGTTGTATGCCATAGAGAAGTTTGCATCCATGCAATTTACACGACGGTGTCGCCATTTCTCTGCTTTGGTTTACCGATAATCTTATCGCTTCAAGAGTCGTTGGCAAAGGCTCTCGGAACGCCCATCTTTTCCTGTTGTTAAAAAGAGCAAATCCGATTGAAATCGATTTCACATCTTCATTTCTGCTGTATATATTTCTGCCCCATCCATTCACCGTTTTATTTTGCCACCGCTTCGATTATCGAGAAAAGAAAAGAAAAATACTTCTTTCGTTTTTCTCCTCAAAATGTTGGCCTATCTGAAATTTTATCTCGTGCGGATATATAAATTGTAAAATAATTACGTTATATAATTATTATAAATTCAGATAGTTCCGAACTTGAAGTTTGGTCCATATATTATTATTGTTGTTCGTAACTCGTCTAGCGCTTATCCAGCCGAGTAGACGTCATTGGCTACATTTATTATTTTGTAAATAGTACTTAAATCGAGTTGAGTTTCGGGATTTGTCGTCCTGCGTAACGAATAGCTCTAGAAAACTATATCGAATTTAAAATGATATAAAATTCGACATCATTTATTCAATTAAATTAACATCTATATTTCTTTTGATTTTTTCTGTTAAAGAGAGCTGAACATTAAAGTGCCACCTCCTGGTGATATTTATACTTAACCATTTTATTTACATTAACTTTACCTGTGAGCAACGTTCCCGATCCCTGGCAGACCGGCTGTCGCTTATCCCGGCATTAATTCTATAATTTTTTTTCAATGAGCACTTGGCTCTACCGTTCACCCGTGAAGGGCGAACGAAGTCGTCTCGTTACAAGTATATATAAACATTTATTTAATTGACAGACAGATGTATATTTCGTGATATTATTAAAAATTTTTTTTTTCTTACTCATTACATTTTAATTTGATATGAATTAAAATGTAATAAATGAGAAAATATATATAAGATAATATGACATAGCATACAACAAATTAATAAATAATAATATTTTTTAAATTATTATTATTTAAAATTATTATATTATTAAAATTATTATTTTAAATTACTATTATTAAATATTTTATATTGTAATAATTTTATTTCTCTTTTATTAATTTTTATACTATGGTATCAAGAGTATTAATTTATGGTGACTTCTTTATCTCTTGTACTTGTAGACATGCTAAAAATTATTATGAGTTGTGATCCTATTAAAAATTTTTTACAAATTATTTAAATCTATTTAAATTTTTTTTTCAATAATGATGATTATAATATGATTTTTTTTTATATTTATAGAAAAATGTAAATTGTAATAATCTTGTGATTTAAAATATTTCTAGCTATACAATATTAGGTTCAGCGCTCAAAAGTACTTGAAAATGTCAGGTTAATGTTCACCTATACTTCGTGTATCTTTAATAAACGTTTTATAAAAATAGGTTTTAAATCACATGAACAAATTTTTTAACAGGGTGACAAGTTCACAATAATTCCTAGTGTACTTACAAGTGCAAGATATAAAGAAGTTTTTCAATCGCCATGTTTGTTTCTTTAGTTTAACATGGAATTTGATTTTCTCTAAATTAATTTTCTATTTTGTGCTATATATTGTATATACTGAATATAAAATATATTGAAATAACATAATGTTGATATTTATGCATTATATTATTATGTATTATTTTTGGTTTAAAATTATAGATTTACAAATTATTTATCATAATGGTCATACTTATCATTGTAGACAACTAAACAAATTTATTATAAACGAAGCTGTAAAAATAATATTTAAGCACCATCTGTAGCTTTTATATTGTACTTTGTAGCAGTATGTTGTACAAGTAAATATGGAGTGGCAGATTAGTTGCTTACGTGAATGACAATGAGTGTTATTATATATTTGTTGTGACATTATTGTTTAAAAATATATTCTAATTTTATTATTTAATTAAATATTAAACAAATAAGAAATTTAATTGTTATAAACAATTTATGTAATTGTACATTTAAACGTGGTTTTTAATATACTTTTAATCAATATATTTAACTAATTTGACTATATTTAAATGATTTGTAAAAATGCAGAATGTTGAAGATCAATCAACCTCAAATAATATTAGAGAAAACAAAGATGTCAAAAAAACACTTGCATCAAAAGTTCCTTCTGTACCTGAAAAATATTCACCTTCACATACGCACTTAGATTACAATTTGACTACATTAAATCAAGACTCTTGTATTGTTGTTACAACATCTCTTAATCTACCACCATATTTTATGAATTTAAATCCTGTAAAGTCTGAAATAAAAACTTTGACTGATTTGCAACCTCGGTTTATGACAGATTCATCTGACAGTGATGAAGAAAGTATTTCAGAGGTATTAATAATAAATTAATATTTATTTACAATAAATTATTAATTTTTAATATTGATATTTATAATTAAAATATATGTTGATCTATTACATTCTCATATGTGTTTTATTATATTACAAAAATTTTTTTAAAATTGTAATATAAATTGTTATTTTAATAATAATTTTTATAAAAATTATTAAAGTAAAAATTTAGTATTTACTTAACCATTATATTTATTACAATTTAGTTTAATTATGATATAAGATTAGTTTTTCATTTTTTAAATCAATTGCAGTAAAAATAGTTCTAATTTATAACCATTTAAATTATATTAAATGTGAATATTAATTTCAACTCCACAATAATAAATAAGTAATAAAAAGAATGTATACATGTGTATATGTATAATGAAATTTTAATGATTTTTATATGCTCAAAAATAGTATTTTATTTATTTATTAATAATAATTTTGTTATTTTAATAATGACCTAATAAACATTATTGAAATTAAATCTGATCATAAAAACAAAACATCAGAAAGGAATTTATCTAAAATTTTAAAATATACTCATATTTATAAAGTAGGGTTAAAACCATTTCTATTTAATGAGAGAATTATTTAAAAAAAGAATTTCGTAAAGAACTATCTTTGTAAATAAAATAATTCTAAGTACATACAAAGGTTTTTCACAATTTTAAGAGTTTATTTATCTAAATATCAAAATAATATATTGTACAAATATTTTAGTGTTAGAAAATCAGATTCAAAATTTTACATGCATAGAAAATTTTTAAACTGAACATAAGTCATCAAGACAATCAAAGATAATCAATAAATATATACAGTTTATGGATTCACTAATCAATAATAAAATAAATTTTATTATTATAAATATTGATTTCAACTTTCATGTTGTTGAAATAATGAAGTTGTTTTGATCCAATGAAGTGCAAGTGAATAAAAATATAGATTTTAGTATTTAATTTTAATTTTTATTCTCATTAAATGCAAAACAGTTTTTTTATTTTAAGTCTCATCATTGTTAATAGGTGGTTATAATTTACTGCATAAATGTTTTTAATTATACTTTTTAAAGAAGCTTTAAAATGTATTTTTTGTTTATATTGATATATGACTATAGGCAAATAGCATTAATATTAAATTTGTTTGTGACTTTTCTTATATTACAAGTGCAAAAATAAATGATTGGGATACAAATAAATAAAAAAAAATAGATTATTAGTCATCTATCAATCTGCAGATTTTTTGCAGTCACTCTTTTCTTTTTGCAAATATCCACATCTAATTAGTTGAACATTACAGCTGAATAATTTTTTATAATACTCTTGTACAATTACATTTTTGGATGTTGTCTGCAAACATATTTCTTGGTACTGCGTAAAATCTCGTAAATCGTAAGACACATTTTGAATACTCTTTCGTGTTGAGATATATTTGTTATTTCTCTTTCTTTTAGTAAGTTTGTAAAAATTAAACTACTATTCTGGAAATAAATCCATAAATTTTGTAAGTATAGTATTATGTTGAGTTAAAGTAATATTATTCTGTACGTTGCCAAATTGAGATTTTATCACTATTTCTTATTCATATACGTGTATAATTAAGAGTATTTATATTAAATGAATCATATTTATTAATTCATTAATTTTAGAAGGTATGTGATATATTATGATTACTTAATGTATATTTGATTATACCAGTGAAGATATGCTCATCATCTAATATCATTTCACTTGTATTAATTTTAACATTCAAATCTATTATTTACGCAATATCCCATTATTAGACACTTTACTTTTTTCAATTAATTATAGAAAAAATCATTTTTATTGTTGTTGGGATATGAATTATAAGGTTCAAAAACATTATTCCTGTAAAAATATATAAAACATGTTTATCATCCAACGTGGTTATTGAATTGAAAATTGTAATTAAATGTAAATTGTCTGACAGATTTACTCTTTATATGTAGAAAAGTATTTTATGTATATATGATATCTTCTAGATAATAAATAATATTACTGTTGATGGATGGACGGATAATTATTATTTATTGAGTTATTAATTTTGTTAATCAAAAATTAAAAGAAAATAATTAAAAAAAAACTCATCACGTGTTTTTTTTAACAATTGTCAGCTGTTTGTTTATAGTGAGTTTTTCGTTTAACAAAATCAACTTTATAATAAATAATTATAAAACATAATTATAATTGTCCAAAAGTTAGTTAATAAAAATAGAAGAATAAGGGAAAATAATGTATTTAATCACCACTCGTATTTTTATTTATTTAAAATTTGTATTACACAGTATTCAATTTAAAAAATTGGTTCAGTGAAAGCTTTTCTATTTTGCATTTTTTGTATTATTCAATGGAGGAAATAAGGCTTTAATAAATCTTATGAGATACGGGTATAAACTATGCATTGAAATATAATTTAATTGTTTAAAACTATTATTTTATTTATTAACATGATGTTAATGCACGGAGTTAAATTACTTGATCTAATAGTTATTTATGGTTGGTTTATACATTCTGTAAGTGAACATTTCTGCATACATTATTACCTGTCCGTAAAGGATTACATAATATAATTAATTATAATTTAAGCAGTAATTTTATAATAAACAAAGCTATCAAAAAATAATTTTTGAAAATAACATGTAAAATTTATTTAACAAATGTTAAATAAATTCAGAAATTCTCTTGATTCGTCATTTTCATTAAGCTGATTATAGATGTTTTATAAAAAAATATATTATTATATCAAATAACCATAAAATACGTAATAAATAAATGAGTGTTAAACCATTAAAGTTACTGGTATTTAAATTTATTTAAATTATTTTTATATAGTTTACGTCTATTTATAGTATTTTATTTTTTTAATAAAATATTATGCGTGTTATAATTTTAAAAATCTTCAAATATGCAGTTGGTTATTAATTTCGTTTAATTTTAATCATCTTGAAATTTTTTTAGGTATTAATTTTTTTCGCGAGTGCATGTATAAGTTTTCAAGTGTAAAGTTTGGTATATTGAATAATAGCAAAGATCGAGCTCTCTCATGTTTACAAAATTCTTAAACAAGGTTCTTTCGGGATAGTTATCAATGAAATATCAAAAAGCGCCATGAAATTTAAAAATTAAAAACCTAAATATTGATTTTTCATAATATCATAAATATTTTTTATTGGTTTCAACATCTGTGTGTGAGACAGGGTATTTTTTTAAAACATCTTAATTATTTCTATTATGAGAAGAATAAGATAGAATAAAATATTAATAAAGGATCTAATAATAAGGAATTACAGAATATGAACATCGTATAAATTTAATTTTAAACACACAGAATCGAATTTTATATTTTTACGAGGGAGAAAATTGAGAAAAATTGATGAATTTTATAATTAGTTATCGCTTATGAATTATATAATCGTCTAGTGTTAATAAATTGAAAAGTAATCGTAGGTGCTTGTGACTATAATGAGTTACTAAAATTTGCAATATTTCATGATCAGTAAGTCTACATTTAA
Source organism: Eupristina koningsbergeri (assembly GCA_018907245.1). Taxonomy (NCBI): domain Eukaryota; kingdom Metazoa; phylum Arthropoda; class Insecta; order Hymenoptera; family Agaonidae; genus Eupristina; species Eupristina koningsbergeri. The sequence goes on from JACCHV010002976.1 coordinate 2,132,394, forward strand.
ATTGGGTACTAAAATAAATATAAACTTCTTTATTTTCTTTATAGTCCAGTAAATATTCTTCTGCATATATTTCCTTTATACTAAATTACATTTAATTACTATTACTATTTTACTCAACAATTACATAAATTTCTGACATAAAGTTTCATTACTAAATTTATAGATCCTATAATTCATCAATTTATTGAATACACAACTACAAAAAAAAAAAAAATATTTTAATATATTTGAGATTTTTTCAAATTCTTTACGAGACAAGTTTAAATTTAAACTCGTGATATGTTTGTTACTTTTACTTGAATGATCTTTCTTCATCGTGTTTGAATATGATATATATATATATATATATATCGATGTCATTTTATGTTTGATAACTTATACATCTTTTAGATTAATACAAAAACTTTGAAAAAATACTAAATAATAATTTAATTATATATAATTAATAGATATAAAATGTATTCTTTAAATATATTATATGGAAAATACAGAGCAAGTAAATAAATATTAGATGCTGGTATAATTACATTGAAAATCATATAAGAAATTATAAACAGAATATTTGAAATTTTTTTTAAATAAAATAAGTCGTTTCAAATATTTAAACAATTTTCAAACAAATTATTAAGTAATAATTATATGGCTATCATTAAAGTAAACAAGATTATAAATAAAACTCATTATTGTAATCGCAACTTCTCCCCATTGTAGTTATAATTACAATGTATTATATAGGTATCATTTGTTCAATAATTCATAAATAAAGCTTTAAAGCAATATGTAATAAATAATTATATATATTTAATAATATTTTAAATACATAAAAATGAATATTATACTAATATTCAACCATGAAACTTATAAATATAATAAAAATAGATGACACTTCGAGATTAACGGCTATGTATACAAGGAGACTTAATGTAAATGTATATAATAATTAAAGTACGATGATTTAATAAAAAATGGAACAATGTGTCATTGATAAATATTTATTAATATACAATTTAACTAAAGTTGTTACTTCATTTTCAAAATGATGGCTTGAAAAATTAGTAGACTGACCTATAGATGGTAGTACTATCATTCGATCTATATGATTTTTTTTTAGTACTAAATATCAAGATACTTGTATTAACTTAATAGTTTATTGTCTTATGAGATATAATATTGTGAGCAAAAAAATTTTTTTTTTCATAAAAACCATGCATGTTACCACAAACCAATGAAAAGATTGGAAAAATTGCATGAATTAAACTGCGAATTGCTTTCTGATTCGCAATTCGCGAGGTCTAGTACCTCTGTGACTTTTTTATGTTGATAAACTTAAAAAGAATGCTCGCTGGAAAGAAATTCAACACCCATGAAGGGATAATTACAGAAACCTAGGTCTATTTTCAGGTTAAAAAGATATCGTACTTTAAAAATAGTGTCGAAAAATTGTATGACAACTACATTAAATAATAATATTTAATTATAATACCAATTAAATTAGTTATACCAAAAAATGCGTTTTATTATGTGTGCCTGCGAACTTTTCAGTTTACTTATTTAGAATATCATATTTCTATTTGTTATTTTATAGTTTATATAAATATATTATATAAAAACGATAAATATTAGATTTTATTGATGGTTTTTTTTTTTTTTTTTTTTTATTAAACAGTTTTAGTTTTAATTTGTATCAAAATGAAATAAAAAAGATGATATAAATTATAGAATTATTATATATATTATAATATAGTATTAAAATAAAAATAAATTACAAATTGTATTAATATTTTAAATAGTTTTATTAATTTTTATTTTAAAATTGAAAATTTTTATTTTAAAATTGAAAATTTTTATTTTAAAATTGAAAATTTTTATTATGTTAATATTTATTTTTTTTAATTAGATTTTTATCAATTTACTGTAAAGAAAGTTAAAACTAAATGCTTCAAAAATTATGTTTAATATTTTATTAATTATTGTCAAATATTAAATTAAACAATTTGAATTATTTTAATATTTAAACCTATTTTGAAATTTTAACTTTAAAATGTTGAATAAATATTTTTTTCTATATTTTTAGGTTTTTTTATTAGCAGTAAATTATTTGTATTTATATCAGTTTTGCAAAATACTGATTAATACGGGAATGATTTTATCGCCAGTCTCTACCGGATTTTATAAAAACTACTTTCACTTTTAAGTAAACCACGATAGTACGTAAAAAATAAAAATAGTTTATAATATATTTTAATAGAATGTATCATTTCTTAATGTTTGCTTGAGTGAAATTAGTTTATATATTATTTTTTATTTTTCGTTATAATTGTTTAATATTGCATGCACTATCTCCTTGTTCATTTACATTAATACGTAATATAATTTTAAGCAAACTGTAATCACAATAAGTTATATCTATATATGTTAAATACAATTTAATGTCCATAATATGTTTTTTTGTTAAAATCCATTCCTTTATTCTAATTCATGTTCCATCAATATTTTATCAACTCATTGATTTTACTTGTTATGTGGGAAAAAGCATTATAGATTACCGTTGATAAGAAAAAATTATTATATTTAAAAGTAGTCAGAATATATTATTGATTTTATTATTTATTTATTTATTTATTTGAATTTTCTCATGTCATTTGCATGCTCTCTGTATGATTTATTTTTTATTTAATAATCCATCTAATATAATTCACATTCTATGGTTATATGTTAATAGTTCGGCAGTTTCTTCGGAAAATGTTTGGATGAGAAACATAAAAATGTATTACTTCATTGTGTAAGTTTTACGTTTTTTTAGTATTATATATATAATTATCATATAGATTTCTCATTTAAGACATTTTTTAGTTTAAATACATTTTATATTTTTGTTACTAACAAGAAAAGAAATTATATTAAAGACATTTTCTCTTCACATAGCAACATAAATAAAGGTAGTTATTTTTTAAATATTAGTGGATCAAATAAAAAACATGTTATAACTATCTTATACAATATATTAATACAATAGATTTATTCATGACAATAGTTCAATAATTTAAATATATATAAATGAATTAGTAAATACTTATTATAAATTTAAAAATAGTAAATTGAAAATTAATTGTATGATTAATAGAGAATTGTTTTTTTCCTTTTATTGTACTTAATTTTAAAAAATTATAATTGACTTTTAATGAAACAAGTAGAATTTTTATGTTGTGTATATATATATACACTAATTTTTAATTTTTTTGATTAAAAGATTAGAAGCTTAAAAAAAAATAAATTAGAAAAATATAGTCATAATATAATATAACAAATTATTGTCTATTATAGGTTAAGTAGTATGAGGTATTGTAGTACCGTAATGTATTGTATTTTATATGTTATAATATATATTTGAACTATATAATATATATATATATATATAGTTATTATTGTATTGATATATTGTAATGATCATTTTTACTTGTATCATATTTGTATATATAAATATTATTTTGAAAAAAAAATACATCAATACATGTTTAAATTTTGTTTTTTGAAAAATTATATGTTTTTAATATTTATAGTGAATATTAATCATTTTTTTAGATCTATTATCATTTATTCGAATGAATATAAAAAAATTTTTAATTTTAAGTACAACAAAAATGTTCATCATTCCTGATAGCTTTAAAGTAGAAGAAATTCCATGAATAATTTTCAATTATTTGCTATTTATGTAACAGTTTTTCATTATTTAGATAAATTCTTTTTTAATAATTATATTTTGTATTTAGATTGTTGCTATTTACAAATTATTAGTAACTCAATATATTTACAATTAGATGAACATGTAGATTAATATTTTATTTTCTGAGATATGATGTTTCACACTTAAATAATTCAGAAAACATAATGTTTATAATATTGTGATATAATTTTATTGATATTTATCTTTTATAAAATTCAGTTAGTACTAATAATATAGTTAATAATAATATCGATTAACATTTATTTGACCAAAGTATGTTTTTTGAACTAGAAAATATATTTTTTAATATTTTCATTGATATATGATAATTTGAAAAAAGCTATATTTTGTTTAAAAATTTAAAATTTATATAATCAATTATTAAAAAATTAATTAACTTTGCTATTGCATTTATCAGAAACATTATAATATATTGGAATTTTTCAGTTTTAAATAAAATTGTTTATAAATAAATCAATAAAATACTTTAATAGGATATTTATTTAGAGATGGTAATAATTTTATATTTTTTATATTTATTCATATTTATAGAAGTAATTAGTCAATTAATATATTAATTCATTTTTTTCTTATTCATTCTTCTATTTGTTTTAATAATTAGAGACTCAATGTGTATAAATGTGTGTGTATTAAAATTTTATTTAATATTTATTTTTTTCATATAATTCTTTATGGGAATGATTTTATCACATATTTTTATAAGAATACATATTATAAAAAAATATATCTTATATCTAGTAAAATACAATTTTTTAATGTTATAAAATTTTAAGCTATGATTTATAAGCATCCAATAAAATTTATATATAATTAATATAAAATATAGGAAAAAAAATTATATGAATTTTTCAATTAAAATTTTTATTATAAAAATCAATATAAATGTAAAAAATAATATTTTAGATCGATATATTAGAAATAGGTGAGTACTGATTAACCTTTTTTTATGATTTTTATGATGTTTGTATAATTGTAAATATTATAATATATTTAATGTTATTATTATTTTTATCAATAGTCTCAATTTAATAAATATTTTTTAAAAAAATTATTAAGTAGAAATTATTATGACTTTCATTGTAATGGTGTATTATTAATTTTTATAAAGTGATTTCTTTTTTTACTGGAAAATTTCTTCTTGTTTTTTATGGTGTTACTAAATAAATAAATAAAAAAGATTTTTTTTATACCTTCAATTTTAGTATTTGATTCGATACTCTCATCCATTTTTAGAAAATATATTATATAAATATATTTAATATTATTATATGCTTATTGTATTAATATAAGCTTTATTAGTATGTTAAATTCCTCGAAGAAAAAAGACTCTTTTTCTATACTTGTAAAATATTCTAACATGGTTTATATGAGCATCACTTAAAATTATTTTGAAAATATTGTTATAATAATTTGTAATTTTTTTTTTTTCTTTTTTTTATATAGAATATCCTCCAAACTTAATTTGTATTAAGACTGTATATAATATTGAATGAGCCTTTCTACACTATATTATTATGTAAATAAATATAGGTGGTATTGATAAAAATACTTAATACATAAAATTTTTTTTTATTTGGAATTAAAGTTATGTTCTCTTTCAAATTATGTACTAAACGAATATTTTTATCTAGAATTTAAAAATTTATTTTTGTTATATTGTGATAAAGTGTGAAATTAAATATTTTGGTGTCAGAAATTCAGAACCTAAGTCATTATAAAATTCAGAGTAAATTCTTAGTAAAAAATAGTTTTTTAATAGTCTTTTTCAATTTATAGATATACAGTAATTGAGGAATCAAAATTATATTCATTTAATGGTTTAATTTTGTATTGTCATTTTTCAGTATTTGAAATTGAAAAATAAAAAATTGATTGGTTAAAAGTAAATAAAAGATTTGAAAATATTCTGAACTTTTTACTAAACATTTGTAGATATAGGCCAAAATAATTGTTTATAAGGATACTGTTATTAAACACTTTATTGATTTCGCTTTGCTTGTATATATAAGACTAATACATATTTTTATAAACCGGTATAATATGAGATTTGTCACTAAATTTAGTAGTTTAACCGCTCCCAAACTCCTTATTCCACTTCCTTATCCGGCCGTCTACACATTTAGCAAAAAATCACTTAAAGTCCATGCACTTTGTGTAATTGCATGGTTTGAAAGTATTTACAATACGCATATTAATTACATATTTAATTGAATTCATTAAAGTTATTTAGAAAAAAATAGTTTAAATCTCTAAATTAGTTCAATAATAAATTTAATTTCATAATTCAAATTATGTACATATAGCATATATCAAGTAAGTAGGCTGTCAAAAGATTTATGTACTTTAAATTAGCTTAAAATATTTCTTTTTCTTTGTTTAAAGTATTAAAAAAGTTTGTAAAGATCATCCTTTAAAAAGAAATCTATAAATTTGTAGGAATGAAATGAATAATGAGTAATTAAGTGAGAGAATGTGATAAAATTACAAAAATTGCTACTCAAATTATTTTTAATTTAAATAAATTAAAATGAAAAACAGTATGCAATTTTTGTGGAGTTAAAAGTTAGTAAAAATGTACTATATATTATAATATGATAATTTTGATAAAAAATTTGCTCAATAAATTGGATATATAATTTCGATAATACTCTGGAATGCCCGGCTTTATAGTTTATAAGTTTATCTTTATAATTGTGGTATTTTAAGTGATGGTGTTTCAAGATTGTAATTAGCAGTTGAATAAGGTATTACATTCTTGTCTTTAATGTATTAGAAAAATGTTTTTAAATTAGTCTCGAGGGGGTTGGAATAATTTATTTAATTTTCTTAGATAGATGAGAAAGGTACATTAAAATTGAACATGCTATAATAAGATTGAGTAGATATAATAACATATCATTTTATCGTTATCCTTGCTGGATCTTTTATTATACTCCTGATTAATATATTATATTCTTTTTATTTTGCTCTTTTTTTTAACATATTGTGTATTATTCAATGTCTTCCTTTTCAGTATTATCTTTATTTTCTGACATTGTCTTATCATGATCAAAGTTGCACTTTAATATTGATGAAATTATTATCTAATTCTCTAATTTGTATCTGAACCTAATTATGCAACTAAATTTTTCAAAACTTTCATTTAAAATGATTTTTTTGATATATTATTTGTTATTACCGTTTGACCTATATTTATTAATTTTCTCTAAAATAATAAATTTTCATTTGCACCATTTTATTTTATTGAATTGTCTAATATAATACTTTTCATCATTGGCATATTGTCGTTCAATCTTCGATTTTATTTGACCATCAATTTTTGTATCAATTATATTATTTTTTGTACTTCTCTTATTTATATAATTTTTTTAAATAATTAAAAGTATTATAATATTTAATTATTTTATTTTTATTTAAATTAAAATTTATATAATTGTAAAATTTTTGAGTTCATTTATTAATCATATTAATAATATTATTCTTGGCAGTAAAATCTAACAATTAAAATTTAATTATATGGATTCACAAATTTTTATTTAGATTCCTACGCAAGCCTGTTAATAAACGTCTAAACTGCTATTAGATAAATATAGTTTTATTCAATCAATTTAACAAGAGGACTGATTATTCTATTTTAGTTTAATGTATTACTGGATTTCTCATCTTTATCAAACTTTTTACTTATTAAGTCATCAAGTTGCTATAAAACACTTCTATGTTATTTTATAATTGATACAAGAGTAAATTTTATTTTTGATTTATGAAAAGAAATTTACTTTTTTGATAATAAACTTAATTTACGAAAATTATATTTTTAATTTAAAAGAAAAATACTGTTTTGGTTTGATTAATTTGGCATAGTAACTTATTGTCAGTTTTTTAATTATAAGATTTCCAATTTATTGTTTAATGTTATCATCGGAATTTTGTTCGGCTAATTTTAATTATACAATTTTGTATCCATCAATGTCTTTATCGTTAATTTCTACTTGATAAAATTAAACTAGCTTAACTAGAAGATAACTTAAATACTGTATATCATTTTCACCATTATGATACTGTCTTAACTTAATTCTTTATTTTCTTCTTCGCATACATGTGTAATTTAATAATTTTTTTTACATAGGCTCTTTGTATGTTGTAAGAGCTCCAAACTAGGAGCCACTTACAAATAATGAGTCTCATTTAGTTTTTCGAGTATTTTTGTTAATATTTGGAAATTCTCAAAGACTGTATTCAAGATTTATATTTTTTTCTTTTATTATCACAATAATCAAGTGTATTATGTATTACTTGAAATTTTTATATAAATAAAATTTGTTTTACCAAAGTATGCATAAGCTTTGATTGGAATGTGAGAATAATAATTCATAGATTGATTAGTTTATTATTTTTTTAATTCAAGGTATCAAATTTACGATAATTTAAATTTAAATGTGGTGATAGAAACATTTACCACAACTTCAAGCTCGTATATATTATATGACTACACGGTTTGTTGCCCAAAGGTGTGAGCAATTCAATTATAAATTTTTTTAATAAATACATTTTAAAAAAACATATAGGCGTTTTGTCCCAGTCATCAGAGTGAATTTCTTAGAAAGGTACCTGAGAACTTTTCTTTGACGTCTGCTATTACATCGATGAAGTGTGACTCTCTTTTGGATAAGAAAAAAGGATACTTAGCACAGTTTTTGAGACAATTATCAATATAGCCTAATGTCTTTTTTATTATTTTTATTGTATTAACAATGACCAATAAGATATATATTATAAGTTAATAGAGAAAAAAAGACAGTCTCTATAATATATATATTATGGTTTTTATTGTACAACTAAATACATTTTTATTCAATATTACGTTTTTAGGTGGAGTGCTTTTCTACAGGTCAATCAAATATCAATCAAGAGAAAGATATAGAAAATACAAAATTTCTTTTACCTTCAGAGAGTTGCAAACATTCTGTCGATCCAGAAACACAGGCTCGTTTAGAAGCTCTTTTAGAAGCTGCCGGAATAGGAAAGCTGTCATCTATTGATAGAAATCATCTTCCCGATCATGAAGTACTCCGACGCTTAACTTCTAGTGTATCATGTGCTATAGATGAAGCAGCTGCAGCATTGACACGTATGCGTACAGATAACTCATCTCGAATTCAAAATGAAAAGCGATCATTAATAGAAGCTTGCTCTGATGGTGATGTTGGAACTGTTAAAAAGCTATTAACAGAAGGGCGTAGTGTGCATGAAACTACTGAAGAAGGAGAAAGCCTTTTATCACTTTCTTGTTCTGCTGGTTATTACGAGCTTGCTCAGGTTAGATATAAAAAATGATATTATTAACATTCATTAAATATTTAAGCCTTATATATATATAAATTGTCAACAAATTTGGAATTTTATTTATTTTAATTATTTTAAAATTATTAATTATTAATTATTTTAAAAATGTAAAAATATAGTGAAAATATTATCAATCAATTATCATCTAGTTATATCATATTTACAATGTTAAACTTTACCTATTTTATTTAGGTCATAAATACATTAAATATTATAGCAATATTGATCATTAATGGTAATATTTAGAGCAATTATAGATGAATTAGCAGTAGTATCCGCAACTCATTATTCTTTCTTCAGCAACCAAACATTATTAACAGAAACCCTTTTCTCTTGTTGTAGGTGAGCCAATCTTCCAACGCATGCGGAAAATTTAACAAAAAATTTTTAAATTACCTCCTACTCACCTATAATACCTGTCTATTTATAACAAAGACCTAACTAGAACTGTTGGCACTTCTTTCAGTTGGGTTTCAATCTTGGTGGAAATCTGCTTGATGGTAGCATAGCTTTTCTTTTATAGATTCGTGTAATCTAGGATCGGTAAACCCCAGATTGTTTGCAGTTTTCCTGTAAAAGTTGATTTGTGACACAAAAATGCTCAGAAATTATATTTTATTCTTGGCACTATCCACATATTTTACTAATGTTGTTATCAAACTTAATTTTAATCCATTCATTAATGTTCCGGGACCCAGTCAACGATAAGTCTGATGTCCTGTTTTGTATGCCTTTATATCATTTATTTAGTCTTGATGGGATTTGTTTCCTATCAATTTCTATGATTATCCAAGCCTCTTAGCTTTCTTTCGCAGCTCAGCAGATTCCTTCATTAGCTAGCTGTGAATAGCTTTGTCAATTTGTGTGTGTTATGTGTTACTTGATTTTATTGACCCAAATTTCCAGTGCTTCTATTTGCCAACTATCAGCTTTTTTATTTCCTAGACGATCCACGTGTCTCGGTATCCACATCAGGGTCTATTCCTGAATGTGTTTAACATCTACTGCAACTCTTTACTTTTCTACAACTGGTCTCGTGTAATTTTATAACTGTCTACACAGATGATAATTGATGTTTTTGTCTGTCAAACAAATACGTTTTCAGCAATCATAATGCGCGCAATAATATTTATGAGCTTTTACATACTTTTAAATGATTTATTGCATATTTAAATAATCAATATCGAATTTTTTCTTAATTAAATGTATAAAACTTATTGCGTGCATTTATGAGTGATTTATTTACGGGCGCAGATATTGTTGAGCACCTTTGCATTGGCACGTATACACCTCAAGTTTAATACAATCAAGCGCTGATACAGACGAGGACCGTAATAATATACAATTTCTTAAAGTATTAGCTATTTTAAAGGATTCATTATAGTACACTGGTATATGTAAAAAAAGTATAAATATTGATTAAATTTATCGTTTAACTAAAGTTTTGTTTTTCCTAACCAACCTCATACTCGTGTTGTGAAAATATTCTTTACGTGTATAGCTCTTTATTTATTACAATTCATGGATAGAGATACTGTACTATATAAATATGATCTTAACTAGAATGATTTTTGTAAATTACATTGATATATTTATATAGTGTTTGTTCATTTTTTCACATTCATTGTATTTCTACTTTTATTGAAAATTCTTGAACGATAAATATAGCATTAATTATATATGAAAAAGGTTTTTCATCTAATACTTCTACCTTTCAATATAATCCAGTATTTCAAACTATTAGATTTGGCTATATATTACGTGTGAGGTTCCATGGATCGAACCTTTTTAAAACACATTAATATGTTTAATATTTTATATATTTTCAATAACATGTAAGAATTTTCATATTTTATCTTAAATTTTTTAAGTAAGTATAAGTAATGTTTACGACTCAGCCTTTCGGCCCGGAGATGGAACTCTTGTTTACATCTAATAAGGTCAACACTTCTTATAGTCTCTATATGATTTGTTTATGTCCACTCAACACTAGCATTATGTTGTACCCCACCATCACATGTCTCTTGTTAGCCTTCTTTACTCCTTTACTGCTTGTTTATTCCTCTGTTTCTCGTTTCATATGTCTTCTTTTATTCATTGTTCCTTTTTTCCTTCCTTCTATTCTCCATATACAGCTTCGTTCCATTCAGTTTCCTTTTTTCCCTTATCACCTCGTGTCTCTTCTCAGCATTTGTCGTTTTTACAATCACTATCTTCGCACTTATCCACACTCTCTTTATGCCTTATCCAATCCCCATTTTTCTATCAATAGTGTCTCTACCGCTCTTTGTACCCCCATCCTTGTCACCTCTTCTATTGTCACCTTTGACCACCACATTTTCCTCTCTGTCTTACCCATTTTCGCATATAATTTAACTTACTATCTGTCTCCGTGAAGAGCGACTAGCTCGTACCGCTTACACAGCTCCAGCTCAATCTCATTGATCTTCTACTTCCCTTGCCCTCGGCACTGCTTCCTCCGTCTGTTTTAATCTTTCTACCTATGCTTCTTTCTTCTTCATCTTTGCTTTTTCCTCCTGCATCTTTCACTCAACATAGCCTGTCTTCCGCCATCGACATTCTTTCCGTTATATCTAACTTTCCTCCTCTACTTTCTTTATCTCTTTTTTGAATTCCTTCCATCTCTATTCTCATTACTTCCCGTGCCTTTCTCTCTCTCTCTCTCTCTCTCTTCCGTTCCCTCATCTCTTTGTCTCTCTTTCTTCCCTTTTAGTTGCATTTCAATTTCCTCTCTCCTATCTTATCTATTCCTTGAGTTCCTTCTTGTTTTTCTATAGTTCCTCTCTCGCTTTTTTCATTTCATCCTTCTCTTCCTTTCTTTTTCTTTACCCGTCGAAGGTGACTTTCTCTACTTTCACCTACTTCCTATTTCTCGTGTGTCTCTTTTGCGCTTCTTAATTTCCTGTTAGCTATCTCAGGTGTCCTCTTTAATTTTTCCTTTCTACTTCGATCTTTTAGTTTCCCTCGTTTGACGGCGCCTCTTATTCTTCTTCATCAGTCCTCTCTGTCTTTCTCGCTCTTTTCTTTGTTTCCGTACTTTACTCGCCTTACCGGTTTCCTAATCTCGAATTTTTCCTTTTTTTTCTAATCTCCTACCTTCTTCACCTTACTTGTACCTGCTCACCTCTATCTCCTCTTTCTTTTACTCACTCTTTGATTATCAATGTTACCCCTATCGGATCTAAAATGGAAGTCCATCTTAAATTTTGTATTATATTAAACACTTTTGAACAAGCCTCACATTTATACCACATTTCGTATATTTTAATTTTTCCTCCTTTTATTAAACTGTTTTTTTTAAAATAAAATTTATTATATACAACTAATGTCTTTAATTTATATGTATATTTAATTTACTATTTTATAAGTTGAATACATTCGTATTTAATTTTGTTTTCATTCATGCTGATGTTTCTTTCAGCTTTTAGAAGTCCATATAGTTTTTCGCTAGGGAAAAGTAGCGTTTGATAATAATAAATTGAAAGTATTAAAAATTGTTCTTTATTAACTTTTATTATTATTTCAGTTTTGTTTTGATTCTGTATTACACATTGATTGTGTTATTGTATAATGCATCATAGTTATATATAAAAAAAAGATGAATTTACAATTAATTTTCAAACATTTAATGTTTATTCAACAATACATTGCGACTGTATATATATCGTAAAAACAACAGTGATTAACGTTTATTGTCATAACCTTCAACTGTTGGAAGATTAATCGGGGCAAATTCTATAATTTTAAACTTTGCGTTTTTTTAAATAATATGGTAAAAACATTTGCTTCGTAATATATGTTATGTTATAAAGTTAGTACTATAGCTCATATTTTAATCAATAATAAATCTACCTAAATATATAATTTGTAATCATTAGCGATAATTTTTGTATAACTCTTCCATTGAAATTCAAATAGACATATTTTCAAGATGTTCATTTATATTGCTATTAACAAATTTTATGCATTGTATATAATATTTGTTTAATTTTAACAATTGATCGTTTAATTAAAAATTTGTTGTATTAATTGTAAAAGGTTTCCAGTAATCTATAACAATTGGAATAGGTTTAGTTTTGAAAAAATTCGTATATTTTTCCTTTCTTTCATTTACAAGACTTTAAGAGCTAGAAATTTTAACACAAATAGGTTATTCCGTTTTAGTTTGGTTTTTTTTATTGATTTACTCGTGTTTTGGAATGCAATTTGAAGGTACTTTTCATCAATTCAGTATGGTTGAACGTTTGATGATATATTGAGAAATAATAACTTAGATATTATTCTATGATGACGAGACTGTCTTTGCATTTATTCATTAGTTGTAAACATTTTATAATGTGAGATTATTAATGTAAGATTTATTTATTCATTACTTTCTTGGTGTGAAACATTGTTAAACTAATTGAAGGCATGTGATTATTCCTTCGAATATACAAAACTTAGAATACCAAAGAACATATAAAGCCACACTAATATATACAGAGTTAAGGTAATATAATGTACGTAATAACATTATATTATATATGTATATGTACATATACATGTCTTAATTAATATGTTGTCTTAAAGAAATAACCATAAACTTGTCATTGAAATATATTATTAATTACTTGAAGTTTATGATACATCACTTTTATAATATGGATACGAAAGGATATATATTTTAAATAATAATTAAGTGTTTAAAATATTTCTTGTTGGATATTTATTTCTGTATCGAGATAAAATGTATGTGAAAGTTATAAAACAATATATCGTATAAATTATTATTTTATTTAAATTATAAACAAATACAATAAATATAAAAAATTATTTTTAAATGCAAAACAGGATTTAAAAAAATAAAATAATTCCTGCTATATTTAATAAAATTTTTCTAGTATCTTCAATAATTTCAATTGAATAATGTAATATATATTAATTACAGGTTTTAATAGCAATGAATGCAAATATAGAAGACAGAGGAATTAAGGGAGATTGCACTCCTTTAATGGAAGCATCTAGTGCTGGGCATGTTGATATCGTTAGCCTCCTTATTGCACATGGAGCCGATGTAAATGCACATTCAACATCGGGTAAATAAGTTATTAATATTTTTATATATTATCATAATCGTTGTTATATTTTACATACACCTAAAATGTAAAAAAATACTAAATGATTCCTTTTTAATTCATTAACATGAAACCTTATATTTTTAACACTCTTTTATATTTTGCTTAAATGAATGCTTACGATTCAAATATAATAATAAATTAGGTGTAAGTTGAACAAGGTACTATAAACTCGATCAAATTTTGTTGTAATTTTGTTAAAATATAATTTAATCAACATATAATTATAATGTCTAAAATGTATATATTCTATAATATAATATTTTTTCTACAGTATTTTTACAAATTTTTTAAAATACAAATGTGAACTAATTTTTATTTTATGTTGCAAGTAGAATAGCATTAATGAAGATAAATTAATTTATTTGATTGAGCAAAAAAGAAATGTGAAGGCTTCTTATCTTTCTGGAATATATATATTGTCATTTGATTAACTCAGTTAAATACTTCTGTTATGAGTATATTTTTTTGTTTTTATTTTATAGATTTTGAGACCGTGTATAAAATTATGTTTTAGTTTTGCATTCTATTAGCGTCAAAAAACACCTAATCATTATGGAGTTTTACATGATCAATTGTAGAAAAGTTTTATTGCTTTAAATAGTTTTAATAATATAAATTAATTTTTTAATACAATAAATTTATGTTATGAATGTTTGAGGAATAGTGTGTTATTACTCCTCGGATAGCTGCAACAGCGAGAATTAGAGAATGGTTTGAAATAAATAGAAATTAGAATTTTGAAGAAGCGAGAAGCTATTGGATCAATTAGATAATGAGATCACTATTTTCAGTTGATTAATGATAAAATTTGTCAGTTTTATTATTTTTAAACTAGTGTGAAAGTTATTTGTGGAAAAACTGCCACAGCAAGCTGTTATAACTTTTATTATTATTTTGTATAATTATTCTTTTACATCTGTTCAATAATTCACTTCTCAATAAATCCTCAAAAATTAGAAGTGAAACTTGTGAAACAGGGGAATCTAGTGGAAGATAATCATGATTGAAAGTTTTCAAATTATAATCTTCACCTTCCGCTTGACGATATGACCAACGAACGAGCAGTTTTCATGATGTGAATTTAATTTCAAGCTTTTCTTATTATTACTAACAACTCTTACACTTTTTCACTCATTTTTAAATATCTAAAAGAGGGAATCAATGAATCGGTAATAGTCGAAAAAATCACCACTCCTTCAGATTAAGAACAAAATCACTAAGCGTGTGGTCTCTTGGAGCAGAGTGACTGCCATCTATTATAAGGTGACAGTCATTTTTTATGATGACCTGGAGACCATGCTGTCAGAAACAATATAAGAAAATTATGAACAGGTATAATATCGTCATGAATAGCATACCTGTTGGCGATTTTGCACTCATTTTTTTTACTCCTGGTTTCAATATGGAATCTACATAATTTATTGCTGTTATCTGCAGAATGTAGAATAGGTTAAAAAGAATGTTGATTTCATGTGCTTAACTATAGGATATCAACTTAGATATAGTGAATTTTGTAGGTACAGGAAGGCTCTAGTGTACTTTTTGGTCGTTGTTGACATCAAAATAGTACTGACCGTACTGGTTAGATAGAACCCCTTTTTAAAAGTTGGTTTCTATCCAGTCAGCACTAGGTAGGTAGTAAGTTCGGAAACAAAGGTGTAAAAGGGGTAAAATCCTTCCATTTGTTTTTATGGATAAGACTGAATTCAAAGCCGTGAAAAAGATATATTTCATACCTTTTTTAGTCTCAACTGAGTCCACTGTGTTTCGATTGAATTTATGAAGGATACAGAGGTATCTTTACCGAGAGGAAAAGAGGATTCTAAGCCTGAACCATGTCTACTGATGATCACTTGGGCTTTATAGTTAATCTGAGGGTGTTATTGTGATAAGATGTAATTCGCGTTCAGTGTGTGGGGCAGTTCTGGTACAAACAACAAAGATGATAAACTCATTAGATAAATGCCTAGTACTAACTTTGATGTATTGAATACAAAATATTGAACGGTCTTCCAGAATTCGATTATGAAAGAAGTAATTGATATAATTCAATAGGTATGTTATGTGTAGACTGGAAACTATGTGATAAGATCTCCATGACTGACCATAATTATATTACTTTCGAATGAATTATTATTTCGTTAGCTTTATTGAATACATGATAAAAGAAGTTTAATCAATATTTTAAAATACAATAGGTCTGTTATATTAATAATGCTTGCGATAGTTATATGAAAAATCTGATATCTTGTACAATGTTCAACCGTGCATGATATATATAAATCATGTTGTTTCAATTATCTATAAATTCCAGAAGCTTTAAAGATGTTATATTAAGCTTATGAATTTTATTAGGAAAATTAAGTTCTATGTATTTTTATTCATGATATAAATGCTAAGGGAAATGCTATAATATAAATGTTAGCGGGGTGATATTTATAAATAATAAAATTATTATCTTAAATTTATTAGAATATATTTTCCCTATTATAATGTATATTTTTACATAAAAAGTTTTTTTTTTTTAAAGAATTATGATTTATATTTTAAAACTTTATAAACAGAATTTAATAAATTTTTAATTAAAGTTAATAACAATAATTCATCTTTTATTATTTAATTTAGTATCATTAATATTAATACGTATTTAAATTTTATATATTAGGCAATACACCGTTAATGTACGCGTGCGCTGGTGGTCATGAAGAAGTTGTTCGAGTACTTTTAGAAGCAAGAGCTAATGTGGAAGATCATAATGATAATGGACATACACCATTAATGGAAGCAGCTAGTGCTGGCCACGTATCAGTTGCAAAAATTTTATTGGAACATGGAGCAGGAATTAATACTCATTCCAATGAATTTAAAGAATCTGCACTTACTTTAGCATGTTACAAAGGTCACTTAGAAATGGTGAAATTTTTATTAGAAGCTGGTGCCGACAGGGTAATTTTTATAATTTTTATTTAATTTTGTTATTAAAAACTCTATAAAGTAGACTGCTCTTTTTAAAACATCTACGAAAAAATCGGTAATTTAAAATTATAATACCGTTGATAAACTTATTGAAAAATTTATTCTTTAAGTAATATTTTAACTGAAATCTGTTTCATATTATATTTTAGTATTCTTATCAATTCAATACTTTAATTTAAAAGCAAAAGATTTTTTATGTTTTTACGTTGTCAAAATATATTAATCAAACTAATTATATTGTTCTGTTTAATTAAATTATTTGAAATTAATTACAAAAAAAGTTAAGGGTATTTAAAAGGCTTTTAGCGAATAAACTTTGATTTACAATCATTTGAGTGCCTGAAACTGTTCGAACAAAACAGACAATGAGTTCAAAGCAAAAGCACATCTTTCATCGCTATCAATATCTATCGATGAATCTTGTACAAAACGAAAAATTTGTTGCTCGAAGGCATTGATTTCTAATTACACATTTAGTCGATGTTTTTATTTATGGATAAATATGTATTAATTTACAGCCATTTTTCGATGAATTGGTTTCTCTTCTTACCCAAGAACTTTTATTTTAAGAGAAAATATGTTCTTAAAAATTCTTATATGATATATAACTGTAACTGGAATATGATAAATTTAATAATATCGTAAAAAATATACACAATTACCTCAAGTATAATAAAACCTTATACAAATTATCACGCAGTAATTCATGTGAAGTTAAAGATCATCCAGTGATAAAAATACAGAAGTATATTCATTTTTATTACATAATATACGATCCTAGGTTGCTTAATAATACTTAACTTATTTAATTTTTCATATTGAATATTTGTGTTTTTTGACGATTTAATGTTCCATTTGTTTTTATGTGAAGTATTTTAAATATTATTCTTTTTTTTTTATAATTGTTCTCATTATGTAAAATAGAAATATTTTTCGAATTTATTTCATGATTGCAATCTCGTAAATATAATGAAAATACAGAAATATTTTTATATTTTTTGTGTTTATTAATTTTTGTAAATTTAAAAATTTGTTAATAGTATATAATGATTTATTATTATTAAGATTATTAGAATATTTAAAAAAATTGATTCTAAAATATATTAAAAAATAGTTCTTTTGTATACATAGAAATTTTACATGTATATTGTTCTAATATAACTATTTAATAATAAAATGACTAATTATAAAATTATATACTATGTTTATATTTTTGCATAACGATATTATTTAACTTAAAATTTTAAATTATTATTGATGATACAGATTTCTTATACTAATTTATAATAATTTATAATAATTATTAAATTATTAAACAAAAAAAAATGATTTATTTTTTAATTTGTAATTCGTGTGTAAAGTACATAAAAACGATGAAAGATTGAGAAATCTTTAAAATCAGATAACTATTCCAATGTATAAAATGATATTTTATGTTTATTTTATAATTTTCCTATAATTTAGTTCAATTAAAGAGTGAATATGATATTCAGTAGAGTGTAATTAGATAGTAAACTAAAAAAATGTTTTAATTTTAAATGATATGAATAATAAAATAATATAATAATATTCAAAATTTATCACATTAAAACAAACAATTGGTTTAATTAAGATAACATACAAAATGTTAAACATTAGTAAAACAGATCTTACATACTGCAATTAGAAAATCTAGAGTCATATTATATATAACAAACATGAATATTTCCGTATTTATATTATATAATTCAGTTTTGAGTTTGTATGAATCACTGTGCATTAATTTGTACAAAGTTATATTATACTTAAGGTAATTATATATTTATATATATATTATTGAATTAAAATTTAGAAAAAATGTGTGTTTTTTTTAACAAAAGCAATGAAAGAAACCCGTTATTGTATGTATATAAATATTAAATAATGTTATTACGTCAACGATTCGTCGAGTTGATTTCTTTGGCTTTAAAAAAAGCTTTAATCAATACAAGAAACACACTCATCGAATATCGAAACAGTAATATATTAATTTAATCACATCCGTGAGGTTCTTTTTTCTCAATATTGATTAAAATGGTAGTTTTTATAGTAATATTAAAATTTTTAACACGATGTTAATACTTAACCAACTTTGATATTCTTTTTTTTTTAAGTTTTATTTTGTGTACGGTATGGTTAGGTTGACAGGTTAATCGCAGAATTTGTTATTTATAACATAAAATTAATAAATTGTATAACGATACAGATATCAGAAAGCAAGAGTTTACATATTTTTACTTTTTAAATGGGTTAAATATACATTTTTTCTATGTATTTAAACAAATTTAGTTTTTTAAACCTATGAAAACATAATGCATTTGCATTCTAAATTATATATGAAAAATATTGTTTACTGATTTTTTAAAAATTGCATCATCAAAAAGATGTTTGATTATTAATATTTGAAAATTTTGGAATATGAATTTTTTTCTTTACTCATTATTATTATTATTATTATCTTTCATTCGTAAATGGCGATGAAGCTCTAAGATGTTATTTTATTAAAAATTTTATTACAAAATAAAAAAAATTTCTATCATATCCAGCTTTTCAATCGTAATCATTATAAGTCGGAGGAAAAGAATTAGGGATATTTTGAATGAAATAATTACGGTTGTAAATATAGTATTATTAACATTGTAAATAAATCATTTATAATAAAATATTTTGTACAGTAGCAAGTTAAATTTTTTTTTCATAAGAAAAGTATTTTGGTTATAATTTTTCATAAATGAATAGAGATCTTTTTTCATGCATCTATTAATTAAATTGTGGCTTAAATTTTATTAAATTAAATTTTAAAAAAATATGTAAAGCCTTGATTTTTCATATAACAGTATTAAATTTCTATAGGTTCGGATTATTACGTATTTAAACCTAAGCGGTAAAAGCGCTTCGACCCTTTAAAAATTCAGTAATAAAATAAATGTAACAATGATCATTCGGAAGACAATATTATTTATTTTAATCTACAAATAAAAGAGAATTATAGAATATTAAATTCCTAATTCTATTGTTCATGATTCATTTTAAAGGAGATCCAAACCTGAATATCTTTGAGATGTTGTTGAAATGTCGACGATCACCTTATATTATGTTTTACAATACAATAATATATTGTTAACAAAAATATAAACAATAATTGAAACAATTAAGGAGAAGCTTTTTAAACAATTAATATCAAGAGCTACGCTTATGATACAGTGGGCCAATATATTGGTGTTTTATGAACGGCATGTACTAAGCTTTTGTCGATTGAAGCTTTTTTCGAGAAAAAGAAAATATTCGCTTTTGAATGCTTGAAAACTAAAAAATGGGGAAAGAGCACACATACTTTTGAATATTAGTCTTAATATAAAATTCAATCACAGGCGCGAGTCAAAGGCGTGAAAGTAAACAAAAGTGGTGTGACTGCACTCAATTTGAGGATTCCAGAGTGCAGTAAGAATACGCATATTTTCACTGAACAACGTGTCTTCAATTTTCATGTTTGCACACAATTCTGTAACAATCTTATAATAATACTTCTTTAAACAGTACTTGACAATTTAACATGTTATAGATAAATTTTAAATATTCTTTTAATTAATTTTCTGATATTTCCTGTTAAAATGTATATTGTTTTTTTTTTGTTTTTTTTTATTTTATTTTCCTCTCTCCCCTGTGATCGGTGCTTATAGTACTCGTAATTCATTTCTTAAAACATATGATCTTTAAAGTTAATTTACAAACCAACGTTTTTATATAAAATATTTATAAAATTTTAAATAAAAAAAATTACATTAATTTTATATTTAAACAGTTATAAATAATTTTTTAATGAATATATTAGATTAGACTATTTCCCTAAACATTGAGGAAATTAAGCACGCTTAGGCCATGGCCATTTTGCGCCCATTCCTTCGAATCTTAGTCTCACTTAATTTCAGCAAAAAAAATTGTTTAGAAAATTTCTGGCGGGTTCAACGAAGATCCACTTTCTCCATTATTACCGCAACCTGCACGAGTCGCGTTCCGAGGTAGTCGGCGAATATAATAGAACTTACATTTGAACAAGCAAACTGATATGTCCTTTTCGACATCTGTAGATTGCTAGCATCCGGTCGATAAGGATTATAGGTTAGCTCATTTACCAGTGGAGAGGGGATAGGTTAAAAATTCTATTCGAAACACCGTTTCAATATTACCTGTTTGCAACAGATCTAATTAGAAGATCTCCTGGCATTTTTAACAGTTGAATATCAATTTTCCTGGCTACCTGAATCATGATTGACAATTTTCGCTCTTAAATCCACCAAATTCAGGGTAACTTTTTCAAATTCTATCTCCAAACTTTATTTAGATGATAGTTGACTTGACAATATGCCGTGATCCAGCAATAAGCCTGATATCTTATTTATTATGCCTTTATATCCTTTATCCAGTCTTGTGGAGGATTTTTTGTATCGATCTTTTCGATCTTTGTCTGAGCCTTTTAGCTTTTTTCCATAGCTCAATAGACTTCTTCATTATCTAGCTATTGATACCCTTGTTAATCTTTATTTTAAGTAATAGGTTTTCAAGTTTTCTAGCTTGAATTTCCATCGACCTTCTCTTTGCCAAACTGTCTGCTTTCTAATTTCTAAGATGCCTTTTATATCCCGATATCCAGATCACGATCATCTTTTTATTCTTTTCTAGAGAGTTTAGGAGCGTCTTGTACTTCTACATCTCACTGTAGCGGATATCCTTATATTTTGTTGCCGTTACTACTACTTGGCTGTTTGAGCAGATGACAATGGATGTTGTTGTCGTCAACCTACTCAGCAGCTACGATGTGTTCTCAAATATTGTTCTAATCTTCAGTTAAAATACCGTAGAATGATACTCCACTAGTGTTAGTTCCGCCTCTCTCGCTGTTTTATCAAGCCATCTCTTGGAGATCTTTGGATCAGATCTAGTATTGAACCAAGTATTATTATTGGCGATTAGGAGGTGAATATTGAATGCACTTACTGGGTTTCTTAAAAATTCATTTTTATAATATTTTTAAGAGAGACGGATGTTAGGTATGTGATAGCTAAGATTCTTTTTTCCCGGATAAAATAGTGCGAGGACTGGTTGGGGATGTAATGTTTTTCAGCTTTATTCACTTCGAAAAACTTCCCCTCAAACGGTACATACGACCCAATCCGATCATTAACTGGCAGTGTGGACTAATGGAGAATAAACACTGGCTGGCGAGATAGCTAGAACTGGATGTTTGATCCGCCTTCGGACCTTTATACCATTGAAGAGCTGAATGTGTCACCCTCATTTTTTAATTGATACCCTCCAGCGACTTCCAAAATTTAAGTTCCTAAATAGCTGCGTTCCACCAATGCAGCCTTTCGAGAACTTTGCAAATTTTTAATATGCGAGTTGTGATATTATGTGATGTACGATATGTCCCAATTAAGTAATATCGCGTTCATCCAATTAATATTAGATGAACTAATATAGTTTATAATCGGGTAAATTCAAAAGTAATGTCATATGGCTTCCGCCTTCTATGGAATGCGAGGGCCACATCACATATCAATGACCCAGGAATTAAGCCAACCATGCGTCAAAGCTGTCATCCTTTATTTATAACACTCACCTTCATTATAGGAAGAGCCTTTTTACAGGAATTTTAACTCGTGCAATGCGAGAGTCCTTTTTTGGGAGGTCATATCATTCACTACTCACATTTATTCCTATTCTTTCATAAATGGTCTAAAATCAATCGGGGTCCACATTTTCTCATACTCACTCAAACACCTATCCATTCCAAAATCATGTTACACCACAACCTGAAAAGCTATGCTATTCCATCACGGCAAGGTGGTAACCACTGGGACAGTTAATGAATATATATATATATACAATTTGTTTTTTTTTTAAATATGTTCTAATTCATTACTGATATTTGATTTTAAAAAGTTAGAATACAGCATTAAATTAAATTAAATTTTAGTATTAAAAGTTATCAATAAGTTGTAAATTTTTACTTCTTAAACAATATTTTATATTTTTTATGATAAATGTATGTTCAGACTTTTTTATATGAAATTTTATATATAGGAACATAAAACTGATGAAATGCATACAGCTCTTATGGAAGCTTCTATGGATGGACACGTAGAAGTAGCTCGTTTATTATTAGATTCTGGAGCTCAAGTTAATATGCCTACGGACAGTTTTGAGTCGCCATTAACTCTTGCTGCATGTGGTGGACATGTAGATCTTGCTATGCTTCTGATTGAAAGAGGTGCAAACATTGAAGAAGTAAATGATGAAGGATATACTCCTTTAATGGAAGCTGCTAGGGAAGGTCACGAAGAAATGATTGCTTTACTTTTAAGTCAAGGTATAATTATATTTTTATCTTTAATAATTATTTTAAGTTAGGGTTAATATTTACATAAACTAAGATCCATTAATAATTTTAAAAATTATTATTTTATAAAAATTATTTAGTCAATTATATATTTAATTAAGTATAATTAAATAATATTAGGTTCATTTTTTGTTCATTACATGTGAATTATTTGTTAAATGAAAATATAAATTTACAAACAAAAAATTTATCGATTGCATATATTTAAAAAATATATTAGTCTACGTTTCTTGATATGCTAAAAAACAAAACAGGATTCGACTTTACATAACCAATATTTTTATTTCTGATCTGATAACAATCTAATTTCGATTACATAGTAACGTCCAACTTAACATAAAAATTACAGAAGACTACGTTAAATTTTACAATGAAGTGGTACAATGAAATCTATTTTTGTATGCCTTGTTTAAGAGTAGACCAGTAATAGTCTTGTCTCATACGTAAATAAGATTTCGTTACTCTTTTATGCCTGTTTACCGGCAATTCGTGAATTTATTTAATAATATTTTTACGAACTTTTTTGTCTAGATAGATCGTTAGGTTTTCATATATTAAAATTTTTATTTTAGGGGTTAAATGGCTAAACATTATTAACGCGTTTTCGAAAATGTGTAAATCTATATCACGAATTTTTTCTATAGAAAATCGAATAGTTTTTATCATTTGCTTTTTAATCAAATTAAAAAAAATTAATTTTAAAATTTTCGTATTCGACTTTTGAGCTAGATTCAGTAGTTACACACAGCACATATATTTGTTTGCGTTCGTGAGTGTACATCTTGATATCTCCAATTTTTAGATTATCCAAATTTTTCCATGATTGTTGAGTCATTAGAAAATTTCCCGTGTTATCTAATGGTTAATAATAATTTTAATAATAATAATAATAATAATAATAATTCTTAATAATAATAATTCTCCTTTTTCGGTTATGAAAAATCCAATATTATCTTTAAACATAAATATCGAATCTCTAATCAGTAGTATATTATTTTTGGAACTTAAATTTAAATCATAGTCAATTATATCATCATCAGTTTCTTCATCGGAGTTCAGTGACTCATCGAGTTATCTCGCGAACTTTCCTATAGTCACTAAGATTTTTATCTGTTTTATGATCAACATTATTAGTTACATTTAGTAACTCTCCCTTTAATGTTGTGTCATCAATAACCTTTTTTTTTTATTTATTTCTCCTTGCATCTCTAATCTAACATCAATTAACCCATTAAATTTCGTTTGTAGTGTTATATTGTAACGTTCATCTTGAGGCCTTGAGTTACTAAGAATATGCAAATTTGCGTTTTTGACTCCAATGTCACTCTTGTACTGGATTTGTAGAGTAACCTTGCCTTTATATTTTTTCTCGAACGGTATTGACTATTTTTTGATTATTTCAAATTTGAAACTTTATTTACTCGCTATTTGACCGCTACTTAGTCTGTCAATAATAACAACAAGATCGAATCGTAAACACGCGCATGATCGTTCCTCAACTTTTCGAGAAATTTTACAATATTTACGATAAATTTTGAGCGACATTTATCTCGCTGAAATTTACAGAATAAATAAAAAAAAAAATATGATGCGACGCGCAGAAATTTTTCGTTATTTACAATTTACTTTTTTTTTTTAATTTACATAGACGCGGATGGTGTGGGGAATCCGATCCAACGGATTTTATTTCATTGTTTCGATTTCTTATGTCGTCAACGAAATCGTGACGGATATGCGAGGAAATTAAATGACGGAATGAATGGGTAAGAAAAGGAAGGACGGTGCATCAAGGACGGGTTATAGATAACGCCCTTGATACTTGCGAAAGCTTCTGTTGAGCTAAGGTTTGGACGAGGGGGTCTCTTGTAATTGCACCGGACACAATTACAAAAGATCGCAGACGCTCTGACGCAAATTTAGGAGAAAAGAATACAAACAATTTCAAATCGCAAGCTATTCGAAAATTTGATTCTTTATTAGGATTGAAGATGCACGGAATCGTGACAACTTCGGAGTGTTTTGTTGCCACGGAATCGTGTACAATAGGAGAGGCGAAAAGGTAGGTATGATTTCAGGACAGAGGCCAGAGCAAGTCTGCCGAGACGAGCACTCTCGGGGTGCTAAATAGTCTCGGTTCTCCGAAACGAGATCGGTGCCGGTAGGATTTTCGATCGCGTGATTGGTCATTCGAGATTGCGGGGGTTCCGGCGCGAGCCGAGGCGTGCGATAACGCGAGAGAACGGAGCGCGAGAGCGGTGGGTGGTAAGGAGAGTAGACCTGAACCGCTTGGCAACGAGCAAGTCTCGTTGCAGTATTACCGGTACCCTTTTTAAACTTCCTATATTATTTATTCTGTACTTGTCGGGATTTCCGGACACTCTGTAATCGCGGATTCCTCCTCTTCTTGAGTTATCGCATTTACTCGGCGAGTATTGTTTTGATTGAATCGAAACGAACTCGCTACATCACGGTTTGTCTAAAAATTTGATTGCTTCTTTTCTCTAAACTGTTTGGTGTAACACCTTGCTTCTGTGTGGTTTTTCTGTCCATAATAATCACACGTTTATTTTTGTGTATCAAGATTATAGTTTTATTTATTATTTTTATTATTTTGTTTATCATTATTATGATCCTGTTGAGGTTGTTTAGAGTCATTTTTAACGTTCTGTTTGTTGTAGTTATTTTTAATGCTGTATTCAAACTTTTTTATTTCAAATGTTTCTTGATCTAATTGAATTTCTTTTTCAAGTTTATTAGAACTGATAATTAGTTCATTCAAATTTTCAGATTTCAAATGCGACTAGTATTCAGGTGGTATAGAGTATATAAAATATTTAATTGCTAATGCGTCTATTTATCTTGTTTCTTCTGGAGAGAGCTTTTGATTTTCTCCTTCTCTCCTTAAACAATCATTAAGAATATAGCATAAATCCATGAATTTTTGTGTGTGTGTTAACATGTTTTTCGATTGGAATTTAAAAATGAAGTTCAATTTATCTCAGATTTCCTCTGATATCCTATGAAAATGTCTCTTAATTTATATGTTAATTCATCGATCATATTGCATTCTAACAATACAATAGTAGTATAAATTTGATGGTTGATTTTTAATTTTATTAATGTCACAATTTCTTACTGCTGGTCTAATGGAAAGTGTTCTCTGACCATATCAATAGCACATAGGAACGGGAAAATTTAGTACCGTTGAAAATAGGTATTGTTGATATACTTTCTTGTGTTGTGTTATTCTTACGTTTAATCATTCATTCAATTGTTGATTTTCTCGTATGTTTCGAGTTGATTTTCGCGTTTTTTTTATTCTTCCGCTTGCATTCTGAGTTGCTCTGCATTTAGCCAGTCCATTTTATTAATATTTTAAATCTCTTTATGAAATTTAAAATGCTTTGCTAAGTATTTATTTTGTATTTTGTCAAAAATTTTGTTTGGCTTTTTACTTCACTAATTATTTATTTCACCACGTATTTTATTTTATTTTGCTACTTGTTTGATAAAATTTTCGTTTCGCATCTCACCTCTGTCACCAATTTTATTTTATACATTATTCTTACTATTACGTCTCAGAATGTAATTAATAAATAAATGAATAATTAAGATATTTGTTAATTATTTAATATTTTGGTTAGTTTTCAATTTTAATATATAATTGTCAATATTTTCAGTAAGAATAATATAATAAAATAGTGTCGTTACAAAATATTACAATGATTAATCGATAGTTTCTTAATATTACTTGCGTGATAATTATTCGAAGTGATTGTAGCTAAGAAATAGTTTGTTCAAAAGAACGATGTGGGCAGTTTCTTAGAGGCAGCAGTCTGTCAACACTCCAGATTTTCAGGATTGGGGAGTCTTTAATAATTGAGTTAAAATATACTAGTCCGAGAAGTAAAAAACACTTTCTTCTTATTTTCTCTATCTTTTATATCATTAGCAATTTTATCCCTTCTATCAATATTACTTCTCAAATATTAAACTTGGTTCATAGGCATCCTAAGCCACTCATACGATTTTGTTTATGATCATGCTTTTCGTAATCTTTCGTATGATGACATAGAATTTATTTATTTTATTTATTTCCTATTTTATTTCTGAGTTATGTTTTGTACACACATACTATTACTACATTTGATCTTTTTCGCAATCCTTAGTTTTGGATAATAATCAAACAGTGTTTCATCTATATTAAATTGTTTGATTCCGGTTACTATTCGAGGTCGAGAACCTAACTAGTTTCATAACGCAGAAGTCTTAGAATTAGACGAGGAAGTATAGTTTAAATTATCAGGACGTTACAATAATTAGTTTCTTATAATTCTTAATTATAATTATAATGAAATTCGTAGTATATATTTCGGTACATAATGAATGTAATTTTTCTTTTCCGGAAAATTATGGATTATATAACATTAAATTAAAATATATATTAAATCTATAAGCATTATAAAAAATTATAATAAAAGTGCTCATTGTAAAGTAGAAATAGACTATAATTTATTATAGCAACATGGTTATATAAATTACTGTATATACAAATATCGAACTAATAATATATATTTATCACATTCTAAAAAAAACATGTGAATCCTATTTGTCTTTAATTACTTCTTAATTAACATTTTTTTCTTTATGAATACTGCGTAATTAGTCTTTACTTTCTTGTCTCTATGCAAAACCTAATAATAACAATATGTTGAGACCTTATAATGTTTAAAATACCTTTATACACATTTATTTAGATGAATTGAATATGGTAATATTAAATGTGTATTATTTAATATGTAAGAATTATGTTTTCGAATCAGTCAAAATCGCGATATGTTTTATGAAAAATCATTCTCATTAGAAATTTGAAAAAATGTCGAAGAATAGAAAACAAACATATTGGGTCTCCTGATTAATTGGGAGCTAAATACGGGGCTACAAGGAAATCCAGAACTTAAGAAAGTTTAGGTTTGGCATCGCCACAAAGTGATGCCCTTTTCACAATACATCTTCAATCGAATAATCCCTGGATAAAATTGTGAAAAATAGTGTGTTATTTAATGTCCCTTTTCGTTCAGTTTAATTTTTAGTTGAATCGTATAGATTTATTTACACTAAATTGTATGAACATTTTTTTTTTATATTATTTTTAAAAAAAATAGAATTTGTTTCTGTATTATTCAATTATACAGCATATTATATTTTCTTAACTGTTAACCTAACATTTTTTACTAAAATTTCACTATATGCATATATGTGCTGTATACATTATTTTATTGATAAACGTAAATAGTTACGGATGAGTTATGACTCTTGATATAACTCTTAAGAAATATATAATAAAATATTTTTATTTTAATTTTTATTCTATATCTCTAATATTGACTTTGACTATTTCTGTTTTGTGTGTTTCTATTTCTCTTTATCTGTAATTATACAATTTTTTTCCAATTATTCGTATTTCTATATACCTTTCTATTTTTTTTCTATTATATATTTTGTAGTTTTATTTTCTTTATTATACATTGTTTGATGTTTTTGTCTATCAACTACTGGAAATTGCTTTTCGTTTTTTATTGTAATTCTCGTTATCATTCTTATTTCTATTAGTCTTTCCTCTTTTTTATGTCTAACAATTCTGCTATGTGTTATTATGTTTTGCTTTTTTATTGCAATTTTTAACTTTTCATTCATAATTGTGACTGTTCATATTTATTTCTTTATCAACTTTATTATATATTCTGATATACATTTTTCTTTCTAATACTTATTGGAATAATTTTACATTATTAGTATGAATATGGTATATAATTTAATTGTTTGTATATACTTTACATCATCTTATTTTGTTTATAATTTATATTCTTTCTAACATTTTTTTCATTATTATTTTTGCTGATATAATTAGCACGTATTCTGCCTAATATTCTAGAAGAATTTTTTCTGAACCTATTTTTCAGGTATTATCTTGATTTTTAAATTTCTATTCTTTATTGAAGATTTTCTACTTCAACCAATATGTGATCGTAAATTTTCTTATTCATTAAAAAAAATAGTTGAACTATTTATCAATATTTTATTAATATTTTTAACAAAATCAAACTTTATTTTATTTTACACTTCGTACATTCATCGTATATACTAATAATGTGAATTTATTATTTTATTTTTACATGCATTTGTTTTTTTGTCTATATCCAGGTGTTTTTATAAAATTATTTAATATAACTTTGTTTCTTATCACTTTGTTCTTTTTTCTTTCATTTAGAAATTTATTATTTTTGTTTTCTTTATATTTAGTTTCAGTTCTATCAACAAAGAATTTTTTTCAACAAAATTTGAATTTTAAATAACATTTTTTAAAGCTAAGTAATATATTATAATTATAAAAATATATTATTGTTTTTAATTTATACAGCTATTTTACGAATTATTTTATTTTATTGTGTCCCTACATTCTTGATCTATTTAGAATTTTTCTTTTTGTTTATTTAAAAACAACTTCACTTTATGTTTGCAAAACATACATATACTGTGCTTTTATATATATTGCCGTTTTTATAATTGAGTTGTCTTTATGTATTCTTTTTTCTACTAAATTTAAATTGTTTTTTCACATTTTGTTTAATGCTCTCCACGAATTTTCTTATCAATTAATAAATATTATTTAAATTTATTTTTTATAAATATTTTGTAGTTGTATTCATTAATGTGATGTCTATTTAAATTTTTGTTGTCATTTTAAAAAATCGGCAATAACACTTAAATCATATATGCTCTAGTACGCATTAGTTTTAACGAATTTATCTTTTTAGACTTCTTTTGTTTTAATGTTCACATTTCACCAATAATTTTCTTTTAAATTTCATATTATGTGTAACATTTTTTTTAATCAATATTGAATTAAGTTTCACTAAATGTAAAATGTTTATTTTTGCAATGTATAAATGAAAATATCAAGCATTTAAGGCCATTCACTGTAATTTTTATAAATTTTTTCTGAATTCTAAAAATTTACTTAAGTTGACATCAGTTCTTTCGTTTTAATATTTACTGTTTTGTTTGCATTCAAATTATGTTTGTTTTAAATATAATCTTATGCTTGATGTTATCTAAGATATAAACGTACCAATTAGAAAATAAAATATTCTAATGTATCATATAATCACATTTTTTTTAACTGTAGTTTCTAATTGGTTTTTCCTTTAATATAAAGTTATATATTTATTTCAGGAGCAAATATTAATTCACAAACAGAAGAAACTCAAGAAACAGCTCTTACTCTAGCCTGTTGTGGAGGATTTCTTGATGTTACTGATTTTCTTATTAAAGCAGGTGCTGATATTGAATTAGGTGCTTCAACTCCTTTGATGGAAGCTGCACAAGAAGGACATTTAGATCTTGTACGTTATTTACTTGAAACGCGCGCAAATGTTCATGCACAAACACAAACTGGTGATACAGCATTAACATATGCTTGTGAAAATGGACATACAGATGTAGCTGATCTATTATTACAATATGGAGCCTACTTAGTAAGTAATGATAATCGTTTTTATACTAATTTAAACATTCTTATACATATTGAATTTTTATTTAACCAAACTATTTGAAATATGTAACAAATTTTTTACTAATTATCTTTAGATTATATTCTGCTGTATGTTATGTAATATACAGTCATATATATATTTTATATATAATCTATATTTTTTATATATATTAGGTTATAGAAGTTTTTCATTATTTATTATTTTAGAATTTTTACAATTATTTTAATTTAATGATGATTAACATCATTGATTCATAGTTTTATTTCTTTATTCCGTTGTGAACTTAACTAGTGCTTAATTTATTGTTTATTTGTTTTCTTTAAAAAATCGATTATGAATATCAGTTATTGAATTATGTTTTTTCAATTTATCTTTAGTTTCATATAAAATACGAAGTAACATTTTATTATATTATTTCGATTTCTGAATTTTTATGATATTTTTCTTTTAAAATATTTTTTATATTAATGCGTGAAATTTTCGGTTTTTCAGTGTATTCGATGTGATCGTTACGTAGTACATTTGTGCCTTACATATTTAATATATTTGTAAATGTAATATTACAAACAGATAACTAGGAAATTATTAAATGTATATTTGGAACTTATATAGCTTATATTCTACATGTAGTACAAAGAATCACCTTGAGTGGTTTAATTGTAACATAACAACTAGATACAACGAATCGAGACAGGATATACTTAAAATACTGTATTTGAGTGTCGGCTCGACTGTAGGACGTGAGCATTAACGTTTATTAACCAGATCATTGAATTAAATAACATTAATTAATGGAACATACATTAATTGTTTCGAGAATTTTGATATAACTTATATAAGTATGATCATTAATACTACTTTTAATGATACACACATCTTCTAAAAGCTTTTGAAAAGTGTATTCAAAATTATAACAAATTACAGGTAGATAAATTAAACAAAGTTGGGAGTGATCAAGTGGTCATTTCATTACGTTCAAAGTAATTTTTCAAAAGCATATTATAGTTCTTAAATTTCAAATTGTGTTAGAAAGTTGTAAGTAACAATTGGAAAGTTCAAAATCCAATCCTTCACAAAGTTCAAAAAGTACAAAAAGGATATTCTGCGTAAATTAGTATATACTGTTACGTGGTATAATGCGCTATATTTATCTATTTATTTATACTCCGAAACTTACTTATTTATATATTTATTTATTTATTTATTCGTCGCGTTTATTTGTCGCGTAACTTCTTCGTTTACTCCTTTACTTTATTATATTATTTCAATATGTGTCAGTTTCCAGTTCGTTTTCTGACGTAGCTGAATCGGTCAAAGCGATTCAGCCTTTGTGAGGTCTTTAGGATTACAATAAATATAATAATATTAATTCACGTTTAAAATACCGATTTATTAATCATAAATCGGAAGAGAGAATATAAGTGTTTAAATGGCTCGTGTTACCGTCTAGTGTTCTACGTGTGTGTCCGTGTGATTGTATTACTTGCGTTTCTCGGTTTATCGTGAATGTATGTGATTGTCGTGTTGTCTTACCGACGAGAGTCACCGACCGAAATTGAATTACTTCGTATTACATTTTTCGTCCGATTCTTGACACTACTGTCTTAATTCATCGATCAGTCGAACCCCCTTGATTTATAGAGGAAAACTGCTAACTCTTTCGGATCCTCCCACCGTGGAGGTGTGCTCCTTTTTTAGGCTTCATTCGCAACACTTTGATTTCTTAATAATTGGTTAATTTCGACATCGTTTCTCAATTTCATGCTTGCTCATTTTTATTGATGCCGATATGTGTTCTACTTTCTACTTAATTTGTGTAACATTTATGATTTTATTAATTAAGAATATGAATTCCGTTATATATGTAACAATACTAAAGGATTGCACAGATTATACAAGTACATACTTTGAAATTAAAATCTTAATTATAGCAGAATTTGAGTCTAAAAGTGATACTATATTTAATTTAGAAAAAATCACGATTATTAAACTACATTTTTTAAATATATTAAGTGAAATTAGTGTTACAGTAGTATGTAAATATTATAAATCAAAAATATGATTTACTCGAGTGATTTCAACAGACAATTTTTCAAATGATAAAGCATAAATTTAATCCTTTGAGGTTTAGAGTAAATACAACACAAAATTTATTAACGAATTTTCCTACATTTTGGCAAAGAATCCGTTGTCCTCCTCAAGATTTATTAATAATATTTAAAATTAATATATTATATACGTATATGATAAACTATTACAAAACTTAAATGATTACCAATGATTTTATAACAAGAATACTTATTCACGACGTAATTGACGTAATATCTCAGTTTGAAATGTAAATATGTTCCGTATATCAATTTTTGTTGTTGTAGTACATCATGCGTTACGTCATGTAAGGATCGAATGATATTTACTATTTAAATTTTGTGTTTTCTTTGCAGTTGAGCATATTATTATTCTTTTTTATGTATAGCATTTCAGATATAATTTTTTATTTATAATTAGTCTCTTTCTCGAAAATGACAACGCAATTCCAAATTATTTTATGATAAAACTCATAGGAATGTCCATCAACAATAGATTTATTATTTTCTTTTATTTGTGTTCATTTATTCTTCTTAAAAAGCAGCATTCATTTCGCCAATAAACACCAATGGACATTCATTGCATATTATTTTTTAAAAAACATTTTTACCCAATTTTTCGGTTTGAATTTGTTTATTTTGATGAGTCTTGTCTATAATTTATCGTAAGAATTAATTTTAATCCATACTTTTTAAGCTTTATTTTATATTTAGAAAAGATATTTTTTATATTTGGTAAAGATATGGAATTTGTCAATGTTATTTTTATTTATAGAGTTATTTTTATATTTTAAAGTTTTGAAGCGTTTTTATAAGTATATAATAAGTAGGGTAGTCATTTTCTTCGAGAAAGGATTTCATAATTATTTTTAATTATGTATCAAAAATATCTTTTTAGGGTGTGGATAAGAAATGAGATTACAACTTATTGGTGGTAACGCCGATGTTTTGACTATGTGAATTATCGTCCTTGTCAAAGCCTTAATGTATATGTAATTAATTATTATAACGCACGTTGACTATGCAGAGTCAAAGATTTTATATTAAAAGTTAATAATTAGATACAATAATAAATATAGGGAATGTTTTTCTAAATAATTTAATTATTTTTAATTATTATTTAAATCGTGAAATTATTTTTATGAAAACATTTATTTGAAAGTCAAATGGCTCGATTTATTAAGTTATAAACATTTTTTGTTTTTTGAGACAGTGTGTAATTTGATTTGAAATTAGGTATCTTGTTTGATTGTATCGATTTTTTATGCCAATTTGTTATGATTTTATTATTACAAATTTTTATAATTGATAAATCTATCAAATTAATTGAATTACTTTTTTTAATTTCGTGAGTAAATTATAGATGACTATTGTATTTATTAAGACTTCAAAATAAGATCTAAATCATCTTGATGTATACAACAAATTGTATCATCTGCATATCATTATAATAAAATATAGGCGAAATAGGTGGGCCCATTGTGGTGCCAAAAATCTCTTTATAGAATTTTTTATTAAAAACAAAATGTGAGTTAAAAAAAAAAACTGATTCTTATGTCATTGAAAGGATGTTGTTAGCATTCTGTGTGTTAATCTTTTCTCTAAATTTAAAATTTAAATCTAAATTTAGTTAATATCTTATATTGATGAATAAAGAACTAGGATCTAATGAAATTAAAATATAGTTTTCTCGGATTTGACTATATAAAGAAGCATAATAAAACACGTTTATATCTGAGTTAGAAAATACTATGAGTTTTCTAAAGAGGTTCAATAGTTCGAAAAAAAGGCATAACTAAAAAAATTAGCTTTTTTGAGTTGAAAAAAGATGTATTATATAGACCTAGTATAGCAGATTATGTTTAAGTATATATAACTTTAATTTAATTACAGCTATCGTAACTAACAATATTAAACGTATTTTTCTTAAAACTACATTGTCAGAAATGATTGAAAATGTAGCTCAAACATAAATTATTCAGTTAATATAAAATTTTGACAGAACATGTAAAATACTTTTGTATTTTATGAACTTTCATTTTTTTGATATTTAAACATTGCAAATTTGGCATGCAAAAAACTAATAATTTTTTTCAAATCATTACTATTTTTTCAATTTTGGAAATATTAAACAAGTGAAAGTTAACAAAATATATAATTTTATTTAGTTTCATACAAAAATTTTTTTTTTTTTACAGGTAACATACGAATCTTTACAATTGCAACCGCTTTATAACTTTTTTTTTTGCTTTTTCGATTTATCTTTTATTTTGGTTTACAAATAATGTATTTATTTCAGATTTTGAAAAAGATAGATATGAAGTATATAAGTATATGTGTAAAGTTTCAAAAGCTTTAAGTAATTAGTTTTGTTTAATTACCCTTACAAAGTAACTATATTTTAAATACGTCAGTCTAGATAAACTTAATAAAGTTGACAATCAATATATTCAAATTTTTGAAAAAAAATTTAGAATAATGCCCCTATATAGAGAAATATTCATGAAAGTTACACAAATGTAAAGGCAATTTAGTTTTAAAATTTGATTTTAAATTTAATTTTAAAACATATAAATCAGATTTTCGATTTAGATATAAATATATTAGAACATTATTATTGATAAAAACTGAAAGTAACACGATTGAAATTAAAGATATTAAAAGTGAAATTAAATTAAATTCATTTGATCTCTTATTTGACTGCCTGTGAACTTATGGATCTTGTTGTAACTTTTGAATCATTTTTCATCTTTGAACTTACTAAAGGTGATTTATTGTAAATCATATTTTAATTCAAGCCCAAGTAAAAAGTAATTTTTATAAGGATGTAATAAAAATAATCGAATAATGCAATATACATTGAAGATGAAGCAATTATAACATTTACATAACATTGAAAAAGTTTAAAATATTTCATAATTCTGAAGAAAAAAGATGCAAATGTATAATTATTATTTTGCTTATAAAGAAAGTGTTCAAAAGGGAAATATCAATACAAATTTGGTTTTTTATTTCGTTCTATTGATAGTTCTATAATATATTTAACACATAATCCTATACTAATAGTTTCGGTTTTATGTCTATTCATAATAAAATATGTTAATAAATAACCCGAATTCTCATTATTTATGTATTAGTTATTTATTATTTAGTTAGGGTTATTATATTTGTACAAAATAAAGCAATCTGTATCTGATATCTAAGATTCAACAAGTAATCTTAGATACTTTTGATGAATCTATTACAAGTGAATGAAAATATTGTAAATAATTCTAAATCTGCTGATGCATTTATTTTTATATCAGAGACAAGAAAAAACAAAGGTTTTGAAGATGTAGAATTGGAGGAATTGATTTATAAAGATTAATTCTAGAAATTTATGTAGAATGATCCTATAAGTAATTTCAGGAGTAAATGATGAACAAACTTCCTGTACTTTGTATTAATAAAAAAATATTCTCGTACTAATTATATTATTTACATTATTAAAATGACTGAATATAAATTTCCTTATTTATTAACAAACAATTTTTTTCATATTTTTATTTATTTTTGAAAATTGATGTTTTATATTGCGTAATATCAATTTATTATTAAGTAATATCTAATATTTAATTCTGTTTTTCTATTGAATAATTGCTCATTCTAAAAATTTTTAGTGTTGTAAATTTTTAGCATTGATGAATTATAGTTCAGCATATATTTAAATACTTATAGTATTGTTTTAATCATTTCACAGAGTAGTTTTAAATTCAAGAGAAAAATACTAAACATTATATTTTAACAGGAACATGAATCTGAAGGAGGACGGACACCACTGATGAAAGCTTGTCGAGCTGGTCATCTCTGCACAGTTCAATTTCTTGTATCAAAACATGCAGATGTTAATCGTCAAACCACTAATAATGATCACACTCCACTTTCGTTAGCTTGTGCAGGTGGTCACCTATCTGTAGTAGAACTTCTACTTGCACAATCTGCAGATCCATTTCATAAACTCAAGGCAAGTTTTATTATAATTTATATTGAAAATTAATATTTGAGAAACTCAGAAATTAAATTAACAAAACTAAAATTTAATTTTTGTATTTTTCAGGATAATTCTACTATGCTAATAGAAGCAGCAAAAGGAGGACACACTAGTGTAGTTCAACTTTTACTTGATTATCCTCATAGTATTATGATGAATTCTCAACACAATGCAACAGCTTCGATATTATTAACTCAGCTGCAGACTACGCAACAAACAACTCAATTATCGACACAAAATTTGCAACATCACAATGTTCAAAATCAAAATTTAGAATTAAATCAAGGTCAAATAATTCCATGTAAACAAAACAATCAAAAGTCTTTATTAAGAAAAAATAGATCAGTTACAAGTGTACCTGATATTGCATTTACATCAGCAGAACTACAGCAAGTTCATAATCAGCCACCTCGAAGTTCGATTATTACTGCACCTGAAGATAATAATATGTTTGAAAAAAATCATGAAAATTATTCGAGCCTTACAGAAAATAATATAAGTATGAGTTCGTCATCCTTATCAAGTTCTATGGTTAATAATGAATGTCGAAAAAGTACTCGACACGACCAAATTTTACATAAACAACAAATATTGGAAGAATTACAGGTACGATCTTAATTAAATTTTATTTTAATTTTTGCTAAAAAAAATGCATTTGTTATATGAAACAGTGCAAAATATATTTTATACTAAGCAAAAATATAATGGAATTTTTTCTTTTTTTCTAATGAATATTATTTATATTTAATTATCGAGGAGTGAGTTACATGGTCTGTCTAAAAAGTTTCGAGTTTTTATTTTTTTTTTTTTTTTTTTTTTTTTTTTTGAAAATACTATTTGTAGTACCAATTTGGAAAGATCGAAAAATGTGAAGGAGGGAGTTTTTTTTATTTTAACATTAGAAGTAGCCGAATTTTTTATTCGCGCGGAGAATATTTTTCACTTTTATAACACAAAACGATGGATCGCTTAGCAGAATAGCGCTTGTGATAACATTTTGGCTAACGACTTGATAAAAACACTGGAGATTTTTAAATGTTAAAAAAAATTTTTAAGGGTAACTGTATATTTTTATTGATAAATTAGAGTATCATCGATTACCCCCGATATTTAAATGACTGTTTGAGCTCGAAATTTTATACACACGATTAGCGTTAGAATGAATTCGGACTGTTTTTTTGGTATTGAGAACATAGCTTATTGGTGACTTTCTCAAAAGCTTGATATGATTTTTTTAACTGCGATGAAGATTAAATTTTATTTTTAAAATATTTTTTAACATTTAACAGTCTTTATAACATTTTAATAAATCACTATCAAATTTTTACCGTGTAAATCTGTTCCAATAGTCGCTATATCGCGTGTTACAGAACTAAAAAAACCTTCTTC
The DNA here is from genome assembly GCA_018907245.1 of Eupristina koningsbergeri. Taxonomy (NCBI): domain Eukaryota; kingdom Metazoa; phylum Arthropoda; class Insecta; order Hymenoptera; family Agaonidae; genus Eupristina; species Eupristina koningsbergeri. Next base: position 2,171,076 of record JACCHV010002976.1, read on the forward strand.
ACACAAATGCAAATCCAGTAGCTTCGAATTATCAAAAAATAAAAAGAACAAATAGAAATAATCCTTCCACATATTTTCCGACCTCCCCGAAATCGCTATGATAAATAGTGGCTTCCAGAAAAATAAAAACTCGATACTTTTTGATCACGCCATGTATGATTATTCGTTGGATCCTTGAATGAGAACTTTAATGTGTTAGACACGACACAGCTTTCTAGTTTCATTTAACACTTAAAAAAATCTTTTATTATATATAAAACATTTAAAATACTGATAATTAAATAAGCAAAGAAAATACGTAAACATAAAAAATAAAAAAGAAAAGGTTGAAAGTTAACGACGATGTTCCCTTTCTAGCCAATTTCATTTAATTGTGGTGACGGTGGGAGGGAAAGAACACAACTACTGCAGATGATAAGTCAAATTAACCTTATCAGATAGTTTAAAAAATACGTTTTTTTTTATAGTACATTAAAAAAAGTGGATATTTATATATAATGATAAATTAATTTTACGTAATGTGACATATTTGGTACGAACTTATAAACAGTGTAAATAGAATATTAAATTTGGAATTAATACTATTCTTGAAAACTATTCTGTAATATAATCTAGAGATATATCATGCATTCATACTTATAATTTCTACTAAATTTTGGATTTTTACATCTTTGTTGAACAATAATTATAAGAAGAGAAATATGCCTCAAGAAATAGAACTAAGTGACGAAATTCATATAACGAAGAGGAAAAAAACTTCAAATTTGCTATTTATTTCTTACAAGTGTTAAATCCAAAATTAGTAATAACTGCAATGTGCAATATCGAAAAACCAGATCGATATAGAAATCTCAATAAACATTTAGCTAGATGTGTAAGATACGGTAATGTTAGAATAAATTACAGAATAATGTTAAAAATTCGCGTTCTAAATATGATTCGTATTATAACAAAGAGTAAAGTCTTTCCTTTTGATCCATTGAATTCAGTATGATATTTTTTATCAAATTTTCTAACAAAAACTTATAAAGACATTTACATACGAACACAATTACCAAATAGAAATTATAAAAAATAAGAGAAGAAATGAAGTATCTTCTATGTTACTACAGTAATTATTTGTAATGTCATCACTGCTATTAATTTTTCACATTAGACAAGAAAATTATTAAAGCTTTTTTTACCAGAAAAGGATATGTTGAAAGCAGTATTTATAAATAATTAGAAGATATTATCAATTAGTAAAATTAATAATTTAGATAATTTATAATGAATCTCAAAAAAATTTTACGAAAAAAGGAACAAATGGAACAGATTATCTATGAAGACTTTTTTTATTGAAAAAAAAACAAGTTATTTATAAAGAAACACGACAGTATACATGAATATGTTTCCAAAAGAAAATATCGCAGAAAAAAAGACAACAGTATTCTGCATCGCAATATCGAACCTATGTAACAAAAATTATAAAACTTGTAGTCGTGTTTAAGATAATATATATTTCATAAAATATTTTTATAGTTAGTTTCTTTCACAATGATGACGATTACAATGCATAAATTGTATATTTTCCCGATTATGCATTTTACTAATAAATATGAAGAACTGATTATTATTGCATTATTATTTGCAATTGTACATAATTAAATATTGGGAAAAGGTTGAGTTAATCCACATTTCTATGCTATATTCGTCTTTGTTTGTGCTAATGCATAAAATAATATTGCTGTTAAAGTTAATTAACAGGCGCTCGTTTTTATGCGTCTCCAGCATTAAATATTACAGTAAAAGGTAAACTGTTTATAAGACAATGAATATTTATGGTATAAGTATTGAAAAATGCGAATGTCTATTTGTCTCTAATATGTATAAGAGGGTATTTTTTATATCTAATTGTATAAAGGAATAGATATATATAAGTGGTAAAAATATTAATAAATATACTCAATTTTTCTTTCTTAAAAATCGAACTCTAATAATATTTTTCAATCTTTTCTTCGACCTTTTTGTACATCCTTACTTGTTGGGGATCTATTCAAATTATTGTTTAAATGCAAAAACTTTTCTTTATTGTTATATTATTTTAACCGATTTCTTTTTTACCTCTATTCTTCCATTTATAAATCTTTTGAAGTTATATTTACATCCTGCATCCCATATATGCAATCATCGTGGCTCCATCATTCATATCACAAGATTATTTTCATTGACAACTTTTCATTAAATACTAAAACTAGGCCTAACATAAGGCTCAGCATAATCCAACAGATAGTATTTTTGGTCCTTACGGTATTTTTGATTTCTTATTAATTTTATTCAATTTTATAATTGCTTATGTCTACATTTAAATTTTATTTTATTTTTTTTTTTTTACATAAAAGACTAATTACTTCATTTCGAAGGAGTAATGTAATAACATTATCAATATAAGTAAAATTAATTTACAACCACTGAACACAAAAATTATATAAATGGTGGAACATCTTCGGTTCCTCAAATTCTTAAAAAAAGAATCCCGCTATCTTCACTCTTGTAAATGGCTATTGTAACATCTATGTTTATTTTTTTTCTGGGCAAAAAAAATAATAAAATAAAAATGATAAGCCCCTTTTTTGTTTGTTCTCAAATATTCTGAATAATTAGATAAAGGTAATGATTGTTGTGTTAAAAAAAACATAAAAGCATATGAAAATTAATATAATAAATGTAATGTAATACTTACTTTCAATGGAGGATGTAAAAATAAATATAAAAAAATTTATGAATAATAAAAATATATATTTAAAATTTAAATATCTAAAATGTATTAAAAGTTTGTATAAAATGTTACATACGTACAAGTTATTATCTGCAGATTTGTAAGATGATCCGAAATAGGTATATAATGAATACTTCGGAAATAGAAGTCTAGGTATATTGTAAGACTGTTGGATAGTGTGTATCAAATTAAATTAAATATGTTTACCACTTTGTATCGATGAAATGGCTCAGTATTTATGTTCAGTCATGTTGCGTACAACGCGGCCTATGCCTGACTTACACTGCTCTACTCAGATGGATAGATGAACAATAATTGCTGATCAAATATTGTCTTGATCACATTCGTTTAATAAATGAGAACCTTGATGTTCGTTCAAAAAAGAGATAATTATTCAAAGGTCATCTGTTAATTTAGGAGGTAGTAATAAAATCAAGTTGTTTTTCTAGGTTGTTCGATAAATATTAAAGCATCGAATATTTACTATCGTGCACGCAATTAAATAGAAGTGACACGAAAATCTTAAAGGGTATTTTTTGTGGAAATGTAAAAGAATATTGATCAACTTAATATTATTATTAATATTAATCAATTTTGTTCATCTCATTCTTAAAATTAAATTCTGGATACATGAGTCCTGCGATTTTGCTCAACATAGTTATTTAAGCTTAGTTATACATCACAATATATTGAAAAGTATAGTCTATTATAAGAAAGTGATAAAATTATATATAAAATTTCAGAGAGTTGAACGAGAGCTTCAAATTAAAGGAGCCGGTCATCTATTCCTAGGTACTCCTGGAATAAACGTAGATTCTGTAGACTCCCTTCATTTGGATCATGTAGATCAAAATATTCCTTCTTCTGATATTATTAGTGATATAAATATTGATCTTTCTTCGCAATCAGCTTTATCAACTCAAGGTATCTCTTTATAAATGAGTATTTAAGTAAAAATTCAAATTTCATTATTTTATTGTACTAAATTAATTTTTTTTTCAGTTTCTTCTTTGAACAAGTCAAATGATGCATCTAATGATTTGATAAATCATCAAGAAAATAATAGTGTTAGTTCTGCGCTTTCTCTATATAAGGGTTTTCAAGCTAATCGACATTATTTAGAAGGTTTTAGAGAAGGTATAAAAATTGAAAAAAGACGTATATTAAAAGAAGTACGATGTTTGCAGGAAACTCAATTGCCACTGCCATTGCCATCATCTGTGATTGAAAAATTTTCTATTGCAAGTAATTTTCCAAATAATTCTTCAGTTTCTGTTATAACTGTACCTGCATCTACTGCTCCAATATCAAATACTGTTTGTAATTCTCCTAATGCAGCTGTTAATTTTAATTGTTCAAATACTTTATCATCAATTGGTGAAATTTGTAGTACAATGTCATCACAACCAGCTATTACAAGTAGTGATGTTAGTCAAAATACAGCTATAAGTGATCGTCCTAAAGTAAAAGCAGTTTCAAAAAAGGATAATAAAAATGTCCGTAAAAGTGTTCATGGAATGGTAATGAGTAAATTACAGCAACAACATATGGCTTTAATGGCTGGTCTTTCTTCCTCTGACTTTCAAAAATTTTTAGAAAAAACACGTCCACACTGTGTTCAACAAGTTCATCAGTTACAACAACTTAATCAACAATTACAGCTTCAGTTAGATCAAGTACAGGTATGAGTACTATAAATTAGTATTATTTTAAACATTTCTCTGCTGAATGATCATATTTAATATAAAATATTATTTATGTGACTATTTTTAAAAGAAATTACAATAAATATAAAAAATTTTTATTTTGATATATTACTGGAAGTTATAATAAATAATATACGATTTGCCAATCCGACATTTTTCTTAATTATAATAAATAAATATTAAATTTAGTTGTAGAAAAAACCTTAGAAAAACACTATCAATTTGATATTAAAATGTTTTGATTCGCCAATGTAAAATGTGTAAGCAGTCGTATAAACTAATATGAATTTTATTAATGTAATATATTATCCTGAAAGAAATTTTATTAGAAAAATTGAATTGCTTTATATTGACTATGCAATGACTAAATTATTTAAAACAAAATTAAAATTTTTAAATATAAATCAATTATTTTTTATATAAGAAATATAAAAAATCTGGAAAAATAGATTAAATTAATTTTCAATTGACTAAAATTTTTGCTAACATTTTTTACTTGTTACCTACTACTAGAAACAAGATCTGAATACATTACATTTAAGAATCTCTGATACGTAAAAATACAACATTTTATAAATGCATTCTACAAATTATTTTATATAATATTATTTTTAAAGCAAGTTTTCAATCTAAGCGTAGATAAAATTGTACATTTAGGAATGAGGAGTCGAAATCACCTCAACTTTTCACTTGCGATTATCTTTATTCATATAAATTTAATACATAAAATCGTTGAATTATCTTATGGATTGGTAATTACGCGATTATAGGTAATATATATATATACACATTTATGTATTTACGAGTTTATTACAAATTCATGTCTTTATTGTTTAAATCTTTAATGGAAAAATTTGAGTTATTATTTAGAAATTCCAAAAGGAAAAGATTGTAAATCGTTTTTACCCCTTCCATATACTATTGTTTCTACCTGCCGAAATTAATATAAGTGTATCATATTGAATTTAAGAACTAGATTTTACTTGTTCGTCACTATGATCAGTTGTAAACTACAATGTGTAGATGAATATTTGAATAAATATTTTTGTTGCAGCAATCCTCACAGCCAAATTTAGAGCAAAGTGATTCAGATTTGACGAAAATTCACCGAGAAGGATCTTGTCCATTTTTGACTACTGCACAACGAAGTAAAATATTACCAAATGATGAAGTTCTGAAATTAGAGGATGGTACACAAATTCCTATTGATGAAGCTGTAAATATCTTTGAATCAATTAGTTTTGATGATGTTAATAACAGTGAGTATTGTTATTTGATTATTTTTGTTTAAAAATTTGTTTTTCTCTATTTTTACAATATATATATTTTTAGATTTATATAAAATTTATACTGCTTTTTTTTTATTAAATTTGTATCTTTTTAATCTTTTAAAAATTAAAGTTATTAATAAAATTGTTTAAAATACAAACACATTACACATATGAACGTCTTATTGTATATATTTTATATTATATATTTTATTTTGTCCTTTTCTTGAATATCAATATTACTCGTGTCAGATTTTATTTTTTTTGTATATTATATTGTATTTTTAATTCTTATTATTACAGAATTAAATATTTTACTTGTATATTAATGTTATTACATTGATCTAAATCTTTCTTATTTATATTTCCTTAACTAACATAAATTATTAATACACAATAAAAAAAATTTTCTTTATACATTTTACAAATTTATGTTTATTGTTGAATGACCATAGTATATTTTATATACATTTATATGTGCATGGTCTGTCCATAAAGTATCGAGTTTTTTTTTTTTTTTTTGGAGCCACTATTTTTGGCAACAATTTCGGAGAGGTTTTAATATGTATGGGCAGGTGGAGTTTTTTCTATTTATCTCTTTTTTTTATTCTTCGATCATTAAAAGCAGTAAGATGTATATTAGTGGTAAAGATGTTTAACAGTTTTGTAACACGGCGTGATGGATCGCTTGATAATAATGTTATGTTGTAAAATTTTATATGTAGCTTGGTAAAAGTACTATGGAGATTTTTAAATGTTAAAAAAGATTTTTAAGGGTAACTGTATGTATACATTGTATAATGCCATTGATTACTATAATTTTAAAATGAAGCTTTAAACTCAAATTTTTTGCACACATTATTGGCTGTTAGAATCGATTCGGGCTGTTTTTGGGTGCTGAGAACAGGACTCATCGGTGAACTTCTTGAACACTTTATATAATTTTTTTTTAATTACGATTTATATGAAATTTTATCCTTAAAAATTTTGTTAACATTTAAAATTTTACATTCTATTAAACCACAAACAACATTTACCGTATAAATCTGTTATACTAGGCGCTTCATCACACCATATCACAAAACTGAAAAACATCTTTCGTGCAAAGTAAAATCTTGCCACTTCTAATTATCGAAAAAAAAAATAAAAAACCGCCCCCTCGCATTTACCGATCTTCCCGAAATTGCTACAATTAATAGTGTCTTAAAAAAAAATAAAAACTTGATACTTTTTGAACAGACCATGTAATCCATTCTTCAATAAATAAATATATCATCACTTTAAATTAGTAATAAATAAAATTCAATAATAATAATAATCTAAATCATGATACTATTTAATCTATGTTTCGTAAGTAAATATAATTATTATACTTTAAAAATAATGTTTTAAAAGTTATAAATTATATTATAATATTATAAATCATTATTTTATTTTATAAAAATATTGTTAAAAAAATTTAGTGCTCAAATAAAAAAAAATTCTTTTTGTAAATTGCAATTACAATATATGATTCTAAATTTATACTTTTTGTCAATATATAATGGAAAGTTAAGATTTGTAGAAGACACATTTTGAAAAATATATTGAACAAAATGATTAAATATTTAATTAAGTATTAAATATATTATTATTTTATTAATATTATGAAATTTTAATATTCTTTCAAAGCACTTTTTAATAATATTTACTTTTTTTTTACTAATACACAACTTTAATATTGATCAATTTTAATTTGGACAATATTTAAATTAGGTTTTACAGGCCCGCCAACATCATCTTGTAGTACAGATAAAATAGAAATGTTACAAATATCTGAAAATAATGATACTCAAACATCTTTATGTAATGCAAATCAAGTACAAGCAGCGACACAAACACCTTTGCCGGCATCTGTTAGTACAGCTGTTTTAGCATCAGAAAAAAAATCTGTTTCTGCTATATCGACTAATATCAAAGGGAAAAAAACAAGGTATTTACTTGCTCAGCAACAAACATCAATGCAGCAAACTTCAACCCAAATTTCTCAACAAACAACATCAAGTTTTCCAGCACAAAACTATCATTTGGATCCTTCAACAAGTAAAAAAATATTAATAATTTTGCATTTTTTATTTTTGAAATTTAAATATTAATTTTATATTATATACTTTAATTTTAGCACTAAAAAAATTTATCAATTGACTATAATTGAAATATCCTTAAATAATATTCCTTAATTAATATTAGTTAAGTTCGATTTATCCATAAAATGATATTTTTAATTTTTGTTTGTTTAGTATATTACGAACATAAATTTCATAGATTTGTTCATAGATTTTGTATCTCAAAGCTGTATTTTTTCCGAAAAATATTTACTGAAAACTAAAAATAGACTTTTATGTTCCTAAGTATTAAATTTTTTTTTACATGATTGCAATAGTTTTTAATTTAGAATTTATATGTTTGAAAGAAAATTATTATTTTATATACTAGTGCTTACAATTTTTAATAAATTTTATTTGACCAACATGCTATAATTCAAGTATTATTTCAAACGATATAAGGGATAATATTGAAGGCAAGTAATATTTATATGTAATATAAAATTATTCATACTGTAATATTAAAGACAATAAAAATTATTTTTAATTTGTCTGTATTAAGTATATTTTATATTACATAAGAAGAGTTTATTTGCTAAGCTTATTAGATTTTTGTGTATAATATTTCATAATAGTGATACGTGAATTCTGTTGTACTTCTTTGTTTTATGAGAATTTTCAAATAATATAGTTTAAAAACATTTTTTCTTGTGTATATGTGTCTTATAGTTTTAGCATTAAATGAAATATTGATCTTATTACTAATTTCATAGTATTTGTATTTAATATTGCTCTTTTTAAATAATATAATTGTTTTTATATATAACATTAAGAAAAATTTCAAGGTATAAACAATTTTAAATTAAGTAAACAACATAAATTTTCGTTGATATGTTAATATTCATTTTTATTTTATGGTTTATTTTGTTTCATTTCTAGTAGAACAATATGTTGATAATGTTTTTATTTTCGCATTATAGAATATTTTGATGTGAGAATATATCATAAAAAAATTTTTCCGAAATATGTATAAAATAGAAATTTTTTATCATGCATTAATTCTTTTATATAAACAAATTATGAATTTTGTTTATTCAATTTTCTTATTCTGTAATTCATATAATGAACAAAAAATATTGAAGTTAATATATCGTATTGATAGAAAATAGAAGTTGATGTATAATAATAAATACATCGATATTTTATTTTTCATTTCTAGGACAGCCGTCAAAATAATTATATACTTTTTGGGATAAATAAAATAAATTAAAATATCGTAAACTTGTTATATTTTGAGAAAAATTTTATTTTTAAATTCAATTTAAATAATAAGAAATAGTGGCAAAAAAATAGTTTTTATTCATTAATAAATTGATTATTATCGCATCGTCAAACCTATGTTTACTAAAAATGTTACATATAATATTTATATAAAATATAACGTTTAATTTGTTTAATTTTGACTTTTTTGGTATACTTAAAATAGGTTTTATTTTCTTAAATTAAAAAATTTAATTTTTTGAATTATATATAAAAATTAAAGTATAAAATATTAAAATTATTTTTTATATTATTTATATTTCTTTATATAATTATGAAATAAAAATCTTTCTTGAAACTTTTTTAACTTAAATATGATTCAATTTTATTTTTATATTTCTTAGTTTCAAGTCAATATACTACTGGAAATACAAGTGCAACTTATTCTTCAAATCAAACTGCTGTAGCTTCTTTTTCTTGTATGGATGTCGATTCAGAAACTGATAGTAATCATGACACTGCTTTAACTCTTGCTTGTGCTGGTGGACATGAAGAACTTGTTGAACTTTTATTAAGTAGAGGAGCAGATATTGGTATGTTATTAAAGTTTGATTTTTTTAAGAAATTGCTGAAAATCTACTATTTATTTTACATTTCTTTTTTACCTAGAACATAGAGATAAAAAAGGTTTTACACCTTTGATATTAGCTGCTACAGCCGGTCATCAAAAAGTTGTAGAAATTTTATTGAATCATGGTGCTGATATAGAAGCTCAATCTGAAAGAACGAAAGATACACCACTTTCCCTTGCTTGTAGCGGAGGAAGGTATGAAGTGGTAGAGCTCTTATTAAATAGAGGATCAAACAAGGAACATCGTAATGTTTCTGATTATACACCACTTAGTCTTGCTGCTAGTGGTGGATATGTTAATATTATAAAACTCTTATTGGGCCACGGTGCTGAAATTAATTCTAGAACTGGATCAAAATTAGGAATATCTCCTCTTATGTTAGCAGCAATGAATGGGCATACTGGTAAGATAATTTATTAATTTCATGTTTTTATTAAATATTATTGTAGTAGAAATTGAAGGTAAATGAAAAAACATTTACAACTAATAATTTCTATTAATATTTAATGTACATTAATGTATGCACTGTTTTTCTTCTAATAATAGATGAAATAAATATAAATATAACTGAAACTTAAATAAATGCTATGCTTTCAATATTTTTCGAAATTATATACAAAGTTATATAATTAAGTTTTTTATTGAAAAATTTTTCTAGAGTTTAAAAAATGTTTATTTTAAAATTTTATTTGTTGATTTAACAGTAAAGTTTATTCTAAATTTTTATGTCCTGAAAATGTTATATCTCAAAATTATTATTATAACGGGATAGGATACCCGCGTTAAAAAAATTTTAATTTAAATGTTAATAATAAAGAAAAATTTAAGTATTAAAAAAAAGTGTTCAATAAATTTAGATTTAAAATGATTTTACGGCGGATAGCATGCAGTCGGGGGACCAGGATCAGGAGATGGACACAACAGCAGGGTATAAAATAAAAAAATAAGCAATTAAGGAAAAATAAGAAATTTAAGGAAAAAATTAATTAAGAATTGGCGTAAATAAAACATAAATATTTTATTGTTTGGCGCGGGCAATTAATTATTTCAATAAGCTAAATAGTAAATAAAAAACATAGCATAAATCCGGAATTAGGTGTTTCGGTATACGGGTTGCTCGGATCAGTTTTTCCCATGCGGATAAATGGGGGAGGGGAGGATTTGTGGCTCGGATTTTCGCCCAATACGTAGACTGTGCCAAGGCTGTAAGAAGAAAAGATTCCTCCGGCTTAGCTTTCCGCTCAATATGTAGATCTTACCGGGGTGATAAGGGAGATTTTTCTCGGATCAGTTTTCCGCCCAATACGTAGACTGCGTCGAGGGTAAAGGCTAGATATGTTCACGGAAGTGGATGCGATCAGAAACCAAGACGATATCGATTGTCGCCTTTTATACAAAATTTTCCCATAAGGCCCGTGTTTAACGCACGAATCTAATTCGCATGTGTTGCCGAATATTCGCGAATCTTGAACATAGATGTTTCTCGAAAATTTATATGTTCTCGTACAGCGTATTTACATTTGCATGTTCGGACGTTCTCGATATGTAAACAATTATACATACGCATTTTCTCTAATAGAAATAATTATATTTACAATTATATGTACGTATTCGCATTGCATTCTTATGACATAATAAATTGTTTTAGATATTCTTTTTTTTTATTGTTATTAGTAAATCTTAACTGTTTATATTATATATATTTTTTAAATACGTATAGTTTAATTTTGTAATATATAAAAATTCATTTTTTTATTTTTTTTAATTACAATAAATGGTATAATTTTATTATTATTATTTTTTTAATGAATATGTATATATTGTTTCTTGCAGCTGCGGTTAAATTACTATTAGACATGGGAAGTGATATCAATGCTCAAATAGAAACTAATAGAAATACAGCATTAACACTTGCATGTTTTCAAGGACGTCATGAAGTTGTCAGCCTTTTGTTAGATCGTAAAGCTAATGTTGAACATCGAGCTAAGGTAAAAAAAATGTATATTGGTAGATTTTAATTTATATTTATTATAATCAAATTTTCAAAATTATTTTATTAATTATTATCCATAATGAATCTGTTTTTATCTATCTAAAAATAAAAAAATAAAATAAAGAATATTGTGATAATTCTTGCACGAAGTAATTGAAAATTTATTAAACTGAATTATATGAAATAAAAATTATGTTCAAATAAGAAAGAAGTTTTAAAAAAATTTTTTGTTTTAACTTAAAATATCTTTAGTAATTATAATGTATTTAATACAATTTTAATTTTTAAATATTCAGATTAAACTGGCGCATCATAGTTTATAATTTACTTTAAATTATATACGATTTAATAATAATTTTTATAACAATAAAATTAAACTTAAAATATAAGTTCATTAAAAATACTTATTGACAACATAGAAATGTTTTTTGTATCGGTCAGTGGATCATAGGATGCAGAACCTTAAATGATTAGTACTGTTCATGTGGATTTGGTAATTGTTTTTGTTTTATTACCGATTTATGTATTAATGCCCACTGTCCCATCTATTACTGGGGAGTTATAGTTCTAAATAACGGGCCGTTAGTGAATATGATTTTTCGGACAATCCTACCCGCTAGATCTCAAAGAGACCTTTTTTTTTGACTTGAGAATGGTATGTTTATTTAAAATTGTATAAATAATTAGATATAGAGTATATAAATGTAGTTGTAAAGTTTCGGAACATTTATTTAATTAGTTTGTTTATAATTTTTGACAAATCACTGTTTTATAAGCACGTTAAATTAAGTTGATACTTAATGCATTTGTATACTAATTATGAACAAAATTTCTTAGTAATTGTGAATAGATATTTTAAAATTTGTACCAATATTTTTTTTTCTTTAGACAAAATTTTGATAAAATTTATTTTTCACGACTAAAAATTTTTATTTAATTATATATTTGAAAGTAATTATTTATTATTATATTGGAATATTACATATATTTTAATCAATTTTAATAAAAGAATTTGTTCTTTGAATGATTTTATTTCTGATTTTAGTGTTCTTTTGTTATAAAGTAGATTTGTTTATGTTTATTCGTTTCTTATATAATGTTATTTAAATTGTGAAACCGTACACTGGTATTTATTAAACAGATCGAGTGAAAGATGTGGTGCCTAGAGTATGTTTTCGTTGGTTGTATTGATTCCCGGTGTGTGATAAGATAAATTCGTAGATGCCGATTAATTTTAAAGTCCATAATTATTATAAAGTTTTTAAATTCTGATGTTGCTTGATCCGCTGTCTTGACATGAGTAAATTCAATTTTGCTTCACGACAACCGCGGAAACGAAATTCCCTGTTAAAGGAAGATTTTACAAGAATCTTGCCGACGGTCCGTGAGAACAGAGTACGCCAGTGGCTCCTGGGATTTGCGTAATCAGTTATTCCCACGATTACGCGATGTCGGTGTCCGATGTCACGCAGCTCCTTGATTTGTGATAAAAAAAATTGCTTATGTCAGCATTGCGACGGATGCAACTGTATAGCATTACATTTTGTAATATTTAATACATTTAATATTATTAAGTAATTATAATTTTTTGATATTTCTTATGGTTATGTGCTGTAGAAAATATACAAATGTATGTATTTTGACAAATTAATATATATATATATATATTATATTAGTATAATATATTATCATCAGATTATTACATTTAATAAATAAAATGCAAGAAAAAAACAAGGAAATAAAAGCAGAATTAATAGATGAAAAAATAATTACAGTGATGTGTAACAGAAAAGTATGGATATAAAATTAAACGATTAGTGATTATTTTTATTTATCTTTAAAACATTAAAATATATGTAAAATGTTAAATTCAATAATGTTATTTTCGGGTAAATTTACAGTTACTGAACATTCATTAGGAATATATAATTAAGTATTAAGTTAATTTAAAAGCCATGTAGATCCTAAATGATGATATTGGAAAATAAAAGATTGGTTAAGGGTACTGTCCGTAAAAATATGATTATAAATATGACATTTATAATTTTATGAAGTATAGTTTAGTGCACAATTTTATGAAAATGAGATAAAGATTGGAAAATAGTATTCAGAAAACGCTTCATATTGTATAATAATGAAAAACAGAACATGATGATTTAAATGAAAAAAATAAATAAATAAATTTGAAATGATTATAAAAGATCTATTAACTTTTACAAAATTTGAAAAAAATTTATCATTCTTAATTTGTCTCATTAAGTGCAGCTAATTCACATAAAATTATCAAATTTGATATCTTAGAACCTGAGTGTTAGTGTATTTAATATAAAAATTAATTTTTCATGCATAATTTTAAATTTTAAATTTCATCCATCCCATAAACTAGTTGGATAATTTTTGCTAGTTAGAAAGTTATATGGTATTGATTGAAATGAATTTCGAATATATTACATAATTTTAAGTATATAAACCCATGAAAAATTTTGGAATATATTTAAAAAATATCGATTTTGTTAATGATCTGTCTCCGAAGTATAGAGTTTTTTTTTCATTAAGCGAATATTGGTCGTAGCGATTTGGGAGGGGTCTTAAAATGTAAAGGAAAGTTTTTTTCTATTTGTCGTTTTTTTTTTGTTTTTTTTTTTTGATAATTATATGTAGGAAAATTTTACTTTCGAAGGGTGTTTTTTGATTTTTGGACATGGAACGATGAAGCGATTAGTGGAAAAACGCTACATAAGAATGTTTCGTTTAAAGATTATAATAAAAAAGAAAACACCTTTTTTATGAAATATGATTTATTGCTGGACTTAAAAACTGTTTGAAACAAAAATTTAAAACTCTTCAAAATAATTTTTTCCTACATACTCGCCTTTATAAATACATTAGAAAGTTTTTCAGATTTAAAAGGCAGCCTAAAACTACTCAGCTTTGATATTTACGCAAATTTTTTGCATTTTAAAATTTTTTTTGCAATATATTGTACACCGCATTAAATCCAGTTTTTCTGCGATTGCTTTTACTGTTAATCGGTGGTCCGAATTTAAAATTTTTAGCGTTCGTAGAGATTCGAGAGCTTTTTGAATGCTCATGATCGTCGATGATCTTTTCTCCGCCCTCTTTAAAAGCTTTTTGCCATTTTCTACATTATGATTTTGACAAACAATTATCTTAATGAGCTTCTTGTAACATTTCAAAAGTTTCTGCACTGTTTTTTTAAGTTGCAAATAAAATTTTATCGAGTAACGCTATTTCACTAATCATTCCATCACATGAAGTAAAATTCTGCCGCTTCAAATTATCGGAAAAACAAAAGGGGGGGGGACAAATGGAAAAAGCTTACCTCTACATTTTATGATCTCTACTAAATCGCTACGACCAAAAGTTGCAAAGTGAAAAAAAATTCGATACTTTGGGGACATATCATATATTTAGTTTTGAAATAAATGTATGTGATCTATAAGAATCATATATTATATAGCTATAATTTGTTAAAAGCTTGTTAATCGAGGGATATTTTAAAAATTATTATTGTATAAATTATGCATCATAGAATAAAGTTAATAATGTATATCATAATCAGTACCAATGTATATAAATAATTTATATAAATAGTAATGTATATAAATAATTTATATAAATAGTAATGTATATAAATAATGTATATAAATAGGTCTGCATCAAATTAATATATAAATAAATTTTTCGGATAATACAATATTTCAAGACCGAGTGTTGCAGATTACGACTGATCTGTGGGTTTATATAGAAAAAAATGTATTTTCTGCTTGGCTTAAAATGAAGCGAATGAAATTATCGAAAATAGAATAGGTATAGCTACATAAAGGAGTTATCTGGAATATTCGCATTCTCAGACATGTATTTTTTTACAACCGTACCTGAGGACCGCCGGCGCATGAAAATGTTACCGAAGAGCTGCGAAATTATTGTGCGTTTTAAATAAAGAATTAATGCCTATTATTAAATAAAATATTCCCTTATTTCTTTTGAATCCTAAATACCATGTATTGAATCAATGTGAATGTGAAATTCACTTTTTTAAGAAATTTGATAATATATGTAACAATATTTGCTATGCGCGAATATTCAGTAACATACCAGTGCTAATAGCGAAGAAAAAAAATTAAAATTTATAAACATCTAAGAATTGTTTACAAATTAAAAATAGATCCTCAGAAATATAATACTATATTTTTAAAGGAAATTTGGAATTAAAAAATGATTTATATAGCTTATATTTATATATTTTAACAGGAAAAATACCTTTTAATTAAATGATTAGGAGAATTTAAATATTTGTTTCCCAAGAATATCATGAAATAAGAAAATATTTTTATTTGCAGAATATTATAAACCGTTATTGAAAAAATGCTATTTTTATAATATAAATCATAAGCAAGAAATACATTATAGAAGGTGTTAGCGAATACAGATTACACGAAGTAATTTCATGGAATGGTTGAAGAATTGATGTATGCTACAATTCTATGAATATCAGAAGACGTGATGTCAGATATGTCGTGAAATAGAGATTAAGAAATAAGCTAGACTACTTAATAAGAAACGATACAGTATTAAAGTATATTTAGTTACTTGAAAAGCAATCCAAACCTTAATTTGAAATATATATTTGGAAAACTGGAGGTTTTTTTAATTATGTATTTCTATGCATAAGACTGAAAACTGAGGATTCTATATTGATGATGAGAACATCATACGTTTATTCAAGAATCGAATATTTTGAAGAAACTATATTCAAATAAACTTGACTGACTGGGTCAAGTAGAGTATTAAGTAGAGATCGAATTTTATCCAGAATTTACTCATTTAATTTGAAACAGAATTAGAAGAATTTTACTATTAATTCATATTTAAAGAATAAAAAATAAAGTAATAATTAGGAATCTAAACTACAGATGGTGTAATAAACTAAACATATTTATCTATCTATTTTAATACATAATGGAAGTATTAAAGCAGTAAATGAATAGTTTATTATAAAAACGTTTGAGAGATGAACGCGGCTGTTTTAGATACTTGTGCATTATCTACCTTTGGATAACTAATCAACACCAAACAATGAAGTTTCTGTTTCTTAACAGTGTAATAACTTTAGTTAATTATTAAATAAAGCATTAAAATTGTACATAGATTGTCAATTGTTGGGTCTGTATATTCTATTTTTTTCTGTCTATCCTTCTGTCGATTTAATTTATGCCAACAATGACCATAACTTTGACTTTGGATCGTAAGCCTGAATATGTATCAGTAGATCGAACAAAGAGTTTATTGGTTAATACATTTAGCATTGCAAGTTAAGCATTTACATTTTCTAAACGGGGTATATAGTGTCTAATATATAACGTTTCCTTACAATTTTCTCTTACCTTTTCTTTTTATACTGTCATACTATTATAAAAATGTGAATATGTTTATTAGAAGATTCAATAAAAGTACCGCTTTTATATTCAAAAGTGCTTCTAGTATATTTTATGAAAGATTAAAAAAGAAACAACAAATGCTCTTATAATGTGCAACATTTTATAATATATTCGATACTTCTTTTATTTATTAATGATTAAAATCAAATTTGATTGAATTCTAAATTTTGGGGTGGCATTAATAACTAAAAGGATTTGATTCAATTCGAAGAATTAATTAGATTAAAAAAATTTCTTAATCTATTTATGTGCCTAAACATAATAGAATAGATAACGAAATGCGAGGTAATAAAATGAATAAGAATTAAAACAAATTTATTTAAATATTTACTTTAAAGAATCTGTTCACATTTAAATTTTAAATTTAATGTAAGAAGGAGAGATTTTAAGTTTAATTGAATAAAAAAAATACAAATTATTGTTTTATTTACTTATTTTTCAGACAGGATTAACGCCTTTAATGGAAGCTGCTAGTGGTGGATATGTTGAAGTTGGAAGAGTGCTTTTAAATAAAGGCGCTGATGTAAATGCAACACCTGTTCCATCATCCAGAGATACAGCTTTAACTATCGCCGCTGATAAAGGCCATTGCAGATTTGTTGAACTTCTGTTATCTAAGTAATATTTTATGATTACACTTTTTTAAAATTTTATATATGCCTATCATAATGTGTGTGAATATATATAAAATTCTTATTTAAATTTTTTACTAAAAATCTATCTTTATATTATAGTTTTCTTATGTTAAATATTTTTATTTTTTTTTTAATTTTACTTCTATAAGACGCTTTTTCACCCCCATGACTTGATGTATGGAATCTTGCTTATTTTTTTTTATTTAAGATTATGTGGATTAGCAACAGACAATTACCAAGGATGTTCAGAAGATTACTTAAGACTTTTGAAATAATAAGATAAAAATTAAAAAAATTCCATTTAATCGTGTCTTGCTAGCTCATTCAAAAAACAAATAGAAAAAAAATTAAAGTTAAAATATTACCAAATCAAATAAAAACACGAAGAGTACATATACTGAATCAAAATATCCATTTGTAATTATATATAAGTATTTCGGTATGATAAAAACGGATGACAATGTAAATATAATAGAATGCGCGATTGACCTTTTATATTCGGATGGGAGTATAAACAATAATATGTAGCCCGATAACGTTAAAATAATTTATTTTTATTTGAATTGAACACTCGGAACATTTTTTTTAAAGACAAAACGGATGGATTGGGCTGAAATGAGAAATTTGTGCTTGAAAAAGTGTTCATGAAAAGTTTAAAAAGTACTGGTGATAAAAAACGTTTAGTGGATTATTAAATTAGGATAGAGAGAATAGGTTGAAAGTAGCCGATGTAGTAAGGGCTTTTATTTACTTCTTGATTTGAGCATCTTCCTTGTAGATCATGATCGAAGTTCAAGCAAGAAAATTTCAGAATTGGCCAGAGTACTTCCCACGCGCATTATTAATTTGAAGTTCCGATAACCTTAAACAGCTAAATGATTTATGGGAGATTTCGGTCTCATCCCGTTCGCCTTTTTCAGCAGGAATTTACAACTCTTTGAAACTACCTTAAAATTACTTATAATTAACATAAAGTAAACGTGGTACGATTTATCATAGATACACTAAGAGTTACAAGAAGATTTTTATGAATTAATGACATCCACGCGAAACACTGGCGCTCTGATCTACTTGGCAAATGAATTGGTGACACCCTCACAACATGCTGTTGTATGGAACTAGTAGCGTGGAAGATAGTGACAAGATGAACTACTCCATCCTTATTTGCGTGTGTCGCTTCTATTCGACTAAGTGGCTATTTGGTGGGGTGGGTCGTCCTATACCAATACCGACTGACCAACTGGAAGATTATTCTTCGGTACTGGACATTTTGTTCATTCTTGTAAATGTTGTACATATTCAGTGCTTCATCTTCGATATATGATTTCTGATCTGCTGCATCCGTTGATATGGGTCCAGTCGGTGGCTTGGGATATCATCTAACGCAATATCCGGTAAAGGTCCGATTTTGATCAAGAGAATGAAAAGAGAAAGTCGAGTGACATACTTTTTTTAAGTTTTCCGTCTTAAAATTTGGGAATTGTGCAGGAATTGAAAATGTACAACCGCAGCTATATAGGCTATGTGAAATATGAATATAGTGCGGACTTTTACTGTACAATTGATGCACGCAATACTGCGCCTATGCCGATTTGTGTAATGCAGTTCAATTAATTAGCTTTAAGAATTGATCGCTTTATTATATATAAAGTTATATTTTAAAGAAAATCGGCACAAATTACGTGGTGAATGTTGCATTCACATAAATTAAATTTAATTGAGAAATCAATTATACACATAAATTATCACAGAAATAATTTAATTATACATATAACTTGAACAAATCGCTTATCTCCTCACCCGGGGGACCAAAATGTTTGTTAATAAGTTTGTAAAAAAGAAGAAAAGGGGTAAGGGAAAGATGATGAATTTGTTCAAGCAAATGTTACAATAAATAAATGCGAATAGACAATAATAGAGCTTCACAAAATATTTATTATTAAATCATTTTATTAGCTCCGCGTTAAAAGTCAAAAGATACCTTAGCGTAAGATTCGCATCGGTGGAGAAAATGCTCGCACCGTCTGTCTTGGATGGAATCCTCCACTTCGCAAGATGCCGTTCAGACTGAATTGTAAATCAGCTGGTGATCTAGGCCACTATGGCCTATGTCACTTCAAAAGGGTAGAATCTTAGTGGAGCACAAGCCTTACGCTCGACCTGCTGCACATCGAGTGAAACGAAAATATACGCACACATGTGTAAATCGCAACAAGATCGACGAATAGACAATAAAATTAAGGGCGCTCGAGATAATCGGCGAAGCGCACAATGATATACAATAAAACTCACGTTACCGCACGCAAATCTCGAGGAAAAGTGATCGCAGTTGTCCGGAAGGGCACGGTTTCTCCTGCACAACAATACAATAAAACCTGGAACTGCTCTCCCGATTGTTTTGCTGTGGTTACTCTCTTTTATTTTCGAAGCATCAACCGCAAGAGAAAGAATTGAATAACTACCGTATGTCATAATACCGAAAAAATCTATAAAAGTTATATATTATATTTGTGAAAAAATAAAGATATCCTCTGTTTATTTGTATACAGCCGGTACACTTATCACTTTTACTAGCCATTTCTTTTTTTCTTCTTTTATTGTATATGCTAAGAGTTTTTTATAATAATGTATATATAAAATTATGTATATCATTTATTCATAATTTTTATTTTTTAGAGGAACTCAAGTAGAAGTAAAAAATAAAAAAGGAAATAGTCCACTTTGGCTTGCAGCTAATGGTGGTCATTTAAATGTAGTAGATTTGCTGTATCACGCAGGCGCAGATATCGATTCCCAAGATAATCGAAAGGTTTGCAATATTTTTTTAATAACATGCAAATTATTTGTTTTCGTTTAAAACTTTTAAAATTAATAATATATAAATTTAATATAAAAATACTGTTCGTTACTTTAAAATCAAATTGTATTTATTTATTGAATTAAAAAAACATTAAAATATATTTCATAATTTTATTCAAAAAAATAAATTAAAAAATGAGTAAATATATGAAATAAGCAATAGATTATATTAAAATAGTTATATAAGAATATAAATTAATTTCAAATATTAAATTACTCAATGCATTTCAAGTAAAGCATCATAATACTTCTGTTTCATAATATATGTATTATTTGTAATTAATGAAGAAATAATTTATAGATTATTATTTCCAATCATATTCTTCACGTTCGACCTGTTGGTGAATCAATACCTCTATAATCACTTTAGAATAAAAAGAATAACGAAGTTTAAAAATAAATCAAAATCTTACTTCAATAGTACTATAATTAAAATGCGTTCTGGAAATTGTACTCCGGAGTTAAATTACACATATACTCTCCAAATCCGCTAAATTAACTTTATATAATGACTTTTTCTAAAATTACTTATTGAATTTACATATTTAAATCATATTTAAAATAAAATTAAAAATTAGTCATACATATCTGTATACAATATAAAATATGGTACACAAATTTTAAAAAGATATTTATTTTAAAATAATTAATGAAGCAAATAGTCAAAGATGTTCTAACAGTATAAAATCTGCAGAAATGGAAATAAATCATAAATTAATTGTTATACATGGTGCATCCACGAAGTATCAAGTTTTTTTTTTCATTTTTCGCCTATTCATCGTAGAAAATCAGGAGAGGTCTAAAAATGTCGATAAACTCTTTCCGCATTTGTCCTTTTTTTTGTTTGATTTTCGATATTTAGGCGCAGCAGGATTTAACTTCGCGCGAAGGGTGTTTTTCAAATTTTTGACATGGCGCGCTGAAGCGATTAGCGGAAAACCACTGCGCGAGAATGTTTTATTCAAAGATCATTAAAAAAAAAAATTCTTACCTTTCTTTTTTGAAAAATGATTTATTGGTGGACTTATAAACAGGGTAAAATAAAAATTTTAAATTCTTTAAAATAATTTCCTCCTGTATCAACACATTTTTGAAAGCGTGTTTTTCAAATTTTAAATGCATTTCAAACTCTTCAGCTTTGATGTTTTTCAAAAATTTCAACATTTATACATTTTTTTGCACTATATTCTACACTATAAATCGTGTTAAATTCAGTTTTTCCACGATTACTCTAATCATTAATCGACGGTCTGAATTTAAAATTTCTAACACACACCGGGTGATCCTAGCCATTCAAAAACTTTTTGAGCGTCGAGATCGAGGCTCATCGATGATCCTTTCTCGGCCCTCTTTAAAAGCTCTGTGCCATTTTTCATTTTACGATTTTGACATACAATTATGTCCATATGCTTCTTGCAACATTTTATACGTTTCTACATTGTTTTTTTTAATTGCAAACAAATTTTATCGCGTAACGCTATTAGAGTAGTCGCTCCATCGCGCCGTGTCAAAAAACTGAAAAACACCCTTCGTACGAAGTTAAATCCTGCCGCGCCTAATTATTGAAAAACAAAAAAAAAGGACAAATGCGAAAAGAGTTTGTCGACATTTAAAAACCTCTCCTGAATTTCTACGATGAATAGGCACAAAATGAAAAAAAACTCGATACTTTGTGGATGCACCATGTATATATTGTTAGAGATATGATGCAAATGCTTGATAATTGTACTTAACAGAGTTAAATTAATTAATTAATACTGAAATATATACTAAATTTGGAGATTTTTTAGATCAAATTTGGAAGTCAACTCATCATAACCAGAACTACTAGTAATGTATGAGAGTTAGTCACTAGTATTAGAAAAATATTTATTAGGAGATATAATAATAAATCTAAAAATTTATTTGAAATATTTGTATTTCGGTCCAAGTATATGGAGGATGCAATTGTCTCTTCCAAGTCAACCTTCTTATTATTCGGCTACGTAAATGATATACAAGGTGTTTCATCATTTATTATTTATAACGGGAATTATCTTCTGAGTCGTGGAGAAAATCTACGCTTTAACATCTGCGTTCACTTGATGTCGGTTCGGGAATTATGCTTAGACAAAACTTTGACCTAACACTATCTTATGTTGAATAGAAGACTATCAAGAGGCCATAAATATTTTGAATTCAAAACTTTGATATAAGAAGCATAAGGTCCTGATTATTATTTATAATTATTATATAATCATAATTACTAATATATTCCTATTCTTGGATAAGTCTGTGAATAGTTAGAAATAATAGTTATGATAAGAATAAAAAAATGTTATACTTAGATGAATTTTAAGAAAATTCGATATTAGGCGATATATGGAATTTTCAATTTTGGAATTAAAGAATAGACTTAAATTTTTTTACAAATAATTTAAAAGAGACATAAAAATTTTATTAGAAAATATGACATAGTTGAAAAGTTTATTTATAAGTTATTAAAACGATATAGATTTGCTAAAACTAAATAAAGCAGTGGGAGAGTTTGGGGAAGAGATATAAAAAATACTAAACAGAAAGAAAAATAAAGCAAGAAAAATGAGAGATTTTCTAATCAATTCTTTTTAATTAATCTAATATAATAATTATGTGTGCAGAAAATTTCTAAAACAACGGCGAATAATTACTGTCTTATCAATACTTATTTGGCTTCAAGCATATATAAGTAAACTTCCTTTACGGTTTCAGATAATTTTTTTTCAAATTTACTTAAACTTTTTTAACATTGTTAAAAAAAAATACAAATAACAAGAATAAAATGTATACCTTTTTATTATGCTTTTTTTTTTGTTCTATCTATTTAATCATCGCGTTTATTTATTAAATTAATTGTCATGTTAGGAGAATAAAGCAGGACTAATGTGTAATAGTTTTTATTTTACTTTATATACTTTTAATTTTTTATTATTTAATATTATATTGACTAGTGTCATGCAATGATTTTTTTCTATATACTTTTTCTTTTTATGCTATACAAATAGTGTATATCCGTATTTGAACTCGTACGCATGTGCATTTACAAAAAAAATATACTTATGACCAATAAATATTTAAATAAATTATGGTAAATAATTGTAATAAAATAAATTATATAAATTAATTTATGGGATGCAACGTAAACTCATGCAAATAACGCTACATATGTCTACTACTAGGATTAATATGTCTACTGTTATGTATAATTAACATGCTGTCTCTACTCACGTCTTATATTTCAGCCTTATAAGTCAGTAGAATATATGAACTAAAAAAGTTGGGATTTTATATTTTGCAAGCATTTTTCATGATTTATGAGAACGTTGTTATTGATACAACAAATTAGAAATCACTGAAATAATGTCATAACATAAAAGCGTTATAAAATGCCATTGTAAAATATCAAACTGTATAATTAAAACATTTTTTTAGAGATACATCGATAAAATATCAAATAACAGTAGAATTATAAGTAATAATAATATATATTAATTGAATTTTATTTGATTAATATATTGCATAGTACAGCTAATACAACTATAATTTTACTAAAATATAACACTGCAAAGAAGATTATATTAAATGAGTAAATAGAAACTATTTTGACTTAAGCATTTAAATAGATAAATAAAGTAGTTGTCACTTTTTATCAACCATAATTAAGAAACGATCCCATTAAAAAAAAATTGATAATGAAGATATGTTTTTTATCTCTCAAAGAATTTTGTGAAACTTAGGATATAATATCAAACTAGATAGTGAATGACTAAAACTTTAAAATAAATATGTACATGAATTCATTTTTTGAGAAACCAATTGAGTAATTAAATAGTTACTTAATGTGATTCAAGTGATAGATAATAAATAGAATCACTTATATACTTCTGTATAGTAAAAATGGTAAGTGATGAAAAATAAATGAGTTAAAAATATAATTAAATAAACGATTTCAAGTTCGAAAGAAAATAAAAGAAAAAGTACGAAGCATTATGTTTATGTTATTGCTACAATAATAAATTAAGAAGGAAGTGAGGAAACGGACAATTGCTGCTAGGAAATTTAAATAAAACAAATTATTTCGCGGGTTAAAACAATCAATAAATTCAATTTATTCGACGCAGGCAAAAACCTCCTTTCGCTAAGGAGGAAAAAAGCCTATCGGAGCGTCCGCAAATAAATGTACAACTTACATGGGTGCAACTGCACTCGCGGGATTATCAGCGCTCGCAGGCGCTCTCGATCGGCGGCTTACTCGCGTGGAAGCCGCAGCGTGGGCGTTGGGTGACGCGCAGTACCAGAGGTGGCAGTCCTCGTGCAAGTATGTGCCCGTCCAAGAGTCAATCGCTGGACGCTGCCGGGTAGATAGACGGGATCGAGTCGTCTCATAGAGAACAGGATCGAGTGGTCCTGGATCTTCCTGGCTCACAGGAACAAACAATCACACACGCACGCCGCTCAATGCTCAAACAGCAGAGCATTCGCAAACGCAAAAAATGCAAAACCACAAAGCCGAGACGAACAGAAGAATTGTGCAGCCAGTGCACAAGACGCGAGGTCCAGCATTGCCCGATTTTTCTCGGCTTGGGCCCCACGCAGGTCAAAGTTTCTTCCGGGTTCGCCCCCACCCCCGGACGCTTTTCACGCCGAAATTATAGTTTTCGCCCGCTTTCTCTTTTCTGTTCTATGAAGGCAAACTGCCCCGAACACATTAGATTAGTGAAACATATAATATAGTGGAATGGGTCAATTAAATAAGATAACTTACATGTCAATTTTATGGTTAAATTGAAAGTTTGATAAATAAAAATAGTTAAATAAATTCAGTACGAATATTCCATTCTTACTTATTTACACTTTCTATGTGTGTCTAAATTTTCTGTACTTCAATTAAATTTGTAACGAGAAAGTTTCATTTCTCCTTCACGAATTAAGGAGAGAGTCGAGCACTCGTTGAAAAAGATAGTTGAAGACCGCCGAGATTAGTAGCAACCGGTCTGAAAGGAATTTAGAACGTTGCTCTTAGGATTTTTTTAAAAAAAGAGTTTAATTTTTAATAAACTAAATAATCAAAGACAATGTCTTTTAATGCCAATTTAAATCTTGGATACAAAAAATTACAATGATTAGCGCATGTAATTCGATCTTAGAAGTAGATGTATAGTTTGAATTTAAAGACAGAAAGGGAAGGAAATTTTTTTTCAATTTAAAAACAAGTAATAAATAATTTTAAATGTGAATATTCGCAGATGACTTGATCTTCGGATGGGTCATGATCGCAAAACAAAAGCAGTGAGACTCGGACGTACAAGTTCGTTTTGAACCATCCGAAGTTGAGTAATTATTTCGAAATAATTATTTTTTTCTTTTCAATTACACAAATTTATTTACTGGAAATCAAATTTATTAAAATTAGGTCGATAAATTGATTTAATTGAAAAATAAAATTCATCGAACATTTATTTCATCTTATTTATTTATTTTATTAAAGGTATCAAAAAATAAAAGCTACTCCGAAATTATACAAAACAGGAAATCGTATAATAGTTAGACAGGACTAATAATTCTGTTGCTAGATCGTTACCAGTACGTCGCATCAAAAGCTAATTATAATTAGTGATTCGCAT
Organism: Eupristina koningsbergeri; assembly: GCA_018907245.1. Taxonomy (NCBI): domain Eukaryota; kingdom Metazoa; phylum Arthropoda; class Insecta; order Hymenoptera; family Agaonidae; genus Eupristina; species Eupristina koningsbergeri. Next base: position 2,197,375 of record JACCHV010002976.1, read on the forward strand.
CGAAAGTTAATTTTAATTAGCACGTACATATATATATTTTAATTTTTTTGTTACATTGTACATTTGGTATGATTTTTTATTACATTTTTTAATATGATAAATCCCGTATTTCTCATTTTCACTTTTCATTTTAAAACGTCAATATTTTATATTCCTCAAATTAACGCAAATTGTTGTGATAATTTCTATTGATTTAATATATTATAAAAAGTTGTTATACATATATATTTTTTAGGTTTCTTGTTTAATGGCGGCTTTTCGAAAAGGTCATATTAAAGTAGTAAAGTGGATGGTTAATCATGTAACTCAATTTCCAAGTGATCAAGAAATGACGAGGTATATTGCTACAGTTAGTGATAAGGAATTACTAGAACGATGTCAGGAATGTGTAAAAATTATTAGAGCAGCTAAAGAAACTCAAGCGGCAAAAGCAAATAAAAATGCTACTATTTTATTAGAGGAATTAGATATGGAAAAAACAAGGGAAGAATCAAAAAAAGCTGCAGCTGCTAGAAGACGTGAACGAAAAAAAAAAAAAAATTAGAAAAGAAAGAAGAAAAAAGAAAATTATATGAAGAAAATAAAAAAAATGAATCAATTTATGAAGATAAAGATACAATTGAAAATAAATTAGGAGAAAGTTACAAAGAAGATGATAGTGATCATGATGATAATGTTAGGAATGTACAACATGATGAACAATTAAATAGACATCCTAGAAATATAGAAGAAATGGATAAAGAAGAAGGTGATAGTGGAATTGACGCCAATAGTCAAGGAAGTTACTGTAGTAATGATACGAAATTAAGAGAGAAAAAGAAAGAAAGAAAAAAGAAAAAATTTGTGTGTTCTAATCTTAATTCTTCTTTAATAAATATTCAAGATTCCTGTCTTCATTTAACATCAAAACCTACTCTGATTAATGCAAGCATTACACAAGGATGCCTTAACGTGACTAAATCACAAGATTTGGAAAAGTAAGTTGAAATATTTCTTCTGCGTACATATTTTTGTGATTTTTACTATATCGTTAAATGAGATCTTGTTTATATTATGTATATTAGTAATTATTTTCTTTAAAATATGTATAACTAGTTCATATAGTATATTGATAAACAAAGAACTTATGTCTAATGAAATGAAAATATAATTATTTGGAATTTTAATATTTTTTAAATTGTTTTTTAAATCAAGGCTATTGGTAATTTTTGACGTATTTTTAAAACGTAAAACATTTTTTGAGTTCTTTGTAAAATAATTTCAAAATAAAATGAAGAGAACTATTAATAGTAGATATAATGGGTCGTAATGAACAGTCAGTTTATCTATTTGGGTATTTCACCATTCATATATTATCATAACACACTAAAAAAATTGAAGCATTTAAATTTTGAAATAAAAAAAATTAGTGATTCTAATCAACAATTTTTTAATTTTATTATATTTTTAGACACCCTGCTGATAGAGATGATTTTGAAGCAACAGGAAATGAAATATATTCTAATATTAAAGGGAAAAAATTTAACAATAATCAAATTGATTCAGATAGATCTGCATTAAATACTGTCAAATTGCTTAATAGTACCAGTCCCAAGCAATGCGGAAAGCGCGATGAAGGTTGGAAAGAAGTTGTACGCAAGTAAGCATTAAAATATATTGTTTAAATTATAATATTTTCATTGTAACCAAATTAGTTTCCATAAATTCATTAGGGGTCAAACTGATGATTCAGGAAGATTTGTAAACTCGCCATTTCGTTCAAAGAAAGTATCGGTACCTCCAAATGCTATTAGTAGAGTTATTGGTAGAGGTGGTAGTAATATCAATACGATTCGTGCTGCAACTGGTGCACACATTGAAGTTGAAAAGCAAAGCAAATCCCAAGGAGAACGAATTATTACAATAAAGTGAGTATATATAACAGTTTTTTTAAATATATAAACATTTATGAAAAGTTTTTAACCATTGATCATATCTCTTCATAATATAACACTAATCAAATCGAATTCTTATATAATATGTTAAAAATCTTTTGTGTATTTCAATGTATATAATTACTTATAATTCAACTTAATTTCATTATAAATATCTTGATTATAGTATAAAAATTTAAAAGATTACATTTAAACGTATCTGTATTAATAAAAAAAGTTATATAATGGAAATACAGTAAAACATTTAATTGTAATTGTAATGAAATTTAATAGCTTTTAATAAAAAAAGATTTGTCTGTAGTAAAATATAGTAAATAATATATATTTCAGTAAATATATATAGTTTTACTACATTTTTTATCTTTCCGTTACGATAAAATTATTTTTTCATTATTTAGCAATTTCTAGCTTAATCAGAAAGCTTGTTGAGTGTAGAAGAATTAATTTAATTTATTTTACCAAATTTCTTTAAAATGATTTTTTTCAATAAAAACCCTCATTAACTTTAATACATTATATTGGGGGAAGATTCATTTTTCAAAATATATTAAAATATATTACGTAGATATGTGATATTAAAGATAGTATTTTATAATTCAGTAGTACACGAATACGTATAATAAATATAACACAAAAGTAGTATAGTTATGTAAGAAAAATTATGAAATTAATCAGATATCTTTAAATATTATTAAATGTTTTAAATGTATAGAAATAATTATTAATTAATAACTTTATCATTATAGCACTAATAAACAAACGGAAACTGTTAATATCATATTGAATAACAATAGAAAACGAACAAATAAAACTAACAACTAGCTAAAAGTAGTAGTGGGGAAAGTAAGTAGAAGAGATGACGGGTTGGTTATCGCGGATTTCACTTCTTTTACTATATATTACAATGCCTGGGTTCGTGCTCTTCGCAGAACTCACGCGCTCAATCATTTTTCGTCATCTTTATCCTCATATTTTTTTAAATATGAAAGCATTATATAAAATGTATAATACAGGATTTGTTATACTACAATAATATTTTTTAAAGGGGTATTCAATAAACTAAAATCGTATAATAAAATTAGCTGAAAATAATTTCGTAAATTTTTGCATGATTCGATTAAAAATATTTTGCTAAAACTAATAATCCAATAGATCTGAAATTTGGTACAAATAAATTACTTACAGATCGCTATAATTTAACTAAACTAGAGTTTAAAATAGTGAAAAATACAACGACGGTACAAAATTTTTAATTAATTTAAAAATCTTCTAGATTTTTTATTTTTCCCCACTTCTAATTATCCGATCGCTTTAAATTAAAATGAATTTTCTTCTTAATTTTATTAGCTACAATTCGTCTGTTGATACTATAGTGTTATAATTATAACTTTTTCTTTTATAACAAAAAAAAATAAAAAGTATCGTTAAAATTGTTGATAAAAAAAACCCCCAAATATTTTTAATTGAATTTTAGAAAATAAAAACGTACTGATTTATTTACGTATTTTGATATCGGTGGTTACCAGCTTTCTTATCATGATCTAGAAAGTGCTCTATTGCTTGGTCTAATAATTTATTGGGTGTAATAAAATTTATAATAATGTATATATGAAGTATAAGCAAAGCCTTAATTTTACTTACTCTTTCTTCTTAGGAATTAAATTAAAATTTTATAACAATATTAATTTTTTTAGGGGATCCATGGAAGCTACTAAACAGGCACATATATTAATTGTAGCTCTAATCAAAGATCCAGAGGTTGATATTCTACAAATGTTACCAAAATCAAAAATACCTTCAATTACATCAACATCGTGGGATAAGTCGTCAATATCATCTGGCATTGTAAGATTATATGCAAAATTATTAAATTCCAATTTTAATATTTGTTGATATGTTTAATTTTTACATCTAACTTTTTTGCAATTATAGATTATTTGTATTTTTTTTTATGACTAATAAAATGAATTAACCGAAAATGTTGTATATATAAAACTATAGAAAATTACAAGCCTTTGTAATAAAAAGTTGCGTACACTATTTAACTTATTATTTCAGATTCATCATTAGTATGCAATATGTTTAAAATAATAGAATTTTTAATTTCGTATAATAACTAACTTTTATTGTATAAATGGTAATCATAATTTGTATAAGTAACCGGGCTTTATCTTTCAGTATTTGGTATTATATTTAATTATATATGTAAAATAATGATCTAACTCAAGTCTTCGCGCTTTTCGAAACTTATTTTTTATTTTATGACGGAGTGGAATAGTTTTGAATTGTTAATTTCAGATTAGCCCTAGAAACTTTTATAATGCTTTAAGAATATATAATCTGTGCCATAAACTTTAACTAACAAGTCCTCATTCATTTTGCCAATAAAATTTAGTGAGATGACGATTAAATATTTGATGCGAAGATATAAAGTTAGTGGCGTTCTGACTAGTTTTGATAAATAACAATTTTAAATATATCATCAATATATACAGGCTTTTAGATGTTTACAATACATGATATAACTTTGAACCTAATTAATATTTACTGTCTTGCAATTATACCCTTTTGGACATGCGATTTAGATTACAAAACTTTTTTCTCTTTAATGAAGAAGAATATTTTTTGTGTCGCACGATAAATAAATAGTTATTTTTTAAAACGACAAATTTGATGTTTATAGTCACATCATATGAATACACTGTGTTTCCCCTTATTCAAGTATATTAATATGATAATTTTAATATAATTTTAATGTATTATAACAAATGGTAGTATTTTATGATAGAAGTCAATTAGTTACTAATATGCTATTTATAATCTCCTTCAGCAGAACTTAGACACTATAATTTGTCATTTTAGATTTTCACTTTTATCAAGAAGTTTTCTTCTGCTTTATATTAATATTATATAGTTAAGGTATTAAATATATTTTATACGTATCGATAATCTTTAATGTTTTGTTTCCAGATTCAATTTTTTTGAATATTTATAAGTTTTTTTGTTTAGGAGTTTATTTTTTTTAGATTTTATATTTTTATTATAATATATTTATCATTATTTAAAATTTAATATAAAAATAGTTAAATATTTATTATTTCATTTAGGTTTGTAATGAAAAAAAAAAATACTCTGGTGAATTGTAATCGGAAAAAAATAATTCAAGTAATTAATGTAAATTAAATCAATAATAAATTTAATAAATTGGTTATAACATGATTTTTGTTGACAATACTGAGACAGAACTGGTGACGATCCTCATCAAAATTTAATGCTTTATACAAATAATTTTAAATATTCTGATATTCATAAAATTTTTTTTATTGAATCGGAGATAATTTAATCAAGAATTTTTTTTTTCATCTTCACACTCCAAAATATTTTTAAATGCCAATTTAAGTGAACATAATAAGATTCTAGATAAAAACAATGTAGTACATTCTATAGTGTATTCTTGAGACACTAAAAAATAAATAGAAAATTCAATCATTATTCATAGATGTTTAGCGCATACAATATTCAATCTGTAATGAAATAAATTGGTGAAACAAAACCAAAATTATTGTATATCTCATAAAAAAAAAGATAATTATTATTTAAATAAACCAAAGTTATTAATTTTAAGTTAGAAAATTTTATTGGTATTATATTAATGAGTTGAGGTTCTTTAGATATTAAAGTATAAGAACAACTGCTCTGAAACAAATCTTTGTCTCTTACAAAAATTTTTCTCGGTTCCGCGTATATGTTAAAGGAAATATATCCAATTGTTACGAAATACATACTTCTAAACAGAGTGATGTTGCTTAATACTTATAATTTCAATAATTTAAATAGTATGACATAAAAATATTTTCTTTGCTGTGAAAACGAAAAAAAGACAATTGGAAGTGACTTAATATTACTATCAGTTTCATAACTAAATTGATCATCAAGAAATAGTGAGAGAGAAAGTTAAATAACATTTACAAGGATAAAATTGTAGAAAATACTAATTTGTTTGTATTTCGACAAGAAATTAGTGTCCAGTTCACATTAACTCGTTATTCATCTTTTTTTAATGAAAATATCAAATATTTCTCTTTTTTGTTACTTGATCCACTCTTCTTATAATTATATTTTAAATGAATTAAAAAATATTGTTTTTTTATTGGTATCACAATCACTGATTGATATTCTAATAATTTTGCTTATAACTTTTCTGTTCTACATCCACGTACATAATTGACATGCATTATGCAGATTTATCACTTACAAGATTAATGTCCAAGACTCTTATTATACAATAAAAATACAAATATAGTATTTGTCTACATTTATGTGTTTATAATGGCATAATATTTGTAATTGTGATTTTGAGAAACAGGTATTAAAAGTAATATTAAAAGTTAAAGAGCATGTTAAAAGTATTACGAGGATTGGCCAAAGATCTGGTCCAGATTTTTTTTATATCTAATTGGATATATTTTGAAAAATATAAAATTAATATTAATTAACAAAATAAATATTTTTTAAGAACAGATAACTTTTTTAATAAACTATGTTAAAATAATATATTTAATGTATATTTATATTTTAATGTAATATAATGTAATTTAATGTATTAATTTTATTTTTAAATGAATTTTTTTATAATATTATTAAATAAATTTAAGATGTTAATAATTTCTAAAATATTGTTTGTTTTAAGAATATTATATTATTAAAAAAATGAATTAAAATAAAAAATGTTTTTAAAAAACACTAAATAATTAATATTAAATACAATTATTTATAGGCATGTAAACTAAAAACCGCACCATCGAAACTTCAAGTTGGCCTTGTAACTAGTGGATCAAATTTACAGATTAATAAGTCAAACAATTCAAATATAACTAATACAACACACATAATACCTCTTCGGTCTACCACTAATGTGAAACTTTTAGGGAATTCTGTACCAAGAGTTACTGTACCACGATTTATGTCCAGTACAGAAAAAAAGTTAATATCTCAAACAATAAGCTGTTCCAATACAAAAACAACTATGTCATATACAAATGCTATTATGACTGCTGGTCGTTCAACAAAAATTGTAACTACAAATACTTCTGAAACATTTGCCGCTAAACTTTCAGAAATGTATACAACACCACACATGAACAGTAATTCCAGCAATATACAATGTAATCAAACTTCAAAAAATATAATAAATATGTTAAAACAAACTTCGTGTCCAACCATTGCTACTGTATTTTCGTCAACTTCCGGAATACCAACATCCGAACAATGTATTACGAATAATTCATCGAATCTATATTCAACAGTATCAGTGATTTCAACTCCTCTAACAGTATCTTCTCATTATACTGGAAATTTAATGTATAAAAACAATTCTACTACTATTACAACAAAAACTACTTCTGATTCAATGATTGATCCAATATCTATTCTAGTAACTTCTACAAACTGCATTAGTACAACTAATTCAATCCCCATTATATCTCAACCAATAATTTTACAACAAAAATTTCGTAGTTCTACACCAGTAACAACAGTTTCAGATCAAAATCAAAGTCTGTCAAGTAATGCACCTTTAGAATATTCTCTTTTTAATGATACATTCAGTAAAGTCACTCAACAATCAATGTGGGGAAGTAGGGAAAACGATATTCATAAAAATGTTAATTTTGCAGCTATTGCTGGAGCTAGAATTTCAGTAAGTACTTCTAATGTATCTTCAAATAAATTTATAGATACAGCTCCTCTTAAAGTTGATGCATCTAAAGCCCCTGGTTATAGAGGATTATCAATGTGTTCTCCAACATCAAATAAAGCGTCTAATATGATAAATATGTGTAATACCATTAGTACTGTTTCATCTCCTAGCCCCATTCAACCAATAAATATACCAACTTCTTTAAATTTTAATAGTGACCATTCTGCTCTGAAATCTCCTACTAATATAGTAGTCGCAAGACCTATGGTTACCCAGAAAATTATAGATATGAATGTCACTGGTATACCTTTTACTAGACCAATATTTCATGCAACAGATGGCTCACAAAATATTGTTAATAGTAATAAAACGTGCAATATATCGTCGATATCACAATCGACTGTTGATATGAATATGTTTCATGAAAATAATCCGTGTTATGATAATCAAAATATTAACCCTACTTTACTGAAAATTATTTCACACGAGGAACAGTCAAATGTACAATCATTACTTCCAATTCATCAACATATTCAAAATTATCCTCAAACTGTTGCACCTTCTGCTAACGTTACAACAACTATTAGTATGTCTAGATTAAATCCTCGTGCACCAGATTTTTCAAGCTCTATACATTTACCTCATAAACCACAAGTTTCAATGTTTAATTCAGGGGTATCGATGCATCCAAACATTTATTCATCAATACCAGCTCAAACTTCGTCTACTGGTATCGCATCTGGTAATGTTACATTGCATGGAAGTTTTGCTTTTAATAAATATCAACCATCATCTCAAAGACAATCTAATATTCCAACGTGTGTTCAAAACCATTGGCCATTTGTACCCGGAACAAATTATTCACCACATCAAGATTCTATAATAGGACAAGTAACTTTTTCTGACCATGTATCTAGTATAGCTCAAGCTAGTTGTATTGATATGATGAATATGGAAAATGGTCAAGTTTCTCCTACTATTTCATCTTCTTCAACTGGACAGATAATTTCTCGAGATATTTCGCACATGCATATTGAAGATCGTAAAGTACCTCGACCAATAGGTACTGAAAGAACATGGAAAAATTATTCAACAGTGATAGGTCCTGGAGGTGATACTGATAACATGAATTGGATGATTAATAATGAGAAACATATGAATTCGTGGTTAGGTTTATCATCTAATGTAGATACAAATCAGCTATATTGTTCAAATACAACATTTAATCGAATACCTTCAAATGATAATGACTTACATCAAATAATGGAAACTTCGTATCAGGTATGTTATTTTAATAATAGATTATATATTAAAAATTAATTATATAGTAATAATATTATATCTTTGTGGTATTATGATTTATGAAATATTTAAATTTATAATTCTTATAAAATCATTTATAGATAATCTAAAAATTAGTAATTTACAAAAGTTTTTCTTTATTTAAATAAATTTACTTATGGCCTCTATTATTTTTTCAACAAAATTTTATAATTATTCGCAATAATATAAAATGTATATTTTGTATGAATGTATAAAATATAATTTACTATAATACAGGACTAATAATTGGATAAATATTTTTAATTTGATGCTTGATTTTAAAAACCACCTTTTATTATTATTGAAAAAATTTTTTTTTAATATATTATTTAATTGTTCAATACGTGAATGTAAGGTTTATATATCAAATAAAATAAAATCAGTTGGATAAACAACTATTAAAATTTATGAGTACAAACGAATATAGATGTATCTTCGGTGTTATAAACTTAGAACTATTCGTGTTAGATTTAATACAATTCCATTGGATAAAATACTTATTTAATGTAAATATATTAATAATACAATAATTATATTCTATAAAATAGATATATAAACCTAAAACAAACTATACATCTATTTTTGACAGGACGTAGACACGACTAGCAACTCGCTATGCATCGATTTATCTATTAACGAAATCAGCTAGGACACTCAGTATCCTAGCTTATTTCGTGGATCCAAAAAATAAAAGAAAAGGATAATTTATAAAAAAAAAAAATACATGGTCAGTGTAGTTAACAAAACTATTACGTAAAGATGATGAACATTATAACTTTACAAAAATCAAAATTAATGGTTAAAATGTATAAACTTAAATATTTACTGTAATAATGAATTTAAAACATTAAAATTTGACCATAAAGAAAAAATAAAAAAAATGACAATTTATGAGTTAAAACTCACAACCACATGATTAAAATAAACATTATAAAATAGAATAGTTCTTTGTAAAAATTCAAATGTTTTTTGAAGAAACGATAATAAGGTTTAAAATATCACTTGTACCTTGTTGAATTTGGTTTAATAAATAAAATATTCAATTATAACTAGTACTAAAAATAGTTATGCTTTCTCAAAAAATATGACCAATATATATTGGTTTTGCAAGTATAATTGAGATTTCAAATTCTCGACGAATATTGCCGAGTTTTTAATTTTTGGTTCGCCTCTTACACGGCAAGCCCCTATCTTCCATTAAATTATCTCGATCGAGATGATAAGTAGTTGCATACTATATTCATTAAGATTTTTTTTTTTACTATACTCTTGAAAGTCAATCTATTTTCTACGTAATCTGTATTATTCAATTCGTCGTACCATTACACATTGTCTTTAAAAATCATTTTTACGTTATTAATCGCACTTATTACGATTCTTCGGAACACTTTTGAAATATACTTTTCATCTAGGATCAAATTAGGTAGAGATCACATCATCTAACTTTCAAGTTATTATTTTTGGTGTAATTAGATAGTGGTCGCATTTTCTAATCATTTCAATTTCATTTAGCTTTATCAATATGCTAATACTTATATTTTGTCTCTCTCACTCTTTAGTACTATCAAATATTGTAATTCTATCATCAAACTTTCTCGCCTTCTTCTTAAGCTTTAATTTAAATTACGATAGCTATCCACAGAATAGTGGAAACACTATTGATCAAGCAATGTAATAGAAATATAAAAAAGAAAAAAATCAAGCAAACTCAGTTGGTTTTACAAAATATGTATAATGATTAATTTGAAATAAATAAATAAATAAATGAAAAAAGCCAACATCGAGACAGCGTAACTGGTGTTCTTATCATGAGAAAAGAAAAACACCAGCGCCAACTGATGGTGTTTAGAATAAATCAAATTGGATGGGAATTCAGATTATAAAAACGGCGAATTTTTGCAGACACTAGAGTTTTGCTCAAACGACTAACTGGTTCAAATTCTGATGTTTACATTAGAGGTTTTAACTCAAAAAAGCAAAAATTATCGGCAGAATATTATCTCCTGTAATACAGTGAAAGCCTAAAGATTGACATGATTACATGCATCCCTAATTGCGTTTACTGTACGGTGTATATCAGTTATCAGTCGATTATGTCACTGTCGTCAACACGGACAGCTATTGACCTGGTGTCATCGATCTCTCCGGTCATAATAAGGAGAGTCCTTGACGTGATAAATAATGATTTCTTCCGTCATAACAAGAAAAATCGTTCGTCAGAACTGTGTACCTTGTGTATATACTTGCAAGTGCAAATTATCATTTCTCTTCTCTTTGCGGGAGAAGAAAAATAATGTGCTGAATATTTTGTTTTTTTTTCTGAAAAAAAACATTTTTTTTAAAGAAAACAATAAAGGTTTTTTCTCTCCGGATTAATTTATTTTTTATAAAAGAAAAAGAAAGTAAAAGATATAAATAACATTGTTTTAATTGTTCTTTTTATTTTATATTTTTTCTTCTTTTTTTACTCTGTGTGCAGATATTCATAAAGGACCTTGAGCGACCACAAATGACGAGTGCGCCCCAAAAGCAAACTGTGTAAAAGCTATATCAAACTAAAGTTTTTGTTAATAATAAACATATTGTTATTTCTTTTCTTAACCACCCGACTGAAATATTGAACGTCACGAGTAGGGTCATAACCTTACAAATTTAAATGTAATGTTGAAAATTGATCATTATATGATTTATGTATTAGTATGTTTCTTCTAACTGATATAAATTTAATTTTAAGTTTCCTTGTTTATTAATTCTACTAATTATTTTATTTGACTATCTGTGTTCTATGTTTCGTTTTGTACTATTATTTATTTTTTTATTCCTTTTGGATATATTCATTGGAATCCATAAAATTTATAATTATATAGTATTTTTTATTTACACGTGATTAGTAATGATTCGCATATACCAGTAAGTTCAAAAACCTTTTTTTATAACTCATTGTCATTTATTGTCCCTTGTTATGTCGGTTTGTACTTATTCGTTTTAAAACAGCAGCATTTTTTTATTTTTTAGTATTCTCGATAATTCGAAGACATGAATACGAGTTGACATCAAATTGTTTTTCTCTATCAACGTTGCTTCGTTTACATTGTTTTTTATTATCTTTCATTGGAAGTTCAATCCACTTCGTTTACCTTTAGTTCAGTTCTTTAATTCCTTCGATTAAATGCTGCAATTTCCCTCACCGCCCAGGTACTAATTTACAGTTTAAATAGCTTTAAAAAAAGAAAAAGTAATAATCAAATAGTTGTGAAAATCAAATCTATTAATACTTAACAAATATCTCAATAAAAATAATGCAGAAAATTTTCATATTATTTATAGAAAATGAAAGTTACTTGACCATAAGTAAATGAAACATTTCTAAACAAACTGCATATTTTATTACACCAAAAACAAGCAAGAAGCACAATTTCCTCTTTAGCCTCAACTCAATCCATAAAACGTCCATACATTCATGGGGCTCAAAGTATAGATTATTTGTCTTTTATATTTAATTGAAAAACTTTTGAGTTTAAAAAACAGAAAAAATTCCAAATGAGTCAAACCGAATAAGTAGACTTGATATGGAAGTATTTTAAAACGAAATTCATTTAATTTTTGCTGAGTGACAATATTTGAAAGTCAAGCATATTGCAAAAAGTTTTTCTACGTATGATGATTTATGCAATCACGAATTCTCACTCAAATAAAATGTCTGAAGTCACTATAAGAGATATTATTAATTTTTTTGAATGTTATTTGAGGTCACAGCAGATGCATAGGAGTTAAGCATGTGATCTTTTTATGCTTTTTTTGACCCGTTTGAATTCATTTACATAAATGTTTATAATCTCATAAAATATTGTTATTCATGACCTCTTGTTATATCTCACAAAAAAGTTATATTTATCGAATATAGTTCCACTTATTTAGTAATTTTCTTTATAAAGAAAAAAAAATGAATCATTATTAATTCCAATTTTATCCTTTTTTTTACTTTTATTAAAAAAACTTATGTTAAAAAAAAATTAAGTGTAGGTAAACGATGGCGTACTGTTAGAATAAATTCTAATTTTCTAATAAATTAAATTTTCTATAGTAAAACATTAAATTTCATGTACACAGATGTCAGTGTCAGTAACAAAATATGTGAATTAAATACTTTACTGATTATTTCTGTAACATACAGGGGAATAATTATATTATTAAGCTTTTTTATTATTGTTTAGAGTCTAAATATTAAATTTTTTTTTATTCTAATTATTCAGAGGTGTATTGATGATTCACTGGATTATCAAAAAATAAAATTGTCACATTTAAATGATTAAATACAATATTTTATTTTAAGCTTTATTATATATTTTGAATTAAAGTTAATTTTGTATGAGGAAAGAAAATTTTTTATAATTATATTAACATTTTATAACAGTTAAAACTTTATTTTATTTAACTACCATGTATAATTTTTGTTAAGGATATTCTATACTTTGAGTAAGTACTAAATTTTGAGAAATATTTGTAAATTACTATTTCTTTTGTAATTTTTAATAAAAAAACAACCAAAGCATTTTGGTAAGATACTGGCTATGTTTTATTAATATTTTTATCTTACTATTATACAAAATTTATTGTGAATACAATGTTCAATATACTATTTATTTTTAATATATAATAAAAAAAAATTATATAAATAATTATATTTAAATTTCTGTTTATTTTTTTGTTATAGGGTAGCCATTTTGGAAGTTAGAAATATTATTTTTTAATAATTATTCTAACAAAGGATTGTTTTATTCCTTAATGTGTGTAAAATAAATGCAAATCATTTGTATAAATGATTATGCAAGATTTTTGCGGTTTTCTTTAAAATGATGGAAAAATAATAGTACATGTATTCACATCTGTCATAGCGCAAAATTATGAATATACAGTCGCACAAAGTGAACAAAGAAAAATTATTTTAGAACAAGCGAAACATATTAATACCTGACATTTTATTTAATAACAAAAAGTATAAAAGAGATAAATTTCTTATATTGAAAGTAAATATTATCACCTATATCTCTGATAAACGAAAATTTTATTTTTTGTTAAATAAGTTATTTTATTGTAATAAAATATAACCAACAAAATGACAATTATAATGTTTTTTCACAATAGTTTATAATCATTTTAGTAATAAATATTTTTCAACATGAAATATATTTTTTTTGAATTCTAAGCTACATCATTATTTTTAACTTATATTTTGAATTATATTGAAACTTAATTTTATGTAAACATAATTTATGTAATATTGAAAAAATGTACTTGTTATTTTTAAATATAATTAATTTTGATTATATGAGCATATCAATATTGAATGAAACATAATATAAAAAATTGACGTTAAGGTAATTAAAAATATTGCTAATGTATTTGCTTTGAAGATTTTTTAAATATTTTTATTAATTTTTTATATTTTTGTTGTTTGTGTTTTGTCAATCTTTACGTTGTGTAACTATTTAATAAAGGATAAAACTTATTGAAATAAATTTAAACGGTTTAGAAAATATACAAATATAAATTTTACTGTTTTTTATAAAACAGCTTAATAACTATTCAATTTCGATTCTTCCTCTTTGATCTACTCCTTTTACCTTTCCTCCATAATAGTATTAGTTTATTTTACTATACAATATATGTATACAAAGTTTTTTTGAAAGCATACTCAGCTAAAATATATTTAAATTTGGAGAACTTTCGAGTGTTTATTTGTTGGTATTCCAATATAATAATTTAATTTTAGAAAATAATTTAATAATTTTCCAATATAATAATTTAATTGCATTACTTTAATTTTTATTACAAAAATACTTTCATTACTTTTAAAATTAAAAATTGAGCAAGAACATCTTTGAAAGATTTGAGAATATTGTACATCTCATTCCCAAGAAAAAATTTGTATAACGTCACCAATTTTTTTAAGAGGTATAGTAGTGAATATAAGCAATCCATAGAATATAGAAATACATAAACCTTATTAGCCTTTCAAAAGGGTTAAATGATCATACTCTTATACATTGATAGTAATAATAGATTCCTGCATAATGCATTTAAATTTCATTTTGAACAATTATTTGTCGCTCAAACCTCTTGAAACATGCTATATAACATTCCTTAGAAATTCGCTAGCATATACACTGCTTTGATCACTTATAATAAACTTAATTCTAAAATTATAAAAGTAATTTTTAAATCAAAGCTAGTTTTATTTTTCTTTAAACTATGTTCTTTTTAAAAATATATCGATATCGCAACAGAAAATATTTATTTTAATTATAAGTGTTAATTGCTTTAATCTCTCACTTGTTAAGTAGTAGTGTATTGCATTAGTAAATAAAACTTATTTGTTGTATTTTATTAAAGTTTTCATTGTAATTTTATATTCTACCAAATATTATTATTTATATAATTTAAATATGTAGCTATTAATTGTTTACTCATTAAAATATTCAACTCCTATATGCTTATTTTCAACCACATAATTATAAATTTCAACTACTCGGGGTTCTATAAATCATTTTTTTTTTGATAAATCTTTTTCTGAAAGAATATTATCTTCTATCGCCAAGATTATAGAAAATAAGTATTTAAAAGAAATTACTTAAATGATGTTTACTGCATTAGAAATAAATTTAGATAAAGATTCTCTTCTCTTTTCATTAGTAGTGCCGGAATCCATAAATATAAAAATGATAAAACAATAAACAATGAAAAAGGCTTGGCACAACATCTTATAGAGTATACAATAGCTAAGTCAAATAAAAGAGAGTTTAGTATAAGTGAGTTATATGCAAAATTTTGAAATTAACTATTACTTGTAGATCGCAAGTAATAATTAAATACAGAAAAATCAAATACTTATTAATGCACTGATAAGGAAATAACAATATAAATATCGATGTTATTCTAATGAACAAACTGTTGCAGAAGAAATTTTTTTCTTTTGCACTTGTAGATTCAAGCTATAACACCTTTAATGGGCTCATAACAAAATTTTTTTTGAAAACTATTATTAAGTCTATCTAAAAAAAATTTAACTTTCTATTCTATACTTTTATAGTAGTTTTAACAAATGTTTATAATCACAGCATTATTAAAATTTATATTATTGTATAATAAAAATTATACTATAATTAAAAATGATTTTTAAGTTTAATATATTTAGTATAAAACCCAAAGAATATTAACATGATTTTTTAATCCGCATTTTGGATATCTAAATATATACTTTTTTCAATAGAATTTATAGCATTAAAAAAATATATTTTATCCTGAACTTATCAAAATTGTTGATAGAAAACTTTGAGTTCGAAATAAAAAAAAATATATATCATCCGCCATGAATTTAAATTTAGTTAAATAATTCACAATATTGTAATATAAAAATTACGAAAATATTTTGAAGTATAAATATATATAATTAATAATTACTATTTTTATTTTTTTCCTTTTCAATTGAAAGAAAAATATTGTAAAGAGACTTGTTCTGCCTTACGAATTGGGGTATAGAATCACTATATTTTTAATATTTATAAAATTGTTTGCTATAAATTTATTTTCTGGTATGAATTGCAATCGGTTTGCTAAAAATTTTCGGAAATAAAAAAAATTAGAAAAATAATTACATTTAATTTGTTGTTTGCTGCATCTTTAAAAAAAAAATTTATAAAAAAAATTAAAAAATTAATAATCTTGAAGAATCGTTTGAAAATAGATAAATATTAAATAAATGTTAATTAGACGATATAATTAAGAATTAAAATTGTTTAGCAAATATAATAAAATGTGCAGTGCTTAATTATAATATAATATGTAAACGAAAATTTTAAATATCATAATACAGCAAGATTTGTAAATATGGTACAAAATAAAGAGTATGCAATTGACGTGGACGCGAGCAAAAAAATAACACTTGGATTCACCTTTTTTGGTAAAAACATTTATTTTATTTCTTATAAAATAGTGGATAATATTTTGTCCAAATTTAACACAGAAAAATTTGGACGGCGGGTGAAATGAGAAAATGGTGCACGAGACTGCGCGAATCAAGGTTAGAGGCTGTCAAGTTAAATTTCAACTGATACAACAATATATCAAGTTCAATTTGAAGTTTTGCCAACGATAAATAACGTTCAAAATAATTAACACAGGTGAGTGCTGGCAAAAAAAACCATTCAGTACTGTTATTAACAATACTACTGCACAAAAACCTTGTCATCAGACTTACCAGTACCGTGTTTTCAACATTTTTCACTTTTGTATCATCTTTCTTTTTTACAGTCTTTTGGCATCACTGGTTTTTGTTTTATTTTATGAATGGGAGGCTGTGATTTTATATACCGCCGCTAATTGCCTCCGTCGACCAAGTTTAACAGTATTATAAATTTACGTTTGTGTAGTTCAATGGAAAAGTTCAATCAGACTGATCCTCTTCGATTACTTCCGTTAGCCCCTTTGTCATAAATAGCTCGAAAGTCAACTCGACAAAGGAGTAGAAGTTTTCGCGCAGAAGCAGCTGAGATCCTCGAGTCGAACTTACCTTGGAAGTAAGCGTTTGTCTTATTCTTTTGTACTTGATACAGTGCCATATGACATGGTCAGAATCATCGGTTCCGATCGTCATCAACTTGGATAAATCTTTTCAAATAATTCTGGAAGTCACTTTATCTGGAGAGAAGTTGAATGATCCACTGAGTAGAAAATATCCATTTTGAAGATAGGTAAATGCTTACGTTCGAAATATATAGGAAACTTAGCCTTCTCTTCAAATTGAGTTCTCAACGCTCCTGTCAGTTTTACATCATTTTGGTGTAAACTTGTTTACGTATTTTACCTGCGTAATTTTTTTGTCTATCACAACGTATAGGTCAGAGTTTACGCCAGAAAATTTTAGGATGAAGTTGAGATTGATGAGTGAAACAGAATTGATCGAAGTACTTCTTACGATTAGCAGTTTCCGCATACATAAATAATTCGTGACTCTAGTAGCATTATACAGTTATATTTTGGATCTCCCTGGGAAAAGGTATTACCAGTTGCTACGGTGCCGACTGCCGGATAGACGATGAATCAGGGTGAGAGGTTAGGGAGGTTACGGTTATGCTTGTCCGTTCTAATAACAAGATTTCAACATCTCATTGCAATATTATAAAGAATATTTTATCGTAGACTTGTAAGAAAATTAAATAATAGTTTTTCTATTAAATGTATATATAAAGTTTAAAATTTTTGACTAAGCAACAGATTTAAGGTACCAGTGTAAGTTTTTATTTCTAAGCTATATTACTAGTATAAGCATTGTGAAATATTTGATTATATTTGACTCTATATTATTCATCTAATTATTAATAAAGAGTCTACACTGCTTTCAAAAAATGGCTATATTGATAACCAAAGGGCAATAATCTAGGTGACTATCCACTTGACAGCTGAGAGTAGAATTAATTTTTGTATATGGAATTGTTTGAATAAGAAAGTGCCACGACAACTATTATTATTTTAAAATATTTTATTTAATTTATTATATTATATTTATAGTATGAATAATATATAGAAAAAGAATTGAATTAAAAAACTAATAGTAAAATAATATATTTAAAATTACCAATGAATGTTTAAATCCAACAAACAAATTCATTTGATGCATTATTTATGAATATAAAATATGAATGTATATTTTTTTTAAACATAGATTTTTAATTTATAAATGACTTAAAAAAAAATTTGACCTTTTATTTTTTTATTTCGTATTTTATAATTTTCACATAAATTTTTGAAAAAATAATCATTTTTGGGAAATTGAAAATAAATTTTTAATTTATATCAATACTCATAAATCATTTAATACTTTTTAAAAATATTTTTCATAAATACTTCATTTAATCAAATATTTTGTGTTCGTAACACAAATTTATTTCATAGTTATTTTTTAAGAATTTTCTACTCCACATCATGCATTTGAGGAACAGTTCATAATAAAATGTACCGAATTAACAAGATCATCTAATGAAAAAGAGCATACTGGGTAATTATATTTTTAAAAAACTTCAACTAAAAGTGCAGAGAATTCATTTGTAATGATACGAAATACTCAGTGCAAGGCAGTAATGTTTGTTATCAATTTTTTCCTTTAAAATTATACCTTCATGAATGTACTTGTGTAAGTGTTTTATAAACAAGCAAGATTTTGATAAACTACGTACCACAAAACAAAAATTTAGAAAAGCTCAGGTTCCATGGTAAGCAAGAACAACAGAAAGTCATAACAGAAACAATAGTACTGGTGGGTTAAATATTTTCGTTTTCCTACTTTTTAAAATTATTTCATAAGTATATTCAAATTTATTTAAGAAAAACTATAGATATAATAATGGGTAAATAATAACTTAACATTTTAAGGTATCTCCAGCACTGAATTAAATATTGTATAGCTAAAAAACAATTCTAATTGAAATATTATTATAATTTACATTTTATTAAAAATATAACAAAGTAAAAATAAATATAATATAGTTTTTTAAAATAAATATTATTGTAATATATATCTTTTGTAACGGCATTCAGTTGTAATATATTTGTGACGAGACGGTTCCGTTCGCCCTTCATGGGTGAAGGGCAGAGTCGAGCTCTCGTCGAAGAGAAAAGCAGAAATTTAAAAATACGCCGGGATAAAGCGACAGCCGGTCTGTCCAGGAGTCGGATCGGTGGCAGTCAGGAATAGAAATAAAAAAATTTATAAATAAATTTGTTTTAAATAATCACCACCGGGGCGACGGGTCCTTTATTTAATTTTTCTACAACAAAAGAAATTCAAATATTTATATCGCAGAACGAAAAAAGGAAAATCGTCGCAATAATTTTGTGTGCTTATTTTAATACGGCAATTTATATCAGCATTTATGATATAAATTTATTATTAACAATTTGAACGATTTCGAGTTCCCCGGTAATGTTTACGTTTATAAGTCTACTCTACGGCGCGACCGCTGCGGGGGTCGGCGACAATAACAAAGATGAGCATAAACACGCGCGTGACCGTTATTCGATCCTCAGCAATTATTGATAATAATTACTTCACAATTTATGTTTTATTTCTATATGTACGAAATTATACTTCATAAATTACCGCTATTTACCGGTTTTTTTCTTTTAACAAAATTTGTCGTTTAAATTTAACGCTTTTACCCACCTACGCTATCGACAACGAACAAACGGAACAATTTTTACGTTAAGCAAAATGAGCGGAAAGTACCGAGGGCGGTTAGATAAGACCCCCTGCGGTATGCGAGGAAGCTCCAACGGAGCTAAGGTTCGGTATTAGGAATTTTCGGATAATTGTACGGATGCAATTACCCGAATTTACAAACTCTCTGACTCGATATAGGATCAAACTTAGAAATCGCAAGCGATTACTAAGTCTGTTACAAGGGAGCGAAACAGCACGGAATCGTGACATGTTTCGGAATTTGTTGTTGGTACGTAAGCGTGTACAACTGGATTGGAAAGATTTTGAATGTTGCCACGGAATCGTGTACAACAGGAGATTTGGAAGGAAGGTAAGCTCGGGAAAGAGGCCAGAAAGAGTCTGCCTCGAGGCGACTGTTCGCCAGCAGCACATAGCCTCGGTCTGGCGGCGCGCGATACATCGGCTATCCGATTGACTCTCCGCGGTCACGAGGGATGTCGGACGCGTGCTGGTACACGCGTACGCGGGTTCGAGTAGGGAACTTGGAGCGTCGAGCCCCCCCCCCCGATATCTGCTTTTAGCAACAGGCACGTCTCGTTGCATATTTATATCGAATATCATTAATATTAAATTTAACAAATTTTCATTGGGCAAACAATTATCAGGGAATAATAGAAAAATAAAAATTGTCATAAGATTTTGATTAAAAATTGTTTTTAGCTATATAATATTAAGGTTAGCCTTCAAAGTACTTTAAAATGTTAATAATATTAACCCTCATTTCGTGTATATATACAGTTAGCGTAAAAATACTTGTAAGAATTTTTACTCTCTACATCAATATAATCATATATGTTATCACAGAGTTCACTATCATTCTCCTCACTATCATCGCTGCTTTTATCTTTCGTATCATTTGTAATCAATATGTAAATCGTACAAAAGTTACGATGGGATGGTGATAGGTGAAATCAAAACTCCTCTTGTCTTAGCAAGCTCGCACTTTATTTCGAACAGATGACCGCTCTCGTACTAGTTGTTTATAAGAATGAATTCAATTTTTTCCCGATCATAATTAACGTGACCGGGGCCGCATGCTCCTCCTTTCGCATCCCCATTTTCTTTTGTTTTTTCTTAGACCAAGGACGGTTACGCTTATCGGTTTAACTGCCCAAGTTCTTGTATTTTCGTTCACCCGAATTTTCTACACACTTACACGCGCACATTTTTTTAAGTCGAAAACCTGACGTAAAAAACTTTCGACTTACTGGAGGAAGAAAAAGTCTCTACAGACTAATTAATATTATACTTTTGAAGATTTTATATAATGCTTTGAAAATGAAACGGGCCGTTTTCGACTCTAGAATAATAAAATCCCCGTGTCAGAGAGAGATGGAGAGACAGAAAGAGAGAGAGAGAGAGAAAGATTAAGATTAAGATTAAATAATGTTTTTATTATACATTATGTTGTACATTAAATATAGATAGAAAAATAAAATATAAAATATAATATAGCTTATAATAATAACAATATGAGTAAAACAACAGTAACAAAAGTATAAATGTAGTTAACAATTATAATTGCTATATATAAATAAATAATTAAATATAATTAATTTATATGTAATTAAATAGATTTTTCATGCTCAAGAGCAAGTAGATGTGCACGCAGTTTGCTCTTGAAAGCCTGTAAATCACTAATGTCTCTAAAGCTACTGGGTAAGGAATTCCAAAGGTATGCGGTGTTGATGCTGAACGATTTTTGTAGAGTCTGTGTTGTAAAAGGGGGAATGTCTAAGGGAGTTACATGTCCCCTGATAGAGCGAGTGGCTACTTTTGTGTGGAAGAGTGAAACCAGGTATGCAGGAGAGTTAGTGCTTACTATCTTCCACAGTAAGCATAGCACAGAATATTGCCTACGTCCAGAGTTAGTGAGCCATTGTAATTCCGGCCTGTAAATGTGAGAAATGTGTTCATCCCTTTTCAAGCCATAAATGTAGCATATACCAGTATTAATCAGTCTTTGGAGTTTTAGGTCAAGTTCTTCAGTAATGTCACAGTATACTAGTGAACAATAGTCTATGATAGGAAATAAAAGGGTTTGTACAAGATATTTGCACAGTTTGAGGTTAGTGCTTTTCTTAAAGAAGTATAATCTGTACATAATAGTATGTGCTTTATTGCACATTTGAGAGACCTGCTCTCTCCAATTGAGTTTGGAATGAAGCACTATCCCCAGGCTACGCAAAAATGTTTCATAGTTAATTTTAACGTTATTTATCATAAGGTAGTTTCTAGCTTTTGTATTTAAGAAGTTTAATAGTAGGGAGAGCCAATTACTATGGTTTTGGTTTTGGAAAGGTTAAGCGAGAGATGATTGTTGGTAGCCCATTGTATGATTTTGTCAGCGTTTGCAGTCATCTTGTCAGCGTGTGAGTTGAGTTCGTCGAGGGGACAGTGACAGTAATTTTGTAGGTCATCAGCATAGATTAGGTGACTCGTCTGTGTAGAAAGGCACATGCTGATATCATTAATATACAGCGAAAATAACAGAGGCCCTAGGACAGAGCCTTGTGGTACACCACAGTTAAGACTAATGTAAGATGATAGTGTGCCATCCGTGTTAAGTACTACCTGCTTCCTGCCAGAAAGGTAGGATGCTATCCAAGTGATGACATTTTTGGAGAGGTGGAAATTTGGAAGTTTATGTAAGAGTTTTGCATGATCTACCATGTCGAAGGCCTTGCTGAAGTCAAATAGGATTAATAATGTGACTTGCTTGTGATCTAAACCATATCTGATATCGTCTGTAAGTTTAAGGAGTGCGGTCTGTGTAGAATGACCAGTACGAAAGCCTGTTTGGAAAGGATCTAGAAACATCCATGATTCGAGATAGGAGATTAATTGCTTGTGTACTAGCCATTCGAGTGCTTTAGATAGGAAGCAAAGCAGGGAAATGGGACGATAATCAGATAGCGCAGCTGGTTTACTAATTTTATCCAGTGCGCATACTATAGAACTTTTCCATAGAGTAGGAAAATAAGATTCACATAGAGAGATATTAAAGATTCTCTGAATAATAGGGCCTATCGCAGGTAGAGCTTTCATTATAACAGACTGCGAGATATCATCGGTGCCACGAGCTTGAGAGTGGAAATGGAAGACAGATTCTTTAACGTCTTGTAATGTAACTTCAAAGAAATGGAAAAGTTGAAGGTATTGGCGGTTATCTATTGTCTGAAGACTCCGTTACATTGGGTGACTTAATATTGTTAGATACACTGCAAAAGTATTCATTCAACTCATTAGCAGAGAAGAGCGATGTGGTGTTAGGTGCGGGGGTTGTTAGATCTAAATGACGGAGTTCTTTCCATATATTTTTAGAATCAGTCAAGGATGAGAGATGTCTAAAATAATACTTTTGCCTTGCTTCTTCGATGGCATTATGTGCAAGATCACAAGCGAGTCTATACTGATGAAGATCAGTGATTAAGCGAGAACGTTTAAAGTGCCTGTACAACCTGTTCCGCTCCTTTAGTAGCTTTGCTGTATTTTCGGTAGAAACTACCTTTAATGGGAAAAGCTTTTGAATAGCCTCAGTTAGTATTAGTGAGAGTGTTGAGATGCAAGTTTCCATTTGTAAGGTGTAAAGTTGAGACAAATCTTTAGTATATATGAAGTTTAGTAGATTGGTAGCATCAATGCCATCGTAATCTCGGTTGGAGAAGGTTTTATGTATGTGTAGCGGCATTGGTATATCAAGCGTGGCAGTTATAAGGTCATGACAATTAATGAATGGTGCACTTGTTTTCCAAAAGTCTAGTAATGTATCATTGGAGTCTATGAGGCATAGATCCAACCATGTGTTAGAGTCGTTCCTATAGTGCTGTTACGTCCAATCACAACGACGCCTGTTTTTACACCTACAGTTAAGTGCACTAGCGTGGGGATAGGCAAAACCAGCGAGCAACAGTAAAGTTTTACAAATTAAATTAAAATTTTGTCATGCAAGAAATAAAAACTTATAGTCTTTATTTCTAAATTGAGGAAGTAAAAATTAAAATTTGTTAGAAATTTTTATTTAGGCTTACTTTTAAACGTTAATAAGAGTCGGTGATTATAGTATCTTATCGTTATAATCTCTTAAGAATACGTAATTCTAAAATCTTGTTACAAAATATTTACTCTACTTTAATTTTATGAGAATTCGCAGTTTACTTATTTAAAAAAAGAATGTGAATCATCAGGAGACGGTGCAGCCATCATAGTGCGTTGCTCCAAAGGGAACTGAGAGAAGTGAGTTCTCCTTTATGTAGGCATTGAGGAATTTGGCATCTTCGCTGTTTGAAAATAGATCAGCATTAAAATCACCTAAGATGAGCTTAGTAGAATAGTCGTGAATATGTAGTGTTAGTTTTTGTATAAAGTTTGTGCTGAGTATGAAAGGGAAATGAGGTGGGTGGTAAACGACGGCAACAAAAACAGGCATAACGCCATTTAAAAATATTTCACAGAATAAGTATTCAAGTGTGCTGGGCCTACCAAGTCATACCCCATTAGAGGTATTAATCACGGTGACATTCAACGAGACATGAACATAAAGGGCTACTCCACCACCATGTCTATTTCTGTTGCGTCTGTATATTTTATAGTCATGTAGCTATACAATGTCATCAGTAACTGTAGTATCGAGCCATGTCTTAAGTACAGTCTATTATGTGTTTATTATGTGGAAGTAAGGGCGGGAGTACAAGAAATACCTTATCATCTCAATATGCCCTGTAAGAGAGTTGACATTGAGGTGACAGGATCTCAGGCCTCTGGTTAATGTTCTCAGGGAGTGTAAGGATGAGGTAGGAGTTGTAGAAACAGTATTAGACATCAGTGATTTTTGTATGTGCAATGGATCAGTGTTTGTTGAGTTGGCGATACCAGAAGTCATCATGTTGCTAAAAAATTCTGAAGTTCCTACTGATTACTGATTAGCAATGATTTCGTTCCATTTTTCTCCCTAACGTAAATGTTGCCGTTTTTCATGTAGCTGTAAAAATTCTTAGTTTTAGCTGCTAGGCGAGCTGCAATACACAGCTCGTGTCGCTCCTTTGTCAGGTATTCATTGCAATTGATTAACCTATGGTTATAAGGAGACGGTGCTCTTGCTTCTTGTAATAGTTTTTCATCTATCGATGAAGAGTGGAGTTTGTCAATATTAATCTTCGATCTGATGATGGAGCGAGCTAGGGTTTTTGACGACAGGGTTACTTGGACAGAAGGAGATCTGCTTTCTTATATAGTAGTGTTACTACCATTTGCTTTCATTCTCAGAGGTCTTACCGCGAGTATGTCGCGTTGCAATATAGTGTAATCAAGAAAGTACAGCACTGAGAAATTGAGGATCCGAAGATTGGTCTTATCATTATGATGAAGACCTGAGATGACTACGGCATCACCTCCTTGTGATTGCCTTTTCTTTATCTCCTGAATCTCACTCCTCAGAGCTGCAATTTCATTTCCAGTCGCAGTAGCTGAAGAAGCAGGTAAATTTGCGCGTTTAATGTTTTTTTGCAGTTCTACAATAGTTTTCCGCAAATCAGTAACATCCCGTTCTACGGTGATCCCTCTGATCATTGAGCCCAAAGATTTGTAGACACAATCAGCGTTTCGAGTTGTTCTTCGATCTTAGACTGTCTTCCATTTATAGCCTCTAATTTTTCTTTTAAATTCCTCTGTCAGCTTTCTCCTTTAACGTCTTTCAACTGACCCCTGTACACTCATTGTCACCTCTGATCTTGACTTTCCGTAATTTGTCGAGTTTGGAAGTTCGTATTACTCGCGGGTTTCGCGTTACTCGCGACTCCGGTTGATTGTCTTGATGTCAGTTTCCTAAAGTTTCGTTTTTGCTTTCGCTGATATATATAAATAAGTCGTCGCGTATGGAAGTGCAATTTTTCATACGTGACACGTCCGGGGGCCCTGTGTCGACGTCCTCGTCGACTAGAAACAATAATAACTTTGTTCCTCTTTTTTTTGTATTCAAAATTTCATGTTTGTTTGTGTTCGTGTAGATGTCTGTGTACGTGATTTCATTTTCTCTTTCGAGTCACTACAATTGTTTTTGTCGTTCTCTCTCGTTCATATAATGTTTTAAACTTTAAATTTCTTATGAACTAAAATATACAAATTATTACAATGGTTATACATATTATATTATTTTCTTTTTCTTCATCATACTTTTCCCATGTTGCAGTTAGTGGCATATTTATACTTCCTTCTTTGACTCAGCATTTCTCTGATGATTTGTCCTTTCCTTTTATTAGTTATATTTAATATATTTATATAGATTATTTTCCCTTTCTGATCCCCCCGTAAATATTTTGTTGTTCTGAAACATACTCTGTATTAGTTTTATAGTTTATAATTAATGTTTATGATATATCTTAATTTATTACTATTATTACGAATGATTGTATATATTTTTCCATACGCAACCCCTTTTGAATTGTTATTCCATTATTACATATTAACATATTATGGTACCAATTGTTTTAGTATTGTCGAATGTCGTTGTTACTTATATAATACGTATCTGTTTGCGTATAATGTATATAACAGTACCCGTAGCTCAGTTAGTAGACCGCCGGTCCACCGACTCGAACGGCGGCGGTTCGAATCCCGTGCATTTTAGAGTTTTTTTTTCTTTTATGTGCGTTGAGTCCCCTATTTTACCTTATTCTCCTTCATATTGTGTTTTATTTTGTTGTGTTTTTTTTTGTTTTTTTTTTGTGTTGGGTTTTTTTTTTTTTTTTTTTTTTTTTTTTTGTTCTTTTTTTGTTTGTTTTTTTTTCAGTTTTTTTTTGTTAGTTTGCTTAATTTTACTGTTAATGTTTACTTATGCTATGGTTAGTTTTTTGTTATTTTAAGATCTTTCTTCATCTGCCTCTTCGTCGTAGAGTCGCCAGGCGTAGGTCTTGCCGGCTTCTTCACATTTCTCCTCCTCGTTGTTAATTATTGCATAATATACGCCCCTGGCGTCCGTCGGGGGCTCCCAGGCACCTCCATGCTGGAGCTCGTCATTATCATCCTGGAGGTTGGCCCTTAGTAAGGTTTTGGCGCCGATGACATGGCGCTGCAACCTTTGGATCACTCCCCTGATGTGTGGGAGTGACCAGAATATGCCCAGTGCCACCTCCTTATTCTGGGTCTGCCGGAACCTCGAGAGGTCCCAGCATCCCCGGTCTCGGAGAAGCGTCCACACGAAGATGATATTGAAGATCTTGTCGAGGTTCAATCCTCGCCTTGCAACGGATCCGAAGTTGTAATGTGTCTCCATGATAGTTGCAAGAAGAATGAGTCGCTCAGTTTTTCATCTCTCGTTATCGCAAATATTGTCCCTGTGATTCATTTTGGTATGGAAGGGATAGCTTGTTTATAATGAACGATAATAATACTGCTGAGTCCTTCGTTCGTTGCAGATTCATAGCATTAAGTTATTATCTTTCCTTACGATTACTAAGACGATTGTACATTTTGTATGATTTAAAAAAATTATTATGTATATTTCCATTTTATTATTACACTATTGCTTTATCTATTCGCCCCCTCTTGTCACCCGGAGTTGAGGGATGATAGTTTTGTGACACTTACCTATTCGTAATCCTATGATTATTATTATTATTATAGTGCTCAGTACTGTTATGGATGATATTCCAAATATAGTAACATTATTTTTGAATATTTTAACATTGTCATTATTTTCGTTAATCCAGCTAATTACCCGGGCTTTCTTTATTATTTCTTTTAGTCCACCTCCCTCAATCGTTAAATCTGAGTGTTCGGGTGTATCTTGTATGTGTGCAGATTTTATCTCCGGTGTCCATTCGTATATGTGTTTGGTGATGTTATCAGTGACCCCCCAATTTGTTAATATGGTGTCTAGGGTTAAATTTATTGAGCTTAGTTTAATCTGTAGTGTCTCGTCTGTTAATTGTTTTGTCGCGTCTATTTCTACACTAGACGTCTCCGCGTGACAACCCGATTTCAATGTTACTATTCCTGATCCGTCTAATTGTCGTCTTTCTTCCCCTTTTCCATCACATTGAATTCTCAATTCCTCGTTTTTGAGTACCGAATATATCCAGGTGTTTCTTCTTTCCAATCTAGTCCAATAGGATTCGCGCATATTGCCGATTTTGATATCACATTGCGATAGGTTAAAAGGTTGAATCCCGAAAATGAGTTTTATCTCGCAGGGACTCTCATTATTTACCCGTGTTCTTGGTTCTAATTTCTCACATATGTATATAGAATTTATTTTAGTACATTCCCGTAATTTAGTTTCGGTAATTTTTATATATAATTGTGTTTTGAAGTCGACTGCGATATATTTAGTTTCGGGTTTTATGTAAAGCACGAGATTCTCGTCTTGTTGTTTGACTGGGAAGGGTATCAATTTATGTAGTTTATAGTTATTAATTTTTATCAATAGTATAGTTATGTCGTATATTATTTTTTGTCCATGGGTGATAACCTTTATAGTGGAAATTTTAATAAGTTCTTCGATTGGTCTGTCTTTTGTTACTGGTAACGTTTCTGTACTCAGTTTTTCGTCAATTTTCCTTGTCGTTTCTGTTATCAATTTTTCGTCAAGTAATTGCGGATGTATTTCGCCCCTTGCTGCTAATTGTGTTATATGTAATATTAATTGGGTACTTCGTATCTGAATATTAGTATAGTCTTCCAGTAATCTTATTAATTCGTCCCATTCTAGTTGCGTATGTATTTGTGTAATGTCACTTGTTACTTCGCTTATTTTGTCGCGCAAATAGTTCAGTTTTCTGTCATTATATTGCAATTTGGTTTCTATTATTTCAGTCTGATTAGCCAAAAGTTGGCTTAATTTGCCTGTTTTTGTCTTTATATTGTCAATTATGTTTCTTAGTTCTGTTTCGGTGGTCTCGTCAAGTGTCCCAAATAAGAATTTACTGATTGTACCAATGAATGACAATATTGCCCTTTTTTCCCTTGTTCTTTCTATTATTTTTGCGATTTCTCGAATGTTCATTAATTCTTCTTTCTCGAGATCTTTCAGCCCATTAAATTGTTTCTCACACGTTTCTAATTTTATTTCATTTCGACATTTAGTAGATAGTTTATCTATGACGGCAATTAGATGATTGCTATGTAAGAGATTATTATTAGTGTCTAAGTATTGAATGATTTTCCAAGTGCTCCTCGACTCATGTAATGTTGCTACTCCTTCCATAAATACCCCGGGGTTATTCTTTATAGGCATTATAAAGTCGTCTGTTTTCGTTTGGTCCATCGTCCTGTAATATCCACATAATTTTCTTATTTATTAATGCGTTTTTTCTATGCGATTAACAAAAGGGATTGCGGTAATAAGGGTAGGCGGGGTGGGGGGAAGAAATTTCCTTCATATATTATACATTTTTCCATTTTGTATAATTAAGTTCAATACAGCCTTTGCTGTATACAAACCTACCGTTCAGTGTGATACCTGCACTTTCATGCCTTTTTATTCCTGGGTCGTGCCTCTTGCCACTGAATTTTGGAGGTTTATTTATTTATTTATTTATTATGATGAAGAAATTCATTGTTCCTTCCCTCTTTTATTTATTTAAGGCGAGTGATGCATGTTAATCGTATAAAAAAATTCTTTTGTAATTCCAAAAAATTTTG
Source organism: Eupristina koningsbergeri (assembly GCA_018907245.1). Lineage (NCBI taxonomy): Eukaryota > Metazoa > Arthropoda > Insecta > Hymenoptera > Agaonidae > Eupristina > Eupristina koningsbergeri. The sequence goes on from JACCHV010002976.1 coordinate 2,227,244, forward strand.
TTTTATTATTTTTTTTTTTATTAATTTCGTTTATTTATTAAATTATTTATTTATTTACAGGTATTTTCTGTTTGTCGTGTCTGTTGTCTTTGTTCGACTCGATTACTAATCTTGTTTTTCTTGTGTTAACTTTATAATCCCCAAAATCATTATGGATGGTTATATGTGTCGTGTGGCTCATGCGTTAAGGCTGCCGCTTGCCGCTTCAGCCGCTAGAGTTCGAATACCGGTGACTCAAAAAATTTTTTTTCTGTCAATCTTATATTTGCCGTTCATAATTAATGAATTTATTATTAATTAACATTATTAAACAATAAAATTTGAAAAAATAAAAAAAATTAAAAAAATTTTTTTTGAAATTTTTGAATCCCATTTTTTTGGTAAAATTTGGGACTTAATATCGTCAAAATTGAGGAATATTTTAATTTTGGGGTTTTTTGAAATAATATTTCATGTGAATTAGTACGAAAATGAATTTTTAAGAGAAAATAAAGAATCCTATACTTCATTTACCGATTTTGTTCCCGAAAATATTTGTTTTGATGTGTATTTTCGTCGATTTTAGTGGACTGTGGAGTTTGAGTTTTATACTGTATTTACTCGTATGTCGATTGCTCGGATGTTATGTAAATGTGTGTGGGGGAGGGTCACTCATTGTTTATTATTTTTCGCCAATTATATCCGTTCGATTTTTTATGTGGGAGGTGTCCTACTTATACGTACTGAGTACCGCATTAATGGCGTATCGATAACTCTCGGATGTTTTTTTTTCTCTGTTCCCCTAATGATCCCCATAAGAATAATTATGTTTTTTTTCTTATACTCATTCGTAATAATAATAATCAAGTATATATTTTGTTTTATTTTATTGTTCTTACAATTATTCCTTATTTCTACATGCGATTATATATGTAATATTATTAGTGTTAATTTATTAGATAATCATTAATATGGAGATTAATATACGTATCTCATTGTTAGTAAGAATTATACATGAGTGTTAGTGATAGAAAAATATTTTATAATTATGAATAAGGAATATCGATTGAATGATTTTTTTTGTTGAAATTGTGCATTTTTTTGATCACTTATGGTTTTTCACGTTTCAATTCATTTGATCTTTTTAGCTTGTCCATGTGAACTACTCTCGTCCCTTTTCAATGCTTCAACGTAACGTTATGTGTTTTATAATTTATGCCGGTGATTTCATAGGGGCCCACATATTGTTTTGCCATTTTTCCTAATTGTGGTTCTTTTAGTCTGTAAACCATTTCACCTTCTCTGAAATTTCGTGTACATATAGCTCTATCATAATAAAATTTGGATCGGTATTTTGATTGAATTAAATTCATTGCTGCTAACGTTTGCAATTGACTCAGCTTTTCAATTATTTTTTGATGGAATTCGTTATAAGTCGCGCACTCATTTGATATTTTGAAGCTTGATGATATCCGCGCTTTTCGGCCGAAAATCAATTCATGCGGGGTATATCCCGTAGCATCATGCTCTGTACAATTGTAGGCGTGCTGACATAGACAGATCCATTCGTCCCATTCTCTATATTTTTCTATATAATTTTTTAAGTATTCCGTTACTGTATGATGCATTCGTTCAATACTCCCGTTCGATTGAGGATGATATGCAGTGGTGTTGAATTTTTCGATGCCGAATATTTTAGCGAATTCTTCCAGAGTCTTATTGATGAAGTGGGTGCCTTGATCCGTTAATATTGCCGCTGGTGGTCCGAAATAGCATATCATCTTACCTATCATAGTCTTTGCGACTTCAATTGCTGTAGCTCGCTTTACTGGTGTTAGTATGCAATACTTCGTCAATAGATCTTGTATCGTCAAAATATACACGTTGCCGTTTTTTGTTTTTATTAAGGGGCCGTAAAAGTCTAATGATATTTTCTCAAAAGCGTGAGATGGTGTGTCCGTAATAATCATTGGCATTTTTGTTTTTTTTCTTACTAATTTATTCGTTTGACATTTTACACATGATTTTACAAATTGTTCTACCGCGGGTCGCATGGTTTTCCAATAGTAATCGGCCGCGATTTTTTTGTATGTTTTATTTATTCCGCGGTGATCCCCATGGGTAATTCGTGATATTCTCGAATTATTGTGTATCTATCTTGCACTCTCGGCGTGGGGAGATTATCCTTGAGTAACACTATCCCGATGTTTTCGTTATCAAATAACTCGTTGCAACATTCCACGAAATAATTCCATTCCGTTTCTTTCATCAGCTGTAAATCTTTTATTACTGCAATGCTCTTAATGTTGTTATTACGACATATGATTTTTAAATTTCTAACACTTTTGATTATATCGGTTCGCAAGATTGTATCATTTACGTGACCTATGATGGTTACCCCTATAACTGCTATATCTTGGATTCTCTTCAGGTTTATCTCGCCAATAATATATTCCCTGTTTTCCCAGGAGTTGAGAAGTATATATTCTCTCTCGATTAAAGCTTCCAAAATTTCGGTGTTAAAACTTATATCGGCGGTCATCAGAAATACAATATTTTCGCGATATTTAAAAGCGTGTTCGTTTATTAGCTTAACCCTTGTGAATTTCGAGTTAGGGTCTTCTCTCCATGGCGGTGTTAGTGGTGGGAGGTGTAATCGCGTTACTCTGTGTCGTTCCAATGCAGTTGGGCCTTGCGTTATTTGATCTTCTTCGCTCTCGGTCAAGGCCGTTTCTTTTCCTCCGGTCTCGGTTTCGGGTGACTCTATAACCGCGTTGCTGGCCTCGTGATCGGTGTTATCACTGTTTACACTATCATTTTTGCTGGATTCCGATTCGAATTCCGTGGATTCGCATGTTATCTGGCGTCTATTTGCTTTTACGTATGGTGTATAATGGTTATTTTCTAAATGCAAATGTATAATAGGGTTACAAATTTTATCGATAAAATGACAATAAATTAATTTATCTTTTGTAATTTGAAAGTGTATGCAAATGTTAAAATTGAATTCTCGACAAAATATGTATACGCAGTCATCATTTCCCCATTAATTATGAGAAGATAAAATTCGGACCGCTTCTTTCGGCTCTTGGCAGTCATCTAGAAATTTCGAATTTAATAATTTTTCTCTTAACTCTATAGTTGAAATAGATATATTAGCAGCAATTTTGAGACTTTGGAACAGACAGTCTCCAGGTGGTTCTATCGGTATTACTTCCCGTACGATGTTTATATCCGGTTCTATGCATTGCAAGCCCTGATTGTATAAAGGTAGATATGCATTTTTATTGTTTTCTTCTTCAAAGCTTATATCTTTAATGGTCTTATTTGTTAATTGATCGGTGTTACTGGGAATTTCGCTCTGTTCATCATTCGGATTGGCTTTCGGTGATGTTATTATTTCATCGAATACAAAATTTGATAACCGACTCGACTCGTGGCTTTCATTCTCTCGTTCTTCTCGAATCTCTATATGTCCTGCCGTTTCTCTTCGAATTCTTACGTCCCATCCTTCGTGATCTTTTGCACCTGTTGTTATTACTTCCACGGTGTATTTCTTTGATTCATTTTTTATCTCTTTCGGTTCTTCCTGGTTATATTCGTGATCTTTTTCTTTACTTATCTCTCTTACCGTGATCTCGTTACTTCCCTTGTTCTCTTTGACCTCTAGTTGTTCGAGAGAGCTATCTTCGTCGTCACTAGAACCGTGAAAACTGATCTTCTGTTTCGCATTAATTAAGCCCGATTTCTTAAGAGGTGTTCTTGCTGATACGTTCCCTATTTTTCCCGAATTCTTTCGTGTTGACTGGGCTGGTACATTAATGTCACTAGTTGTCGCTGTTTCCGGGTCTGATATTTTCGAATCGCATAATTTATTCCGCTTGTGGAAGCCTCTTTTCCGTTTGTTCTTTTTCTTTTTCCCTTTCCAAAGGTCCCGTTTTTCATATGGTTTCCAGTCCTCGCTCTCAGTTTCGCTTGTGGGCTGTATCGATTCCACATCCTATCCTATTTCGCTTTCAGAATCACTCACGCGTTTTCGTTTCTCTACCATGCCGATGTATCCATCTTTGAGATTTTCTAACTGTCTCTGTTCTTGGGACTCCGCTAAGGCATATAATTTGTCTCTGGGCAATTCTGGGTTTACTTCGCCCTCCTGAAGTATCGGGTTTCGTGATAATGCATCCGCGTTTGCATTCTTTATTCCGGGTCTATATATAATTTCAAAGTCGTAACCCTGTAATAATGCTTTCATTCTATTAAACCGAGTATCGAGGTGTTTAGTTGTGTGAAAATGTTTTAGCGGTTCATAATCTGTTATGATGGTGAATTTTGTTCCGTATAGATAGTGTCGAAATTGCTCTTTTGCGAAAACAACTGCTAGTAGTTCTTTATCATATGTCGAATATCTCAATTCTGGGCCTCTCAAACATCGTGACGCGTAGGCGCATGGTCGGTCTTTTCCCAATTCGCCTTGGCTCAAGATGGCTCCGAGCGCGTAATCTGATGCGTCCGTTGTTACGATAAACGGCCTTGCCAAGTCAGGTGCTTGAAGAAACGATTCACTGCACAGTATGTTTTTAATCTTATCAAACGCTTCTTGCTGTTTCTCTTCCCAGTAGAATGCTCTTGTACTTTTAATGACCTCCAATAATGGCAGCGTTATTTTCGCATAATTTTGAATAAATTTTCTATAATATCCGGAAAATCCGAGAAATTGTTTTATCTTTCTTGCTGTGGTTGGTACAGGATAATCTTTAACCGCGGCTATTTTATTTGGATTCATGTATATTTTTCCTGATCCAGCGATGTATCCCAGGACTTTGGCTTCATTTTTCAAGAATTGACATTTTTTGGGCTCGATGGTTAAGTTGGCGGTCTCCAGTTTGCGTAAGACCCTTTCTAATCGAATTAGGTGTTCTTCAATTGTATCCGAGAAAATCATGATGTCATCGAGATATACCTCTATCTCTTCCCTTGATAGTCCGGCTAGCGCTAACTCCATTGCTCGCATGAAGATGGTGGGGGCTCCCTTCAGACCCATAGCCATCCGGTTATACTGGAAGCTACCTCTTGGCCCCGATGATGCTGTTAACGGTGCTGAGATTGGGTCCATTTTTATTTGAAAAAAGCCCATTTTAAGGTCCATGATGGATATGTAATTTGACCCTGCGAGCTTATCAATGAGTTCGTTCGCGAACGGTATGGGATAGCAATCCCCCAAGGTGATCTCGTTTAGCTGTCGAAAATCTGTCACCAAGCTCCATCTCTGATTGCCTTGCGCATCCGGTTGTTTCAGGACAATCCATGTTGGTGAGCAGTACGGGGACATCGATGGTTCAATGACGCCTTTTTCTTCTAATTTAATTATTTCTTGTTATAATATTTCCTTTAATACTGGTGGATACCTGTATTGCTTTGTTTTTAGTGGTCTTTCGGATGTTAGTTCTATCTTATGAGTCAATAAGTGTGTTGCGGCCAGCGGCTCGTCATCTAGACCGAAGCTTCCTGTGTATTTCCGTAATAAATTTCTGAGTAATATTATCTCTTCGATATTTCTTCCCTCAACATCCACGAGGGACATAATCATATTAAGTCTTTCTTCCCGTTGTTCTGGGTTGTCATTTAGGTAATTGTTAAATCTTTTAATATCCGTGATTGGCTCGCGCGATCATCATTTTCATAATTATCATAATTTAATTTTTCGGTGAATAAATTGTTAATGGTCAATTGATTCATTTCACCGCCCCTCTCATTATATGTTGTTCCTACGTCTACTTCCCCTTTGTCTTCCATTACGTAGCACGGTAGTAATTCAATTTCCGGTATTGCTATGGAAACAGGAATCTCATTGGTGTTTGTACATTCTATGAATATTACCCCTTTATTTGAAACGGATAAAAAATTACCAAGTAGAACTCCTGGTGCCAAGTTTTGAGGTGGCACCCAACCAATTTTCGTATCTCCTTTTACACGCGCGCAGACTCTCTTTCTCGTTTTCGCAGGTATCTCAATATTATTGTCTCGAGCGAAGGGTATTATTATATCCCCTAATTTTAAATATCGGTGCCCAGCATTAAGCATTCCTTTATATTTTCCTATTATGTCCCAACCCAGGATTCCGTCTACCTTAATCGGTATATCCTCGAGGACTACATGAAATTCGCATTTGACGTCATGTATCGCGATCGGTAAGCTTCCCACAGTCAGACATTTTCCTGAGGCGAAGCCGTGTACCATTATCATGACATTCTTGTCGATTAATTCGCTCATTTTGATTTTTTTTTCCTTTAATTATAGATACCTCCGCTCCTGAATCTACGAAAAAGAGGCTTTGTTGTTTACAAATTCTATCGCATGGATTTCTATAACGGGCAATTTTCTTCCGCCTTCCATATAATTAATTCTGGCTACTCTTATTTCGGGGAATTTTTTTTCTTTTGTTTCCATGTCTTCCTGCTCAACAATGAGGGGCTTTGTTGAACAAGTGTTTAGTTTAAATGTTGGTTTCTGTTATCGATGATTGTGACATTTTCAATTGGGTTTTCTTGAATCAGATTGACTCTCGCGTCCTGTGATCGTGGCGCATTCTCTAACGGAGGTCTCTCATAGTGGAATCGGTCAGGGGGAGGGCCGCCATTATTCGCGGGACCGATGTTAGCGTAATTAGCCCTATTATCATTATTATTGTCATATCTTCCCCTATCTCGATAACTATTTTCTTTGTATCCATTATTTTGATTATAATATCCATTATAGTCGTTGTTATAGCCACGACGATCGTTCGGCCTTCCGCGATAATTATTTTGGCTCCGTTGATTCGCATATGGATCGTTATTATAATTACTTCGGCGATCGTAATTCGGGGATGCTCTATTATTGTTGTTTGGATTATTAGGATAGGGCACGTTATTTCGTTCTCCGACGGGCGGTCCTGTGTACTGGGGCCTTGGCGCACTTTGTTGGGGCCCTAACCGCATTCTTCGTTGATCCATCTCCCTTAACAAATTCTGGCAGTCAGCAGTATCATGCCCCTTTTTTTCACAATATTTACACCACATCGGCGGCTGGTAAGGTCTATCATAGCGCGGGCCACGCCCATTATTGTCGCGCTCGCTGCCTCTCTCAGTTCGGACTTCGTAAAGTTCTTTATCGAATCTCGTCGCGAGGTTGATGGCTTCCTCGAGGGTCCCAGGCCTTCTTGCATCTACCCGGATAGAAATCGAGTCAGTTAACCCTACGATAAACCTCCTGATAACTAGCTCCTCGTGTTGTCGGCGATCCGGATGACGACCGATATGTCTAGTAAGGCAGTCCAATTCCGTTGCCGCGTTTAATTCCTCGCGTAGGATTCTCATGCGATTCCCGAACTCAAATACGGGTTCTCCGTCCCTTTGCACGCATCTTTTTATTTTATCTACTGCGTCTTCCACGGCCCCAGGAGCTCCGAAAACTGCTCCCAAATCAGCGATGAAATGCTCAATCGAATCATAATTGCTTAATTTAGATCCCATAAATCTCTTTGCTTTCCCGATCATCTTATTACTTAAAGCACGTAGGATGAACCGCTCCACTTGAGGTCCTTCGTCGTCTAGAGTTTTATTTATCCAGTTTATTAAATTCAATATTTCGTCCGGTTCGCCCGAACATTTCGGCATTTGATCTGCTACTTTGTAGGGTGGCATACTCGATCTCATATAGAATTCCGGCATATATTCAGATTGTCGAACAACTTCGACAGGAGCATGAGACTCGCGAGATCGCAAGGGTGTGGTTTGGGGCAAGGATATTTGCCCGGCCGCGTTCATTCTAGGCGTATTTACAGCTGTTGTCCGCGATTCGCATGGCGACCTTTCTTTTTCTTTTCGAAGCCGATCTATTTCTTCTCTCATGGCTTTCATTTCAGCCATCAGCTCCTCCAATCGGCGGTTCCTTTCGTCAATATTGGTATCGGGAGACACGGTATCTACGCTCGGCCATCCGCCTAGGTCGATAATGTTTTGTTCGTTGGTCATCTTTAGACTCGTTTTTTCGGAATCTCGCTTATCTAACCCCGTGGTTCCCACTGATTTTAATTTCTGGATATTATCTCCACAGACTCGTAGTTGTTCTTCCGGAGTTTCTACTTCGACGAAAAGGCGATGAGCAAATTCGAACGTTATCTCTTTTTCGTTCGCGGAATTTCACTCACCGGACGCTGTTAGATTAGACGATATTAGACGCGTTTTATGCTCACGTTCGTATGACTTACTACGTGTGAATAACTTAAATCCTTTCAACATTACCGGGAAAAAATTATTTATTTGATTTTAATAATTCCGAAAAAAAAATAAAATGTTATTAATTCCGTCGGGTCGAGTTCTAACCTTTGGTTCGGGTCACAAATTTCACAAATCAATCAATCAATATTTTCCGTAGACGAAGTATGCAGCATGCATATAATTTTATAAATGATGCAAAAGAAATATGAAAAAACAAAATATATTTTTATATGTACTTACATTAAGACGACAACTATGATTTTTGCTACTCCACAGCTCGTCATGGCCTACTTGTATTGTATCAGTTTACTTTTGATAAATCTTGTTCTCGAGCTGTCTCTTCCGATAAATCACTCGCAAAAAAAATTTCCGATTCCTCGACAGAAAAATCCTGGTCACGGCACCAAAAATTTCCTGTTACGTATCTAAGAGGTCACGACTATGTTTATTCTTTAGTAATTAAATCGCGATAATATTTTCTCTCCAGGTTTCGTTCTGCCCTAGCCAAATCGGTCAAAGCGTTCTGGCCTTTGTGAGGTTCGGAAATCGTAATTTAATAAAACGCGAGATAATTAATATAATACCTTTTTTTTTATTATATTTCTCTTAATAAACGAGAGAGATAAGTATCGCAATGTGTAATACAACTTTCCTTTGTGTCTCAAAACTAAGTGCCGATTATGTAAAACGTATAAGTATTAAAGAACCCGAACCGAAGTACGATCGAATCTAATAGTCCCAATTTGAAGTTTAATTCAGAAGTGTCCCTACGTGTTTTTCGATTTGACTTATTACCTCCGTTGTATGGAGAAGTTGCAAAATCCGCGGTTTCTCCCACTGGGTGCCTCTGCTTGATAAACGTTCTGTCAGCTTTCTCCTTTAACGTCTTTCAACTGACCCCTGTACACTCATTGTCACCTCTGATCTTGACTTTCCGTAATTTGTCGAGTTTGGAAGTTCGTATTACTCGCGGGTTTCGCGTTACTCGCGACTCCGGTTGATTGTCTTGATGCCAGTTTCCTAATGTTTCGTCTTTGCTTTTGCTGATATATATAAATAAGTCGTCACGTATGGATGTGCAATTTTTCATACGTGACATAAAAAATATTTTTTTTCATTTCATATTGATAATTTTTTTTTTCAAATAAATAATATATAAAATAAATTAATTTTAAACTTTTTCATGCAATTTTATTAAAAAAAAATTTTAAATATTTTTATTTGCATAATATGTTTATTATTTTCAGTTTTAACATTTAATTATTGATAATAATCGTAAATTATTATTAAAATATGTAAAATAGAAAATTTGTTACATAATTTATAATTATCTATGAGTAATTAAAACATTTTTTTTAATATACAAATTATTTTTACATAATATAAAATAAAAATTATTTAAGTTAAGCGTCTTTTCTTTAAAGACTTTGAAGAGTCTCAGAGGGGGTCAACTTTAAATGGGAGAACTGTTGACAAACGTGCCACTAGTGCGACTTAAAATTTAAGCGCCCTGTTTCTTACTATTGCCCTGGTGCCTTTTTTCATGAGCCGATCCTGGTAAAATGAAACACGTGATGATATTGTTCTCTAACACAATGTAAGCCGTATTCAAAACTTTTTTTCTGAAAATTTTTCAGTTTTGAAATTGCTTGAGTTCTAATTTTATTATATAATGATAATTTATATAAAATAATCGATAATCAATGAGTGTATACAAATAAAAAAGTGATTGTAAATTCATACATGTGAAATCGAAATAAGAAATTTAAATGAATAAAAAGGAACACAGGAGAAAAAAAATTGTATAAAGAAAAAGAAGACGAATAAAAATTTTAGGTATGTATGTTGATAGATTTAATTTAAATAAAATTTTAATAATTATATTATTAAGTACATTTTATATGTAATAAATATTTACTTTCACATAAAAATTATAGTTTATTAATACAATATTTTTTACCTTACTATTATTAATAATAAATATTTATTATTTTATAATAACCATATTATTGGTTTACATATTTTATAGTAATAGTATAATATTTTATAATGATGTACATTTTTAAATTATAAATTATTTTCTTTATCTGATATTGTTGCTCTAATATTAACAATAAGTCTTTTATTTTACATAAAAAACATTTTTATAATTAAATTTTAATTTAATAAAATGTACGCATATTTTTTCAATAATGATATAATGCACACTGTTATAAATTAATGTTAAAATGATACTTAATTTAAAAACTTAAAATGTCTAAATTATGAATACATATGTATAATTTAAATATTATAAGTAAACTTTATTATCATTCAATATATGTATTATCTATTACATTATATTTTATTATTAATTCATTAAACAATAAATTTGACTAGTAAGTTATGAATGCATTAAATTTGGTTATACTTTAAAATCTATTTACAAAAAATGTTAGATACAGATATACGAAGACTGGGTAAACGTCGTGGCATTTTAAATTTCGCGCTTAGAGTATTTTTAAATGCTACGATGCTTACTCAGTCTTCGTATATATGTATCTAAAATTTTTTGTATATCTGTACCTAACATGCTTTTAAATAGATTTTAAAGCGCAAAAAAAATTTTTTTTTAAAGTGACACTAGCTCACCAGAGGCGCTGGTAATTATCCATACGTGTGAGAGAGAAGAAAGATAAAGATTTTGTCGCCAATGGTTAACATACAATTTGACCTTCTCTTAATCTCTGTTCTGTGGTCTACATTATTAGATACATCATACATGTGCATGAAACTATTTTTTGTACGTCAAATACAGTTTTTGTTCAAGTAATATAAATTAATAACGAAAAATTTCTCCGTTTATATATTTCCGATTGGTTTAAATAAACATTCATTTTATTCGCAATTTTATTAGCTATAACAAGTCCATTGATACTATAGTGTTAAAAGTAAAATTTTTCATTTTATTACAAAAAAAGTAAAAAAAAAAAATACATTTTTTCGTTAAAATTGTTAATAAAAAAACCCCTAAATATCATGAGTTGCATTTTAGAAAATAAGAATCTACTGATTTTTTCTCGAATTTTGATATGCGTCACTACCTTCTAATTTATCATGACCTAAAAAGTACTTCGTTGCTTGGACTATATTAGAAACCAAATATATATTATTCTAAAATAGATCTGTCTATATCCAATCCAACAACAAGATCATTGTAGTCTAGAATGCAATGTTTATACAATCATAATTTAAAATATAAGTTCATTCAATCAAAAATATTAAAAACTAAATCATTCTGAACAAAACATAATTTTCTTAATAAACATTTCATTAATTAAAAAATATTTTTTTCCAGGTTAACTAATATTATATAATGGGATATTACAATAAATCTGAAAATAAAAAAAACTTATGTATAAAAGACAAATACATAGAAAAAGTAAATTAAAAATATAAAATATTTATTATAATTCAAGATTCTGCGTGAGAGAGTAAGATAAGCACAACGAAACAGCGTAGAGCGAAATTTTATATAAAAAAAAGAGAGTAGTAATAGGGAAGAAGACAAGTTGAAGTGTGGGAGAAAGTGTTGGTGAAAGTGGGGGTGTGGTATAAGCGGAGAGAAAAGATGATAAAGTGAAAAAAACCGGCGAGGTTAGGAAGAAAAAAAGGAGGGCAGAATGAGTGAGAACGGAGACCGAGTAGGTAAAAAAGAAAGAGGTGGCGCCGACACGGGGCCAGATACCCCCCCTCCCCCCGAACTAGAACGGTAACTGCAAAGGCTAAGAGGGGGGAAATTACCACCAGAAAAGGTAAAGGACCTATAAATGAGCAGGGGTAATGGACGCTAGAGGAAAATCGAACAGAAAAGTAACTTCTGAAGATGAAGAAAATTGGAAAAGTATAGTGAAGGAAATAATTAAATAATTATAGTGAAAGGAAATATGAAAAAGTTGAAAAGGAAAGAGAAAGGATGAAATATAGGAAAGAGAGACAGGAGATGAAGGAATGGATACAAAGAGAGAATAAAAAAATGATGAAAGCAATCAGAAAAATGGAAGAGAGAATGAGAGAACTATAGAATAAATGGGAAAAAAGTGGAGTAACACCAAAGAAGAATTGAAAAAGATATAGAAGCCAGGGGAGAATGCATAGAGTGGAGAGCTATTATGGAAGAGAGGATGAACTGAACAGAGAAATACTTTTTGGAGGATGAAGACAGAGACAATAGCAGCAGAAAAAGGAACATATCAATAGATAGAGCTACGAGATTCCTTAGCAGAGATAGTTCTCCATCGGCCAATTCCATCACATCAGGGAAGAGCAGGGCGAGCAAAGCAAGATGTTAGCTATTAGAGTATGAGGTGAATAAAATAAGGAGGATGCTAAAGATGAATGAAAAGAAGGAGAGAGAGAAAAATATTGTCATAAGAGAGACAAGAAGAGGGGAAAGAGAAGAGATAAGAAGATGGACAAAAAAAATGGCAAGAGAAGAGCTGGAAGTAAAAGAGAGAGTAAAAGACACATGGTGGACAACACCGGTCGTGGTAATAAAATTCCATGATGAGCAAGCGAGGAATGAGGCTATGAAAGCACGGAGAAAGTTGATAGAGACAGAGTTACTCTTCATGTAACACGATATAAGCTTAGCTGAAAGAAACATACAGGAGAAAATCAATATGTGACTTAAAGAGACAAGAAAAAAGAACCATTATGTAAAATTCGGAGTAGGGAAAATGTTCCTATATGGTAAATGAATAATATGGGAAAGAAAGTTGGTGTTGGATGCGAGAGTATTAGAGACGGAAAGGAGGAGAGACATGACAGGAGAATAAACAAACAAGAATAGAGATGAGCAAAGAAAAGAGGAGAAAGAGGGACAATAGAAAAGGGAAGACAAAAAAACTTAGAGAGAAGAAGAAATCGAGAAACAGAGAAAAGGAGGAGAAAGAATGGAATCAGAAAAGAGAATAAACGAAGCTGAAAAGCCGAATTTATAGAGAAAAAGGAATGGAGCAACGAGGAGAACGCGAGAAAGAAGTAGAAGGCCGGGGGAGAGAGAAAAGAATAGGGATAGAAGGAAAGAATAAAACAAAGAGAAAAGAGCAAACAAGGGTAAATGAGAGAAAAACAGAAGAAAAAAATGAGAGAATAAGTGACGAAAGATAAATATACGAGACAGAAGAGGACTATGACACAAGTGCTAACGCAGCTGGAATATGGAGTAAAGACAGAGACTTCTGGAGATATATAAAAACTAAAGACTATGTATGCCTGGCTGAAACTTGAGTAGAAAAGAAGGATATATATAGATGTAAAAAGATACTACTGAGAAGCATGGAATAGAGGATAGTAGGAGAGAAGAGGGAAAAAAAGAGAAGAAAAGCGATGGGAGAATTCATTACAGGAATCAAAAGGAATTGGAAGATAACCGTGAGTGAAGAAAAAAAGATTAGAGAAGAAAGATTAATAAAAACAAGAATATGCAATGAAAAGGAGAAGATGGATATCACGATATGGGGTTGTATAATAAGAAAGAAATAGAAAGAAAATGGAAAATCATAGAAAAAGAAGGCCATAACGAAAGGACAGAAACACTGATAATGGGGATTTTAACACGAGGATTGGACAAAAGGGTGGCTACATGAAAGGTACAGAAGTTGGGAAGTTAGTGAGAAGAAAAAACAAAGATAAAAAAATAGAAAAGAAAGAAGAGGCGATGATAAGGAGAATAGAGAGTAGTAGTAAAAATAATAATAATAATAAGCTTTAACAGAAAGTGAGAGCATGATACACACATATAGGAGAGAACGAGTAAAGGAACAATTGCAGCAAGAAAAACATGAGGACTGGCGGAAAAGAAATGCGGAGGACACTTTAAAAGAAGGACAATGTTACATAACTACCTAATCAGAGGTGTCACGGATTATGGGGTAGAAATATAGGGTACAGAGGAAGAAAAATGGATTGAGAAAATAAAGCTGGACTATTACAGATGGACGCTAGGATTAGAATTCCGTACCCCAAGATATATGGTATACGAAGAAATAGACGAGATGAAAATGAAGTGGGAGAGATTTATAAAAGTAATAAGATACGATGAGAAAATAGAGAAAATGGCAGAAAGTAAATGGACAAACGAATACTTAGAAGAAAAAAGAAAGTTAAGAGAATAAGGAAAAAACAGATGAGATTAAGAAAGGTCTAAATAAAGTTGGACTAAGCAGGAGACAAATAGAAAATTGGAAAAAAGAAAAAAAGTTCATAGAGCTGGAGATAAAGAATTAAGAAGAGCAGACAATCCAACGAGAGAAGGAAAAGATCGAAAGATGGATAGATACAACAAAATATATAAGAAGATACATGAGATAGGAATTCCAAAGTATATAAAAGAAATAAAACAAAGAAAGACAATTAAGACTATAGCAAGAATGAGATGTCGGAATATCACAACTGAAAACAAATACTGGCTGGAAGAAAAAGAAAGGTGCGAGTTTTGTGAAGAGGAAACAGGAGATTAGCAACATCTGATCTGACAGATGTAGAAAAATAAGAGAGGACACTGTGGTACTAGAGAAAGAAAGAAGCTGGACGGAAGAAAAGGTAATAATCGTCTTCGAACTTCGAGGAGAAAGGGATAGCCCTACCATTGCTCATGTACAGGATCTGAAACATTATCACGGGTTTAAAACTCAGGAACCCACTCATAACGTTTGATTCACAAAAGATGAGGCTGATAATCCACGTTGCTGGCGAGAGGATTCGCGTCTACGGGTGTCCACCGCTGACAACATTCACAGTCAGCGAGGGTGCAACTCTCCGCCTAATGAGAGCTGGACTGGTATATCACCGGGACGGACGGAGAGTGAAGATGCCGACCGGATCAGTACACAGCACCGGCACCTTCACTCTATCATGGACCTCCGCTGGACAGCCCGTATTTCTCCACGCAGTAGTGGTGACCCACCAACTGGAGAACTTGTTGGGACAAGACTACCTTCAGCAAGTGCGCCTATGAAGGTACTTCAAATCACACCCTCCCTAATTCCAATCTTATTCCAGGACAACCACGAATCCCCTCCCAATATCGAACCATAGCGTCGCGATGCGTCGTCGAAATCGAGAGTGGGGGTAATGAGTGATCGCTGTCGGGACATGCGTCACGGCGATCATTCTAAAAGTACAATGCCTTCGAGAAGGACCTCGAAGCCGCCGATCCAGGAGAATATGCTACGTAGACGACCGACTCAGCCCATACGGCTGGTTTGACGCCGGCTTGTCCACCGCCGGCCGCCTCCGCAGGGCCATCGCCGCCGCCACCTCAACCGTCACCGCCATCACTATGCCGCCTCCTCAACCGTCACCGCCATCACCACCATCACCGCCACCGCCACCCCCGCTGACGTCCGAATCTACGACGCCAACACCATCATCGTCCGGAACCATCGGTCAGAAGTTCCACAGCACCATCCGCACCAGAGGGCCTCCATGCGTCGTAGACGGACCCATTTCCGGACGGACAGCTCCCACCCTCCAGCCCGGATTATGACCCTGGGACACACCGGATCCGTCTGCCCGACGGGTTCATAGTTCGAGTGCCAAAGGGACGGTGGCAGTACTCCGACCATTATGGGGCATGGTGGCGAAAGGTGTGGTTCACCCGCGCGGGTGACCGAGGCTACGTTGAGCCGGCCATTTGGGTAAGTGAACTTAGCTATAGCATTGGCGCGTAAACGCTTTTTCCCAGCAGATGGGAAGTGCAACGAGACGCGCTAGTTGCTAAGCGCGGGGCGCAGTGAGCCACTCGGCGGACCCCCCGGTTTACGCGTGTACCGGCACGCGCCCGGACGCTCGGCGACCGTTACTGACCAATCGGCTTCTCGTTCCTTCTCGCATCGCCGGACCAAGGTAATGTGCTACACGAGAGCACTCGGGGCAAACCATCTCTGGTCTCTTCCCGATCTAAACCTTCCCTTCCGCATTTACCTATTGTTCACTATTCAGTGGCAATATTCAGTGCCAGTACAAAATTCCGAAATTGTCACTATTACGTGCTATTTCAATCCTTTAAAAGAAATTGAAAATGGCAATCGAAAATTTCAATCTCTTCCCATCTACATTAAAAATTCTGCGACTTCAGGTAATTGCATCCGTTATAATTATCCGGAGACCCCAAAGTCCGCACCTTAGCTCTGCACGGAGCGTCCCCTAGTATCAAGGGAATCTTATTAAACTGTCCTTAGTACACCGTCCTTTTTTCACCCATTTAATATGTTTGTTAATCGCCCACGAGAATTATGCGTGCTCGTATTTCTCGTTAAACTGCGTCTGTAATTGTTTTGCTTGCTCCTGGTTCATTCGATTTCATAAAATTTCATTAATTTTTTTTATATTTTCTGCAAGTATTAATATAACCGTTATCCGAAATTTCATTTAGAAATTTTGTAAAGTAATTATTCTGAATAATTATTCGATGTCGGATAACTGGCGCGCGTGTTTACTTTTGGTGTCTATGTTATTATCGACGACCTCCGTTGCGGTTGCGCCCGAGTAGACGTTCCATGAGATAAACATTGCCGCGGAATCGTTTGTCATATTTGAATCCGTACTAAGAAATAAAATCTTATATGTAAAATTTTAAAGTCGGTCTACTTCACCTTGTAACGATAATATTATTAAGGTTATTCGTGTGAAATTATAGATAATTCATTATTTGTATTTGTTTTGTGTTGTGTAGAGTGACTAAATAAACAACGGCGCCATCCCGGTGATCGTCTGGATTTATAATTGAAAAGATTACGAATATTATTTTGTCTATTCCCACCTGCCACCGATTCAAATCCTGGGCAGACCGGCTACCGCTTTGTCCAGCCGACATTCTTTCTAAATTTTTCTGACGAAAGCTCAACTCTGCCCTTCACCGGTGAAAGGCGAACGGACCCATCTCGTAACACTAATATAATAATAAAATCATAAAATGAGGCAAATTATAACTGTAAATACATGTTTAATTTTTTGTGTAATACTTTATATATTTTATAAAATATCTTATCAATGTAACTATGTATTTACAATTTAGGTGCATGTTTTTTTTAAGCGGATGTCAAATATAAGAAATATAATGTATACAATGTAAATTATTTTATTTTTTAAATATAATCATCGCTTACGGATAAATATATACAATATATTAATTTTAAAATATTGTTCATAAAAGTTTTTTAACTTAATCACACCACAATACTTAATATATAAATGTCACAAATAACACAACATTTCTTGTAGTAATTTTGAGTATATACACATTAGGATTTTAGAATAATTATTTAGAAACTTAAACATTTTTTATTTAATTATTTATTTCCAATAATATTAAGATAACCTATACAATGTATATTATAAAAAAATCATTTATGTACATTCGTGGACACATTTATTTATGAATGAAAACAGAGATTATTAGAGAGATTGCTGATGACAAATGGGGCGTTTGTTCCAAATTTCAAAAGCTGTACGCTACTGCCTCTAGCGGTTGAACTATCTTCTTGTTCGAGGAGGAGATTAGGGATACCAAAAATGAGGAGTAGGGTAAGCTACGAGTTATGCTGGAAAAATAGTGCTGCCTCTAGCGGACCAGATTTAACTAACTTCATATTCGAGACGGAACTTAAGGGGAAATAATGGAGTGAGGGTAGATGATGACGTATCTCGTAAGGGAAAATTCTACAAACCATATGATCAACTACACCACACATATCCATGTCCCATGTGTTGAAGTACATATACACGGCTGCTATAAACATCAAATTGAATTCAGTTTTGATGAAAAATTAAAAATCGCTATTATCAATTACAAGACCATTAGTATGATTATATATATATATATAATGTTAAAATTTATATTTAATATTTCTATTCTATTTAATATTTTATTTAATATGTATTTATATTATATTGTTAAATACAAAAAATTTTAAATATCAAATGTATATATTATTAAAATAAATTAACTTTAATTAAATACATTTGCTAGTGTACATTTATTTCATAAATTCATTATTTATATATTTGTGAGTGTATAAACATTACAATATAAAAAAAATCAAAAAAATTTAACTTTAAATGAATAAAAAGACTTTATTTAATCTTTACCAAGAAATCATGAAAATAAAATGATGTTAAATTAGATACATGTTATTAACAACGATTTGTAATGATAAAACACAGTTTTAATAATTTTAGATGATATATTTCTTAATTATATTCCTGATGAAATATAAAGATTTTTCGCTTAAACTTTAATACGTATTATTTAATTTTCTATTGATAAAATCATAATTTCATAATTACATTCAAATATTTATTATTATTTTATTAATTTTATTATAACGATATATATGTAGTTTCATAAAATATTATGCAGTCAATTTGATATATATTTTCTGATATCACTCCTGACTTACACTACTAATGTTAATAACAATAAATTTGTTTGTATTACAATATTATTATTTTACTGAACGCGAGTTATGAAGTTGTTTTAATCTTTGTAGATTTTAGATTTATTATTCTTAAAGTTATAAATGTATAAATTATACATTTTCATATTAATTAATATTTTTTAAAGTAATTAAAATTTGTGTAAAAGAAACAGAGAGAGAGATAGCGGCTTCATAGATGATTTTGGTAATTATTATTGTTTAAATGAATAGAGGAAAGTATCTATTACTTGAAAAATAAGTTTAAAATTACTAGAAATACTTTTGATCACAAAATTTACCTTTTTTTTAATCCAAAACGGCTAATACGCAAATGCGAAAGCTAGACTTTGTCGTATGTTTTTTTAATATTTCAGATTCATAGATGAATTTTGTAAATATTATTGTTTAAATTAATAAGGGGATGTATCTGTTACTTGAAAAAAGAAATTTCAATTGAAAAAATCAATTATAACAAATTGTAATTCGTTGGCATGATATGTTTAAGAAAAGTCGGGAGTTAATGTTATCCGTCGGTCGGAACATTGATAGGAAAAATTGTACAAGCAAACGAAATCAAACCCGTAAAAGCATTCAAATTCATTTAAATAGATATGGCAATATTGCTTTTGAATGTAGATGTTGCAACATTGCGCTCGGCGAAAAACAAAAATTTAAGAAATAACAAAACTTAAACGCTTTGTTTTCTCAGTCGCGCCACCGCACATAGCATATGCTGATGTTTTGTTTTGATTTTCAATTATCAAGCGGACTAATGTAACTTTCACCTTTTCTACTCTTTATATTTTTATCATCCATATTATAGCTAATACAAATTATAATAAAATTTATATTATAATTCAATAATTGTAAATTTTTTAATAAATTGTTTAAATAATTATAATGATTACATAGTTTTATAATTAATAAAATTAGCTGCAATAAAATTGTGTGAATAATTAATACCACACGTTTTAAATTATTCAATTCTATATGAATAAAAAGAAAAAATGAGTTTCAAACTTTTCGAAATGCTTTTGATCATAAAATTTAATTTTTTTTAATCCAAAACGGCTGATACGCTAATGCGAAAGCTGTACTTTGTCGCATGTTTTTTTTCATATTTCAGATTCATAGATGAATTTTTTATATATCATTGTTTAGATAAAATTGAGAGATAATGTAATTTGTTGGTATCGATCCATTATCAAGTGATTTTTATATGAATATCGAAATACAGCATGTATGCTTGTGATTTTATTCCTTCTATTCCTTTGAGCATATAGGTTTTTTCCCTTTAAACGACAACAGGTGATTTGTTTTAGTCAATATTATTGGATCTTTAAACGTTAGAGTATGATATTGGTCGTTTTCTTCGTATTTACAAGCACAATATATTTAGCTATTTAAATTTATGTTTAAATTCAATATAAATTAAAATAATTTAATAAATATATCGAAATTTTGTTTATAAATAGTCGCTTATTAAAGTAGTAACTATCACCAGTAATTAATTTATCTAATATATACGCAATACTTGTATTAAAATTTGTTTAAATAATATTTTTATTCAAAAGAATTTATGTACAAAAAATGATCATAACTGTCTTTATTACATATTTTTATAAAATAATAATGCAATATTATTGTTATATAAGCTCGATTATAATAGAATTAAGTTTTCAACATTTGATATTCCAATTGCGATATTTTTAATTTTAATAAAAATTATGTAATGGAACATACATTATGTTAAGTAACTTATTATAAGTAAATAATTTTAAATTCAAGCCAAATTTAATTAATTTTATTTAAAATTTTTATGATATGGTGAGGTAAACTCGCCAAATAACTCTAACACAAATTATCCGATTAAAAGAAGATATTTATTTCTAATATTCTTTATACACACCCGTCGTCTTTGAGCTCTAGGTAAAATCTACCCTGCTCTCCCGCGTTACGGTGCATCCTTTTCCGCCCGTCGAGGTTGTTTTGCCGTCATTGAAAGGTAAAAACACTATTAGAATCAATGTTTGTAACAATTTTTAACAAACATTATTAACATGCATGATTTTAATTTCAATTTTGATAATACACTTAATAATACTTACTATTTTAATTTATATAATTTACAATTTCATTCAATAGAACTAAATTATTTATAAAAGTGGTAATTTTAAATTTTTATCATTCTTCTATATGATTTGAATATCAATTTTAATGATACATTGAATAAAGTGTCTAGTTTTTGCTAAAATCAATAATACCTTACTCGATGAAATTTAAAAACACTAATAGAATCAAAGATTTCAATTATTTCTAACAAATATTATTGAGATAAATGATTATAACATATTTTAATAATACAGTTAATAAAAGTTACAGTTTTACTCAAATTACTCAAAATATTACTCTGTAAAATTGAAAACTACATATAAATTTGGTATTTTAAATTTTCATCATTAAATATATAATTGAACATCATTTATAATAAGACAAATAATGAATGTTTAGATTTATTTAAAATCAATTACAATTTTATTTCATAAAGTTAAAAATACAAAAAAAATTATTATTATTAGTTATTTTTCCAATATCTTATTAAAAGAATAATTTTGATATCAATTTTTATAATACATTTACAAAAATTTTACAAAAATAATAATTTTGCTTGCAATCACTAAAAATTTACTTGAAGAAAGTTATACGATCTATTAACATCAATGATTGTAATTATTTATAGTAAATAACATGGAGACGAATGATTTTAATTTAATTTATCCATACATTTAATAAAAGTAATAGTTTTATTTGCAATCATTCACAATTTACTTGATAGAAGTAATTTGTTCAAATAAAATCAATATTTATAACTATTCATGAAAAATAGCATTAAGATGAATTATTTTATTATCAATTATAATACTACAATTAACAAAAGTTATAGTGTTACTGGAGTCATTTACAATGTTCTTGAATGAAATTACAAATTTAAATAACTTTTTTATTATTGAATAAATTTAATAATTTAATTTTAATATTTTTGTTATTAATATAAGCTTTTTAGTTATTATTTCAGTATATTCTTGAAATAAGTGATTTTATTAAAATTGATAATTAAATATCAAGATTTATATTGTTTTTATTCATTTTACATAATGAAAGAAATGTTATTGTATTCATTTTATTTTATAAATTATTTATTTTAATATTTTAAATGTATATATGATTTATTTTAATAATTTTCTTACACATATATAATATAGTAAATTATGTAAATAATAATGGAGGTTATGTGACACAAATTTGACAGAACACACATAAGAAGAAAAATTTTAAGTCCATGTTATATATACATATAAATACTTTTAAAAACTTAAATTAAAAAATGCCTAATTATATGAAGGTGGTGTATATATTTTTTAAATTATACAAGATAAAATTGAAATATTTAAAATAAAGAAAGTTTTTTAAAATATCCAAAAAGAAAACTTGTATTATATTTTTGAATTCAAATATTAAGACTAACTTCATTGCATTTCACATTGAATGCAGTACGGAGGGTGCTTAACTTCACTCTGTACTCCCCTTAACTGCTGCTCGAACAAGAAATGTACTTTGTTAAACAGCCGCTAGGTTTTTGGGAACAAATGTTTAACACGGTCATCAGCAATCTCTCTAATAATCTCTGAATGAAAAGGTTAAAGACGTACATAAAGAAATGTATATTGAAACTGCCTTCTTCCCCTTTTCTTAATATAAAGTTGTGGTGGGGATTATACTCATCGTTTTATTCATTTCTTACAGGCATTTTTTTTTAGTACATTTGAAATCAACTAGGTTTGCAGCGATCGCCTTATGTACGCATTTTTAACACGTAAGGCTCGATCTCCCTTTTCATCTCTGCTATTAATCTCTGTTCTGTGGTTCGTAGACTGGCGTGGGAGTGGTCAGATATTTAACGTAGAATTTGACTTTCTCTTATACTCTGTTTTGTGGTATATACTTTAAAACGTCGACACAACTACACAATCACGAAATTCATTGATAACAAGCATAAAGTTAATTTTTTTTAATTTTTCATAAGATTTATAATTTCATTTTTATAACTAATCGTCTAAATAAGTGTAAAAACATCAAATAGTTTTTTATCATAATAGTATATAATTTATTAAATTTAACTTACTCATATGACGCAAATTTACACGTTCATGTAAGGTAACTATATCTTTTTTTTTTTAAATTTATTCATATGTCCATTAATAACATTTTTAACAAAGTGATCCAATTTACGTTTTGATAAAATTATTTTTTTTTTTTATATAATATGAAATAAGATCATATTTAACTTTTAACTGATAATATTTTAGAATTCTTTAATGAATCTTGACGTGTTTTTTATTTATATTTTTTATATTTTATAGGGATTTGTAAAAAAAAATGTTTTTGAGTTTGAATAGTTGTAATTTGTTTACGGTAATAAATAACATTGTATATAAATTGCACTGTTTATTGATATTACTCGTTTTTACAGTAAAAATTATAAATATAAATGGAATATGTATTAAACATTTTTATATTATTCCTTAAAGTATCATAACTAAAAATATCTAAATAATTTAAAGCAGCCGTTGTATAATAATATAGATATTAATTAATTGATTTGCATAAGGTACTATTTTTTAAAATTGAAAATATTTGTTTATTCAGTTTTAGGACATTTATTTTAATCTAAAAATATTATTGATAGTGAAAAAATAAGAATGTCGATACAAATTTGTAAAGAAGATTTGAAAAATCGTTTATCTTCAATTCAATGGTATGTTACCCAAGAAAAAGGCACAGAAAGGTATTATTTTTTTTATACTAAAGCTTAATTCATCATCAAATTAATTTTCAAAATAAAAATTTAGTTTCAATCCATAAATATATATTAAATATTTATTTGTTACAATTTTATTTGTAACAAATATTAACAAATAATTATATGTTATTTCATATGCAATTTAGCATAAATTTAATTTTAAGTAGGTATATATTTTCTTATAAATTTGTATATAAAAGTAAAAAATTAAATTATTTATTATTTAATTTAAAAATACACATTTCTAAATATAACTTGACAAATGAAGGGCATATCATTGAGGTGTCATGGTTGCATTTATAAATAAAACAAGTGATGCATAGATGTTTATAAATATTATATCTTTGTAAAATAATTATTACCTTTTATAATGATTTAAGGGCATTTACTGGTTGTTACAACAACTTTTATGAAAAAGGAATTTATTCTTGTATTGTCTGTGGGCAAGAATTATTTTCTTCTGAAACTAAATACGATAGTGGATGTGGATGGCCAGCTTTTAATGAAGTGTTAGATCAAGGAAGAGTAAAATTAATTAAAGATACAAGTCTAGGTGAATATATGTTGCTAAATAATGCTTTTTAAGTATTTTTTAAGTATTTTGAAGTAATACTGTTTGTAAATTTTCATAATCAATTAAATCATTGTTAGATTTTTAATAAAAAATACCACTTTTATAAATTCAATGATAAAAATTTAATATATAATATACAAAAAGTATTATATTAACATTTTCAAAATAACAAAATTAATTTATATATTAATTTAATGTATGTATTGTATGTTAATATAAATTGATATCAATAAGTTTTTAAATATTTTTGAACATTAAATTTAACATATAGGTTTACAATATTAGAAATATGTTGAAGAGTTGATGAATAAAGATTTAGTTGTTGTCTTCTGTGGTGAACAAGTTTAAAAATTATATTAATTTTTTATCTTTTATTTTCATTACATTCATGAATTAAACAGAAAATTTAAGCATTTATGATTTTTTAGATTTTACAAAATACTTTTCTACTTTTATTAATTATGAAAATAATTATGAATATTTGATAATTGTGTTACCTTTCATTTATCAAATTGTAAATTTTAGTTATTGTTATATGGTTTTAAATTTAAAATTCTTCTGGAAAATAATAATTGTTTACACCAATTTGAACACTATTAATTTTATTACTGGTATATATATCAGCATTGATTTATAATTGTATATTTATTTGGCTAGTATTATTATTAATTAAATTATTATTAATTAAATAAGTCCACTATATTGATTGTTAGTTTTTAGTAATAAATTATAATATTTTCTTTATTTCATATATAATCATCAGTATTCTTAAGTAAAATTAAAGTGAACAAATTAAATAATTTTTTACTTATGTTTAGTATGTGTTTTTAAATTTTCAGTAATAATGTTTATAATAAGTGATTAAATAAAAGAACTCAAGAGAATGTAGGCAATATTTGTAAAATTAATTTTATTAAAATTAAAATATATTAAAATAATGTTTCAACAAAATTTAAAAAATGTCTATAATCTTTAAATAGCGCTTTTATAAGTATTTTTTATATAAATATTCTTTAATTACTTTATTAAAATAACATTTTTATACAAAATACTCAATGTAAAAATCTGTGTATAGCAGATACACATAAATAACATGCAAAAAAACATATCTATTATTAAACATCTGGTCTATTAATATTTTAAGACAATTGCTCTAAAAATAAAATACAAAACAAAAAAGAAAACGATTTGGTGTTTAAATTACTGGACATTGTATACTTTACATTTGTATTCTTTTGTTCATGATATATTGTTTTTAAAGCTAAATTCATTATTGAAAATTGGACTTATATTTAGATATTAAAAATACTATATATTTTTATGTCACAAGGTTAAATTAGATATAGATATTGTATCTTAATTTTTTCTCCCTTTTTGGTCTACCCAAAAATTCATATATTTACACAAGGGTATTACATATATGAATTCATAGAAAACAAGAGCGATTCCATAACCCAATTCAAGGAGGGCGAAAAAGCGAGCGCCTTGTTACAAATAAAAAGTAAAATAGAAAGTAATTATTTTAAATTCGTCTCATACACAATTTTTTTTATTATTTTGTGTACGCTTATTTTCACCGATTCATGGCTTCATCCCCGGCTAGTGCGCGTGCAAGAGTGGAAGTGGAGTCCCAAAAATGGAAAAACAATTAAAGTACAATATCTATATCTAAATAATCATAATGGAGTAAAAAATTAAAAAATAATCATGTAAAATAATTTTTTTTTTTTTCAATTTTTTAATTTTTATTTTCACTCTCTCCCCTACTTATTAGGGATTATATTGAAGATTGAAATTTATTTAAAAATAATAATATTGTAATAAATAATCATAACTAATAAGTCTATGCTAATTTTTCATTTTTCATTTTTTGGTGCGTTTGTAATATTAGTTTTGTAAAGTTTCGACACGTTAATCATAAATTTTTTATATTAGTAATGTATAAAATTGACAAAATTATACATGTCTTTTCTATAATATGTTTATTACTTGTTTTAAAAAAGTTATATTTTTATTTTAATTCTTTAACTTATGTTAAAAAATGTTAATATGTGTAATAATTTCTTTTACTTTAAATAATATAATGTAAATACAAATCGTGATAAGGATAATACAGTTTTGTTGAAATGTTATAGTAAAAATATAATTTGTTTCTAAAATTATTCATTTACCAAACACATAGGATTATCTTTTCAGCTGAATTACAAAATATATTGGAAGTTTCTGCTAAGTTTTTGTCAATAATAACTTAAAATTCTAATATTCAATATAGAATTATATTTTAATTTGAATATAGAAACAAAAAAGAGTCAACGAAAATATATAATTGTCTTATTTAACATTGTATAAATTTATAAATTACTATGACTATATTTATGAATTGAAAATACATATTATTATAAATATAAATTTATTATAAATTATTTTTGATTTATTAGCAATGAAACTGTACTTTAATTTTCATGTTATCACGATCTAAAGTTGGTGGTAACTTATTAGTATTAATTAAAAATCCAAACGTGATACGAACAGAAGTTACTTGTTCAAAATGTAATGCTCATCTTGGCCATGTATTTGATGATGGGCCTGTGCAGAAGATAGACGGATCAAAAAAAAAGAGATTTTGTATCAACTCTGCAGCTATTAAATTTCATGCAGTATGTACAAAAGATGAATGTTAATATGGAATATTCAAATGACATTTAAATTAATATTGTAAATACTAATTTTTAAGATAAATTTCTGTATTTATATAAGAATAAAATTAATTTATTAATCTGCATTATTTAGTTGATTACCTATTATAAAATTAAGTTTAGAAAAATTAATGTGATTATTTGTATATAGGTAAATACTAAATTCATAATTAAATTCTTAACTATAAATTAGTTTTAATTAAATACCTATTAATGTTTACCAATTGTATGAGGTAATTTATTGTCATTGAAAACCGGTAAGTAATGTTCTCTTACGCTACATTCAAATCTAAAAAAATGTATAGTAACCTGCGTAAGCCTTGTGCACTTAATATAATTCCAAATTAATAGAAAACAATTCATTTTTCAGTGACAATCTGTATTTTGCTTGTAAAATACTGAATTTTTTATTATTATTATTAATAATATGTCAATCGGAATAAGCAAAGATTTAATATCTTACACTTCGTTTTACTAAATTTTTTTTGTATAATAGTAACATTATTTTTACAATTGTGAGATACTTTTATATTGTAAAATGAAATCGTTTGATAGATTATTTTTAGTAAAGTTTGTATTCTTAACTTACGGTTTCATGTCTTCAAATTAACAATTTCGCGATTATCACCAAGAAAATAATAATTTTTATAATGAAAAATTTAGTAACTCTTTATTCTATTTTAATTTTGGACTATTAAAAAAAATCTATTTTTCGTTTATAATTTTAAAGTTTATTTTCGTTGCATTTGGGGAACCTTATCAATATTATCGACATAAAATATTTATTCATTTTTATAATTCCGGCCCAGGAATGGACTTTGCTTTACGTATTATTTAAATTTAAGTTTATTCTTTCTTGTCTTCTTTTCTCCATGTCCATTTTCTTTGTTTCTTTTTCTTTTTTTTTAGTTTTCTTATGCACCTTTGTAATTCATAATTTTCCATTTCACCTCTAAATTATTTCATAACTCTCCTGACTATTCTTTTTTATTCTTTATTTCTATCAATATCTCTTTGGTTTCCCTACATTTTCTTATGAGGTGTGTCCAGTTCCCTTTTCTTTCTTGCATAGCATCTGCCTTCCATTTCATCCATACAATAATTATTGCCTGTAGTTATATTTCTACATTTTATTCTTACCACTGTCTTCATATTTACCATCTTTCTCTTTTTTAAGTAACTTTGTAGTCCTACTTCCTTTATCTCCTTATACATCTGGTTGTATCTTGTCCTTTCCATTCTGTTTAACCACTCTTACATCTTGATATTTTTTTCTCTTCTAATCTCTTCATATTTGTCTTTTCCTCTGTTTCCAGTATTCAATCTGTTTTTTGCTCAAACCTATACTATGTAGCCATTTTCCTCCTGGATCTATTTCTCTCCCTGTCTCTAAGTTTCCTCCTTTCTAAACGTTTCCTTGTTAGCCTCTTCTCTGTCTGTTTTCCAACTTTCTTATATTTCTGTACTCTGATTCTCCACTCTTTTCATCTTTAGTTCATTGACCTCTATATTTATCACATATTTTGAGATACTCAAATCCAACCCTCAGGTCTTCTTTTCCTCATATTTCTCCCCCCCGCCCTCATGCACATTTTTACTGATAACTTTTCTTTCTTCCTTGTTTCCTCCACATGTTCTTTATATTTTCCATTTATGCTGAATACGAACCAAAGGTATCTGAAACTGTTCACTACTTCAATCTCTCTTCTTTTCCATTTCCATTTTTCTTCCTTGCTTTTTCTTCTTTTCTGGAAGATTATCATTTTTGTATTCTCCATATTTAATTGTAATTTCCTCTCGTCCAAAATCCTTTTAACGTACTTATCATCATTTACATTGCCTCTGTATTCTCTAATCAAAACTAAGTCATCCACGTAAGCCAGTCGACTATATTTTATCTTCGTTGGTCCTTATTTCTATACCGCCTCGTTTCATTTCTTCTTCTACCCTCGCCATATATATGTTGAATAGTACTGGCCTTAGGCTTTATCTCTGTCTCAATCCCCTCGTCAGCTAGAATTCTTCTGTCTGTTTTTCGCTCTTATCCGTATCTTAATTTCACCATACGTTCTTATTCTATACACCAAGTACGCACTTATTCCACTTCCTTCTATGATCTTCCATAAATTTTCTCTATCCACTATGAAAGCTACTTTTATATCTACGAATAGTGTTTACAATCTTTTCTTTATTACTGCTCACACTAACAAGTAATCCACAATATATATGTTATCCATCATGGACCGTTCTTTTTTGAATCCTGCTTATCCCTGAAAGGTTATCTCATTGATCTCAATCACCTCTTCCAGTGTTATCCTCAGCATGTCAGCACATATTTTATATGCTATTGAGAGCAGCGAGAATTCTCGGTAGTTTCCTGGGTCCATTGTCTCTCCTTTTTGTCGAATACTCCATCGTAATGTTCTCGTCTATACTGTTTATTTTTCTTCTCCTATTCAAATATTTTCATATGACTCTCATTTTTTAGTCTTTTCGGTTCTTTTTCTTCCTTTTTTCTTATTTATTTTTCTCTTTTATCCTTTTTCACTGATTTCTAAGTGCGATATATATCTCCTTCCCTTTTTCCGTTCTTTCCGTTTTTCAGTGCCTTCTTTCCATTCTTACCTTTTTCTTCTTTCTTGAGCAATCTTTGCCTCATAATTTGTTAATACCATCTTTTCACTTTGATTTTCTTTTCCTGTGTTGTATTTCTAATTTTATTTTTATGGTTATCCCATAATTCTTTCATCCCAAATTTTGTCTGTTCTTCCTTGTTGCTGCTATTTGTCATTTCTCTATATTTCTTAATGCTTTCGTTTTATTCTTCTGTCGTCCTCCACTCTTTTCATTTTATAATCACTTTCGAATCTCGTCTTTTACTCAGATGTTTCCGCATATTAGGAAAAGGTCCAACTTCACTCTCTTCTTCAGTCTTCCCCTTAATTTGTTGTTCCTTAACACTAGGTTACCTCTCGCCCTTGGGTACGTTATTTCCCTCTGTTCATCTCCTGTTGCTACTTCATTTAATATTTAACCATTTCCCATCACTCCCTTCACAAAGATTTCTCCATCTTTCTCTACCTTTCAGTCTTTACTTTCCGTTCCTCTTATTTTTCTCTCATTATATTTCTCTTTATAGCTGCTATTCCATATGATCCTTATATTAAAATCTCCCATGATCAATAGATCCGTCTGTCCTGGGTAGTTACCCTCTTCAATCTTTTTTAATTTCTTGTCTATCTTTTTATACATTTCCTAGATGGACAGGGCTATTTTTCCGTCCGTCATTATGAAATTTGTTATTACTATCCCTCCTCCTTTCCGAGTTCTTTCATTTAGATCTCCCAATCTCTGTGCATTCCTACTAAGAAGTCTACCATCGCTCTACTCCTCTCCCTTTCCCTCTTTGCTACTATTATCTCCTATCTCGTATGCTTTAATAGCATTTTTTACATCTCTTTTTGTCTTTCTCTACTCATGTTTCCGCCAGGCACACATAGTCCATACTTCCAATAAACTCCCAGAATTCTATCCTTTCCCAAAATTCCAGCCATATTCCAAAAGATTATTCTTTTCAATTTTTCTTATCTATTCTATGTACCCTTTTCTTTATTTTGGTTTCTGCGTTTTGCGTCGATTCCTCTTCTTTCAACCCTGTCCATTTTCTTCATTTCCTATACCTTTCCTTACCTCTTTTCATGTGTTTCTTTTTTATTCTCTTCCCCCTTCTTTCATCTCCGTTTCTCTCATCTCTCTTGTCTTCTTTCTTCTGCCCTCTTCCTTCTGTCCTCAACTCTCTGTTGCTTGTCTATTCCTTGTGTCGCATTTCTCCTCTGCTCCTCTCAGCATCCTCTCCTGCGTGGTATCGTTCTCCTATCTCATCCACATCTTATTGAAAAAATTCTTCAGCCCCGACTTAGCAAAGAATTTTTACCTTCGCATCTTTTTGATCATGGGTCTTTCTTTACTTTTCTTCTGGGTTTTCTCATTGCCCCATAACTCAGGTCCTGTTCCATTATAATTTAGTGCCATACAGCTTCTTTTTGGTCACTATTGCCTACCTTCTCTTCTCCGCGCTTTCCATCTTAATTATTACTAAATTACCACTACACTAAGAGTTCCTCATTTCTCCTTTGACTTCCAGTCTTTTTTCGCGAAAATCTCCGCCCGTTGGTCACTTCCTGTTTATCCACTTGTTTCCTTTCACCTCTCTTACCATGAAATTTTCCCGTTTATTTTTCTTCTCCCTCTCCATCCACTTTCTCATATTCAATTCCCGCTTTGATAAGGTGGATTTGACAGTACTATACTCTTCCTCCTTCCTCTCCGAACAGCTTCATCGGTTGCTCGCTCTGTTTGTTGGTTTAGTAATCTTGTCAATTTTTTGACTTTCAAACCTTGTTCCCTCTTCCTCACTCTCGTACTTATCTTTTTCTAACTAATTCATTCTTTCTTCTGCCAGTGCTATCCATTCCACCTCTCGTTCCCTTGCTTCTTTCATTTCTTTCACTTCATCTAAATCTTTTACTCTGCTCCCAATTTCTTTTTTATTTCCTCTTCTTTTCTTCCCATTTTCCAAGCATCCTTGTAACTTTTGCGTTCTCTTCCTTACCCACTCCATAAGTTCTCTTCTCTATTTTTTCACATCCTCTCTTTTTCAACCTTTTTTTCTTTTTCTCACTCCTCCCATACTCCCTACCCTTCAAAACTCACATTATTCATATTTTTCTTTATCACCTCCGATGTGGTTTGTCATTTCCTCTCTTAGCGCCTCTACCACTTGCTTTCTTATACAGATTTCCCCTCTTCGGCTTGATGGTCATGTAATCAGTTACGACACTTTGCTCTCTGAGAAAACCACATTTTTAAATCTATTATATTTATTTATTATTTATTATATTCAAAATTGGGAATAAATGTCCTTAAGCTCATACAAAATCTTTCTAATCTCTAATTAAAAGAAGTAGAGGGTCAAGTAAATTTTTTTGAGGAACAGGATTAGGTCTAAGATTGCTCTTCTATCGGTAAAATTACTGCGAAGAATATGAGTTATGAAAAAAGTTCGTATGAATATTATAAGGATTTCAGTTTTTTAATTACCTCATCTGGGTTACTAATTAACCGAATTATTATATACAATGGTAGCAACATTTTAATTTTTATTTAATATGGTTAATTTACTATTGTATTAATTATATATTTGGATAACTATAACTTATTATATAAAAATAGGAAATAAGTGAAAATTAATTAAGTGGATAATGAATACGTGGAAAAGGAAATGACAAGTAAAAAGAAAAAGAACAAAATGGGTGGAACAATTAAAGGAATATTGAAAAAGGAAAATAATAGTGCATGTAGAGTAAATGCAACTGGTAGCACTTCGCTGTTCATCTCAGCATACAGCCCAATTAGTAGGAAGTAATAGACTTGAGATGTTTTGTAATAAGAAAAATAGAAGAGGAGTTGAGGAGTAAAGAAGAAAGAAGTGAGAAAGAGTGAAAGGATACGATAAAGTATATTAATTTCGAAGAAAAGGAAAAAAAGCAGAAGAAACAAATATCAAGAGACCAAGAAATCAAAGAAATGATAAAAGAATGGAGAACTAGAATAAAGGTATGAAGAGTTGTCAAAAAGAACTGGGAAGAACAAAAATGTAAAAGAGAGGGCGTGGAAGAAGATAAAGAGAAGAGAAAAAGAATGAACTAGAGTAAAAGGTGAAAGAGATAACATGGAAAAAGATAGAATTAAGAGGGAAGAAGAGGACAGAAGAAATACATGTATGTTCGAGCTGAAGTAAGATAAGTAGAAAATCAAGAAGGAGTTTAATATTACTCTAAAAGAAATAGATTTTTGGGAAGTAGAGAAAAAGAAATTGGATAAAGACTTTGATGAAAGAAAAGTTATAGATGAAGATATATAAAAAAAGAAAGATTTTGCAGCTATAAAATTTTATGCAGTATGTATGAAAAATGAATGTTAATATGGAATATTCAAATGACATTAAAATTAATATTGGAAATACTTATTTTTAATTTTAAGGATAATGTTCATGATTTGAATTAATGTCGAACTTTCTGAATCTTACGTATAATTTTAATAATATTTTTTAAAAGATAAAGAAACTATGATACACTTTCGTAAATTATTCAAAATGTAATAAAGTGACCGCATCGTGAATGCTACACATTGCTTAACTTGTATACTTTTAAACTCCTAATTAATAATTTTAGATGCATCCATATCTAAGTTTACCCGTTTATAGATTTATTATTTAATGTTGATAATTTACATTTGTTTTACAATGATTCCAAAGTAATATAATGAATTTAACTGATCAATTAGCAATTCCTGCCACCGAGGATCTAGTACCTGGCTTGGGTTACCAAACTGTCATTTTATAAATATTTGTAATACCTTTATAATATTTTGAGAAAACATTTTTGAAATAATAAACTATTCTACTACAGTAATTTGTTATAACATTATAATTTAGCTTTTTTTATTTTTTGTAATGCAAAAATTTTATGATAAAAGTAGTATACTAGTACACATATGCATACATTTTATAAAAACTATATAATTTATATAAGCTTCATCAATAAGCTGTATGCATTAACTGTACTATTACAATTATTATTTAGTTTATTTTTATTTAATATTATTAATGTGAAAAAATTATTTATTATTCAGATAATTATTAATAAATTAATATTAAAAAATAATTTGAATTTTACAATTGCAAAAATCAACTTATTTACTTATTAAATTTATATACTTTCTTAATAATTGTTTATTATCATGCACAAACACCCACATTTTTATATATGTACATTTATTGAGTTAATTAAAATTCGATTAAATATTAGCTGGACAAGGGGGAGACAAATGGAAATATAATTTATCACATGTCTCGCTGTATTTTTTTTTATTAAAAATTTAACCAGTACAATTGAAACATAGTATTAAAACATATTCAAAATTTCCAAGCAATTATCTAATAATTGAAAAAGTTAAAGATTCTTGTGTAAATTGAAAATTCAAAATAATGAGAAATGAATGAAAAACTAAACTTTTTTTTACAGTATTTTAGCGTATGACTTGTTAAATATGGCAATATCACATACCAATTTTAAAACATATATTTATATATACATTTAAGGATAATAAGTTTGTAAATCGAATAAAAATATATGAAATATAATTATGTGTATTTACTAATAATTTAAGAATTCTTAATATATTAAAGTGCAAGGTGCAGAATTCTTATGACACAAGATCATCGTGGAACATCGGCCATGTTGTTGTTGGTTCTCTCATTTAGAGATGACTCCCGCTGAGTGATATTGTTTAAAATTGTATCTACAATCTTTTATCAATATTTTTATAAAAATATTTAAAATTATTTTAATAGATAAATAAATGGTTATTATAATTAACGATATCATTTGTGATTTCGAAAATGGTAAAATATTTCGTTTTAAATGCATATAAAATTATTACAATAACTATTTTAATCGTTTAATCTATTATATTAATATAAAAAATATTTAGTCTCAAGAAGTTGAAGAAACTATGAAACGAATTCAATCTCATAAAGGTGTTGTAGGAACTATCATTGTTAACACTGAAGGTATGTAAAATAATTTGAAATCTAAACAAACATTTTATTTTCACTTTTTATGTAAATAATTAAATATTAATCAAACTGTAGTTGATTTCTTTATTTATAATGTTTCATTTGTATGTATTTATATATTTTTATAGTTATAATTTTTGTTTAATTAAACATTTTATATGAATTGTTGATAAATAGTTGTGAATTCTAATATATTAATTCGCACATTAATAACAGAAACCCACTTATAGGTGTACTTATAAATATCTAAAAATAATATTGTTATTGTTATTGTTATCATCATATTGAATTTTAATAATTATATAAATTTAAATATTATATTTTATAAGATTTAATATAATTTATTATTTTTGATTGTTTTTGAAAATCATTTTATATAGCTCCTTTTAAATAGTGATTTATATCATTTAACTGTTAAAAATTTAGGAATATTTGATTTATAATAATTACTAAATAATTTTTTTTTATACAAGTATTTAAGTAAATAATTGATATTTTTACATTTTTTTTACTTCAATTAATATTTCATAATAATTCAAAATTAAATAATAACTAAGACTAAGTCTATTAAGATTTAAAAGTAAATATTTATGCTTTTATAAATATATATTTTCTTTGCAAATATTTGTAATAAAGGATTACTCTATTTGTATAATTAGTATTAGAATTTTATATTTGAAAGTTAGATAAATCTCAATTTTATAATACAAAAACCTAATTTTTATTTGTGCTTACACTTTTAATACAAATATTTATTAAAAAATTATATATTAATATGTAAAAGAAAACTAAGAGATTGATTGTTTTAAAATGTTATTTTGAAAAAGATTTATATAGTATAATTTGATAGAATATTTGTATTACAATTCATTTCTCTAATAATAAAATTTAAAATTACTAGTAATACAAATACAACAAATAGATATGAATACAATAAAATGTATTTGGTAAAATTTTTTATATTTATTGAATTATATAGAAATATAAAATATGGAATATAAAATTATACTTTGAATTATAAATTTTTTAAAAATTAAAATACTAAAAGAATTTACTAGCAGTGTTTACACATATTAATTAATAAAATAAATGATAACTAACATAAATTTATTAACTCTATGAAACTATCATAGCAGTGTAT
Organism: Eupristina koningsbergeri; assembly: GCA_018907245.1. Classification (NCBI taxonomy): domain Eukaryota; kingdom Metazoa; phylum Arthropoda; class Insecta; order Hymenoptera; family Agaonidae; genus Eupristina; species Eupristina koningsbergeri. Next base: position 2,262,855 of record JACCHV010002976.1, read on the forward strand.
ATCATCATGTATAGTTTTAGAGAATGATATAACTAATCTTGTAATTGTATATGTTGTTTGTTTATTTAGGAATATTATTGTTACATCAATCAATATTTAACAGTCATTATTGCATACATATTATCACTTTATTTTATATACTGGTTTTATTTAATATTATCTGAAATTTACCTTTAAACAAATTAACTTATTTTTTGTATCATTTTAATTAATTATTTAAAAGAACAAAAATTTATAAATTGTTTCATAAAATTTCATATTTTTATTTTCTTATAATATTTTTACATACATTTCTATTTTAAACAATTTATTTTTTATTTTAAATTATAATGAATAATATAAGTTAAATATATTGTTCAGTTTTGAACCATTAACATTTACATGTATTAAGCAAATGTTTCATTCATTTTAATATAGAAAATATTAATGCATATTTGGATAATCTACGTAATAAAATAATATTCTTTTAATTTTGAAAATTTTATTTTGACAGGTATCCCAATTAAATCAACTATGGATAACACAACAACAGTTCAATATGCTGGATTAATTAGTCAATTATCAGATAAAGCTCGTTCTGTGATAAGAGATTTAGATCCAACAAATGATTTAACTTTTCTTCGGATTCGCAGCAAAAAACATGAAATTATGGTTGCTCCAGATAAAGAATTTATTTTAATTGTTGTTCAAAATCCTATCGATTAGAAATATTTTTTTAATATTATAAAAATTGCATATAATAATAATATTTGTTAAATGGGCTCTATGTAAAAAAAATTTTTTTTAAAATAGTAAATTAAAAATATAAATTATAATATCATAATGAAATTTTATTATTTAATTTATCATTATATATATATATATTATACATTGATTTTGTTTGAAGATACAATTTTAAGACTGTATTATGTGTTAAATATTAAAAACTAGTTCTAAATGTATCGAGTATAAAAAGATTCTTAAGAATACTATGAAATTTATTCCCCTGAATCATTTTATTGTATTTAAAAATATAGACAATATTAATATTATTGAAAAAAGATATAATGTAAAGAATGTGGAGGTTAACTAATATATGAAATATCACAAAAGATTAATTCTGTTGGAATTACTTCATGAAATATTTTAGAGCGAATACATATATGCATTGAAAGTTGTTTAGAAAAAAATAATAATTAAGCGGAAGCTTGATGGAATGTCGTATAGACGAACATTCGCGAAATATTATGCTATATTCTACTTTGCCTAAAATATTCCTGAGTATTCAGAACACTTAAAGATAACATGTCTGTTTTCACTGAACAGCAGTGAATAAATTAAAGTCTAGTTTAGAATATGGCTATATCAAAGTTTATCGAAAGTGATCGATGCTGAAAGTTGAAGGCGGGGCCTTCTGTTCCTCATTGATCGTGGAGTTTGCTTGTGTTTTGCTCGGAACGATAATCATAGGTAGCCAAAGGTGTGCCAAGGGATATATGGGATTTTAATTATAGATAAAATGATGTAATCGGAGGATAAAGAACTTTGAACGGAGAAAATTTATTCTATTAATATATATTTAAGCATCGTTGGGGGGGCAACTGTACCAAATTATGCAGTATATGATTGAAGCCGGGATTATGGTGAAGGGTTATAAGCTCTTTATTGATCGTGGAACTAAGCCTTGCTTTGTTTAAAACGATAGATATATGTTACCATAGGAAAATCACGATTGTAACCAAGCTGAAGATATTCTCCTGTGACTAAAAGCGGAAATCTATGTACAATTGATATGACTTGAGTACGCGAGGGACAACCTCTCTCTTCTTCTACATTACTCATTTACCTATTCTGTATAAATCTCTTAATATTTTATTTTCTTCTGATATTATTGCTTTCATTAAAATAAAAACTAGGACTTATCACCAGTAATAAAAATATTTCTTATGGGAAAAAACTAATTTTAATGTAAAGATTATTCATCGATATGCATTAGTGAGACAAAACGAACCTTAAAAACAAGGATAAATGAACATAAAAAAGATAATAACAATACATTTATAGTGGCGGCACACTTATGAGTGCAACCAAGGCATAGATTGGAACAATGTTGATATTTTCGATAGGGAAACTAATTTAAAAAAATATGTTAAATGTGAAAAGGTTCCTTATGGGTGTAGGTTGATAAAAAACACACGTTTTTATAAATTTGTTGCGGTAATGTTTCGACAACTTTCGTTATCTTCTTCAGGCCTAAGTATATTCGAACAGAGATTTTAGCACGACTGTGTTGTCGATTATTAATTTAATTAATTTGATTAAGATGACACAAGTCGTGCTAAAATCTCTGTTCGAATATACTTAGGCCTGAAGAAGACAACGAAAGTTGTCGAAACGTTACCGCAACAAATTTATAAAAACGTGTGTTTTTTATCAACCTACACCCATAAGGAATTTTTTCAAATTTAACATATCTATATGGAGGGTGTTGTTCAAAATTCTATAACTTAATTTCAAAAAACACTTAATTTCGGAAATGATTTATATAAAAATCAACAAAAATACGATTAACCGACAAAAGGACACTCAAATGTTCAATTTCAAATATCGCATGATCCTCAACAACATGATAAATAATATCATGATGTAGTTCATGACGTCATTGAATCATATAAATTGAGGTGATTTTAAATAATGTTTACATTAAAAGTTGTAGCGTTACGATAATTACGTACAATATCATTCATCCTTGTAACATAAAATTAGGTAATTATATTTAAAATAAATAATTTTGTATCCATTAAACATATGTATGTAATAATTGTAATAATTTTTTAATAAATTAGTCTCGACAAGGACAAATGATACCTTGTAGAAATTTATACGAAAAAATAATTCAATAAAGTTGTTTTATTTACACTGCATCTTAACTGGATTTCAAATTTATTTAAATAAACAAGATGGAAGGTGTTTCATATCAAATTTTACAACTTTAACTTTTAATTTTAATTTTAACATGTCCACGAATACATTTCACACATTCTTTGGTAAAAAAACTTTTTTCACAGTTATATGCATTCAGAGAGCAATGAAAACTCATGAAAAAGAACTAAAGAAGGATTTTTTAAAATGTTTTCTTTTATATTTCTTTATATTTTCATAATTTTAAAGTCAACATAAGTTTTTTAATTGAATATAAATATATGTAATAAAATTATGTATAATTAATGAAAAATTAAAATATTAAATATTGAAGGTGTAGAGCACTAATTTTTATAGTTTGGATTATGCCAGGTCTGTTGTTGCTATTTTTCCCGTTTATTTTTGGACCTCCCTGTTATTTTTATGTACCTGTTTCTTTTATTTTTATCTATTTATTTATGTATTTAAAGAGTTGATTCTAGCCCTGTTCTTTTTTGTAGGCCCGTAATAATCTATATTTATTTTGTTAGTAAAAGGATGGAAATTTAAATTATTGTCATTGTTTTTTTCTCACTTCCTTCTTGCTTTTAGGCAGGAGTGACTACCGTTATTCCGATAAACAAAATATCTAAAATATTCATCTGGACTGAATTTGAGGACGTCAATAGATCAATGGAAGGATTGAATGTGACCCAAACTTTTTTTTCTGCAATAATAAACACTTAATTGATTTCAAAATGGTTAAAATTCTATAATTTATAAATTAACTTCCTAAATTTAAATCTATAAATAATTTTTTGCATTCACAAATTACTAAATATTTTCGTTAACGGTATTTTAATATTTTGGTTTTCTTCTATCAAATATCTATATATTACATTCAATCAATGTCTCATGTTAGAATTTCAAATTATTGACATTAAAATTAAATTAAATTAAATTTTTTAGAAATTTTCTTACGTCCAAATATCATTCTATAAATTTAGAATTGGTTTCTAATAAATTACTCCTAGCAATAAAATCTTTATGAAATATTTTGGTTTAATCATAAAGCTTTATTGTTTTATGTACAATATTAAAATTATTACCGAGTTCAACATTTTTTATATCTCCTTTTTTTCTTTTTTAAAAGCTAATAATTTTTGCAATTCTGATTCATTACGTATTATCCCAATTATTAAGGTTTTTTATCTTATCTCAAAGGTAAAATTAATCGACTTTATATAGTACTAACATAATTTACTATAATATTCAGATACACATTTCCTTTAATCTTTTTTGAATTTTTCATTAATAATAGTTTTCTTTGTAGGTATGAAATAATGTACATACTTACAATTCCATTTTTATAGTGGGAGAATGTAAAATCCAAATGTAAAATGAGAGCGTAATAATGTTGTGACGAGACGGCTCCGTTCGCCCTTCACGGGTGAATGACAGAGTCGCGTTCTCGTCAAAAAAAAATTAGAATTAGCCGGGAATAGCGACAGACGGTCTGCTAGGGATCGGCAACATCGACACCAGGTAAAGTCAATAACAACAAAATTTAAATAATAAATTCCACTCAGGGAAGTCCTTTAATGGTCAAGTTCCTTTAAATATAAATAACAAAAAAATAATATTTATTTTGTTCGTACCGATGATAATTAAACTTAATTACAAAAGGGGATCGTCCCCTGAAGGTTGTTGACAAATACAAGACCTTCATGCGACACGTAAACAACGCTATTGTTGTTATTTTGAATTTACGAGTGATTAAACCAATTAATCACTTTACAGATTATTTATTTCTCAACCCTAAATGAAATTTTGTTGACACTACGGTTGACCTCCGGGAGGGTCATCGACAATAATAATCCTCTATCAGTACGGGCTGACGTACGGTTAGCTCCTTGATAAATATCCGAGTGATTAGAATAATTAATCACTTTACAAAAATCTTAGAAATCATTTCAAATATAACAAAGTAATCCGATTTATTTTGCGCATAATTATAACATTGATTGATTGACCAAAATCTCGGAAATCATCGATATAAAATGGAAAAAGAAACCTGAAATAGTGCGGGTAATTATTATACAATTGATTAACAATAATCGCGAGATTTACAGGAAAATAAACCTCAAATAGAGCGAGCAATTATAATAATAATTGCTTAACAATAATCGTGAGGTTTATTAATGTGAGTAAATAAGATTTAATAACGCCAACAGTGACGTGGGTTCTTACATGGAAGAGAAAAAAATAATTATCACCGAGAAAGCCCGGAATATATTTAAATTTTTTTAGGTGCCGAGAAACGGACGGAATGTAGCAATATTGCGAAATCGCAATATTACTCTCAGGCCGCAGAAACCTGTTTCGGCTAGAAAGGCTTATCGTCAACGAAAGCTCCTCTATTAATAAGGATTGAGTCGACACGGTAGTGTGTATGATTCGGAAATTGATCATCACGGTAGCGTGACGATGCAGTTCGTAAAAGGTTGCGGACACGATATCGTAAACAGCGGGAAGATATAAGGAGAAGAGTATATCTGCAGAGAGCCGGAAAGGTCCGAGTTGAGCGCTCCGAGGTGCGACATCACTTCGGTTTCTCGGTGCTTGACGTGCGTGTACGCTGCTGCGTAATCGATCCCGCGCACTGATGCTTCGCGACGCGGTGGTCCGAGCGGGACCTAATCACCATAGAAACATCGAGAGGGGCAAGGGGCCATCTCGAAGTTTCTAGCAACGAGCGTATATCGTTACAATGTAATATGTAAAACCCAATATCACCTGTTATTAGAGGTGTTTCATTTAAGATTTTTGCCATTCCCTAAATTTTTATGCTAAAATAAAAGTAAAATAAGAAAATTTAGTTAATATATTTCGAAGAGAACTCCAAAGATGCACTAACTTAAAAAAAATTTTTTAATATATAACTATTAAAGCATTTAAGATACGTTGTTATTTTAACTCATAAATAGAATCTCCAATCAGATTATTTTTTTGATATCATTTTTGCTATTTATAAAATTATGAAGGTCATTAATGTTTTTATTCAACTTGAATAGGATATTGCACACTCTGCAGAAGTTAAAATAAACTAAATTAATGTGAACTTTCTTGTGATGTCAATTTATTTTGCATTTTTAGTTACAATCTAATAAACTCTCCAAAATTATATAAAGCATTCCTTATCTACGATGATATAGTTTTGTTTATGCTTGGCTAATTTATAGTCAATGTAAACCAACTGGCAACATTTTTAGATAGCCTTGTATTTATAAAGTATTTTGCTTTCATAATACATATCAATGTGATAGAAATATTATCACCTAAATACTCAGCGACTTATAGCGACTTTAAAAACCTGCTATTCTAAGAAGATCTTTTTTCATTTATAAAATTAGATTTATTTTATAGAAGAATTTAAGAATAAGAATGTTTGGATTCTTTTTTATTCGCATAATCGCGTTGGATCAAGTTCATTCTAACGTTTTTATACCAACTTTATAATCCTACTTTCTGTATATAAATAATTATTATTATATGTCTTCGACTTCCTTTCTTGAGACATCTTCGAGGATTATATGAGAATATTTTATCTAATCTGATCATTGTAAGAAAAACCTTATTTAGAAGCCAGCGTTCTCGACTATCTCAGTTTCTCGTGGAAAAAAATCATTTCTATTAGCGTTATTTTTTGTCTTGCAAATAGATCGAGCATGCCTATCAAGATCGACTTTCATTCATTAGAAATGTCGTCATTCGCTTTTTATTATTATCCCACTCCTCATCGTTTTTATATTAGTTTACACTGGGTATTATTTTTCTATATCTTAAAAAAACCTATCGAAACATGGAAAGAATCCGAGGATGTGGATTACTCAAGATTTTGTTTGAATTAAAAATTTTGTTCTTATTTATATTTTTTATTTTTTTTTATTTTTGTACTGTCAACATAAAAGACTTTATTACGATAAGAAATATTGATTGCATTATAATTTATATAAATGGATTAACTTATGTAGATTAATAAATGGTGTTAAATATTTAAAAAATCTTTTGAATTCAATAATTTAATTATAATTATAACTACATCTTTAGTGCAAAAATGAAAATAAATGAAAAAAGTACTGTATAATGAATATGTAATATTATCTTATATATATTTATTTTTTAAACAAAATATTACAGAATACACAAAAAATATGAATATTTGTGTGATTGAATAATATGGAATTAATTTAATCCAAAATCAATACAAATACATCAATATAATATGTTATTGTTATTGATTAGATTAAATTGAATCAAAAGTTTTTAAATAATATTTATAAAATAAACATTGTTTATAAAACATCAAAATTAATGTTATGTTACATCAAAGAAAAATAATGTATACATACAAATATTGAATTATATCCTAAAAATTCATCTTACTCAATAAAAAAAAAATTATTTTATAATGCTAAAAGCAAAAAAACATTTAAAAGATAGTATATTAATATAGAAGTATGTTGAAGAAAAAAAATAATATTCAAAGAAACCTATTATACATATGGAAAATATTTTTTAATGCTAACTATTAAATTAAATTTTACAAATTAAATACGTGAATATTTTACAAACATAATTTTCTAAAATACAAGTTTATTCGAATTGCGCAAGATCCAAGTGGATCAATATAATAATAGTATAAACATCGGTTGCTGCTTATAGAATTTCAGGATAAATTTTATAAATATAAACAAACGTTATTAAAAAATTAATTATAGAAACATAATAAATAACAAAAGCTTTCATTATTTAATAAATACAAAAGATATTTATACTAATTATTAAAAAATTTTAAAATAAATAGTGAAAGGTGAGTTTATAGGTATATAAATGTTTCATTTTTTAATTTATATATTTGATTACAGTACAGAATAAAGCTGTTTTTAATAAATTTTTAAAGTTAAAAAAAAAAATTTTTATATAGATATAAATATTAATTTTTTTAATTGCGGATTGAAATTTATAGAATATAACTGATAAATGAATTTACATTAAAATATTTTTGGTATAAATATTAATATATCTTTTTTTTATACAAATATAAAATTAATTGTTTTACTTTGTATTCAATATTTTAAATATTAAATATTACATATTGTGTATATTAATTTTGAACAAGACCTTTATATTTCTTAACTTTTTATTTTATTACTTAAATTTATAATGTATTTATTTTTTTATTTATATATATATTTTTATTTATATATAGTTATATTTACGTACATAGTTATTATTGTATTTGTATATTCTATAATTAAATATTTAATAATAATTTAAAAAATCTTATGCAATAATTGAAAAAAATACTTTTTTTACGCTTGAAATAAAATACATAATTTAATAATATAATTTTAATCAAATTATAGAAAACTCTAAAATACTTTCTTAGATTTAAATTACAGTTTTAGTAATGTCATACAGTATTATATCCACAATAAGTTTAAAAAATATATCTCCAAATATTTGGTAGTAAACATGCATCAATTTTTAAAAGAAAATGGGTAATAAGTATACAATCTTGAAAGAGTTCAGGACTTTTTGAATTATTAAGAGCCTGATAATAAATATTAATTTTATTGTCTGTTAAGATCATTGTACTTTGTGAATTTATAGATATTATCTTATTTTATTTATATTTAAATTATTAATAGCTACATAGAGATTTAATTTGTTAATTACTATTGACGATTAGATTGTGTAATTGTTGTTGCAATTATGTTTTTAACAGTATTGCTATATATATTTTTATTACATATATATTAAAGCGCATTTTTAAAATATTTGTATTGTAAAAACGATTAATATAATATAAATTGTATAACAGTTTTTAACTATAAAAATAAATTAGTATTTATACACAGATTTAATAAAAATTTTCAGGTCATTTAAATAATATTGCTTCGGTTTATTAAGGGGGAAAATTAAGGAGGCAAAACATTTACAATATATATAGAAAATTGGAAAATATTTGTTCGATTTATGTATAAAATTTTTCTAGTATTGGAATTAAAAATAATTGTAAAAGGGTACGGTTAGATCAATTTAAAAATTTTGTGTGTACACATAGTGGTCACTTCATTTTATTTTAAATAGTTTACGACAGTTCATCGTAGTTTTTCAAAGTTTCAAAATGAGTAAAAAAGTTCTAAATGATAATCACAAAGGCTCAAAATCGAATTTATTACGTAGATCAACGAGTACCAAGATTCTACGTAAATTATAATTTAATATAAGATAGCATGAAATATATAGTAATTGTTGAGTGCAACCGTTGCAAAATTTCAGCCTAAAGAAGATACAGTATTTAGTGTTGAAAAAAATGATGTATTTTGCATTTTTTATTTTTTTAAATGTATTTAGTATAATTAGTGCTGAGGAATTGATTAAACATTGCAAATTAAAAATACCATTTGCTGACACTAGTTGAGCAATTTTAGCCTTTGAAATAAAAATAACGGCTCAATGTGGTATTTATCATGTAAAATCTTGCCGTAGGATTGGAAGAGCTCATGATGTAATTCATCAAATTTTACTTACAATACGACTAATAGGCATTGGAAAGGAAAGACTGAATCTTTTTTGTGGTTTAATGGATTTATAAAAAACATTGTATTCGAAAACTTTTGAAGGATATTATTATAATGTTTGGATCGCTACTGAATCACTATATATTCTACCGCTACTGAATCACTATATATTCTACCGCTACTAATCACTATATATATATTAGAATGTCTTCGTCAGGAAGATTTTCTATAATAATCTATAATAAAGGATACATTTTATAAGTTCATATATCTAATGACTAATTAGAGGTAATAATATGGAGATTCCGCAAACATTTTTATACGGGTAAAGTTTTTCTCAGAGATAAACCTTATAGTTTCTTATCATCTCATGGTGTTTTAACGCCGTTATTCTATAACTTAAAATTAGAGTTCTCTTCAATGAATTATCCAAAACACTATGGGCTCTTCGCTGAATAATCTATTCATATGGATTTTAATTTGCTCCCCAATTTATTTAATTTTATTATCAGATGAAGAAACTATAAATTTGTGTTTACTACTGATGTATAAAAAAAGTTTTGCCAAATTCATATATCAGAGAATGATGAACGTTATCTATATTATGGATAACGCTAACGACTATATTATAAAGAAAAAGCACTTTCTTGCCTTTGAAGACATACTTTCTTGATACAATTACTTATGGTTCGAATTGTGTCGCATTCTTGGAAAATCGTACATTAAAGCAACTGGACCAAGACTATGCAAAATAATTTCCTTATGTACAGAGTATCTGAGGTCTGAAATTTATATGAATGATTCCCTTTATAGTGCTTACAATATCGATGTATTTGAGATGATCGAGCAACTGCTCAATATTCTCAATAAATTGTTGGCCAATATTTTCGAAATTCTTTATAATATGCTATTTGGAGAGACCTTATTAAATCCTAAATCGATTTTACAATAAAATAATATTATCTCAGTGTGTATTGGTTTTCCTCGGATGACGAATTTTGTTTCAAGGTTGTAGTGAAGGAAAAGCTAATATTTTATATCCATTTCATATTTAAATTTTAATTAGATATAAAATATGAATATAACGCCTGTAATAAAAATAACCTCGAGATAGTTGATTCACAAGGCAAATAGTCTATAATTTAAAAATTCTATCACAACAACTGTTTTAGCGAAATCAACATTTTAAAATTACTCCACAATTTTTCATTGCTTACATACATATAATTGTGCACTAATGCCGTATTTAACAGTGAAGGAAAAGATAGAGCATTGGATTAAGCAACTTATTCTCTTTCAAATCACTACTCTATTCGATTCCATGACATAGTTATCTAATGGTTAAATATGCTACCATAAAAACGAATAAACTAGGAATCAGTGGAGGAGTAGTAATTCGCATTGGATGAGATAAGCAAATAACTTTAATAAGATCTGCATAACCTTAATTTACTGTTACATTTATATCGATAAATGAAATATAGAGTTTAGTGTGATATTCTTGCAAATATAAAATAGCACCGAGTTAGTCTTATGATATGCTAGCATCTTAAAAAATCAATAAATTAAATAAATTAAAAATTTTAAATAAGATTTATAGGAATTATTTCGTAATAGAAAAGAAGTATAGTGTGGTTTATAGAAGATATACTATTGAACTAAAAAAATTGAAGGGTACCATTTCACTGACAAAATCAAGAAGTCTCATTAATAAGCTTGATGTTGGTGTAAGAGTTTACCTTACTTAATCATTTAAACGGTTTTGTAACACCCATTCTGTATATATATTTTTATATGTTTCTACTTGATAACGATTTTTCATTATTTATAACATTTCTTTATATATTCTGAAACACAGTCAAGTATTATTGCAATAAACATTGAATCTTAGAAAAAAAATATGTGAATATTAATATTAATTATTAAGAAAAAATATATTTATAATCTACGAATGATAATAATAACAATAAAAAAATAATATGATCTATGAAATCTTCTTTATTTTACAGCTGGATATGACGAGTAAAGTTATAAATGCTACATTTGTGTTATGTTTTATTTTTCTTTATGCTGTACATACATTAGGACGCTTTTCTCTGAATAATAATAATCCTGGTTATTTTAATATTGGTGGAATGCTTTCGAATCATCAAAATGAAGCATTTTTTAATGAAACTATAGATGTAAGTTAAATTATGTTTCTTTTATTTAATATCATAGTTATTCACATTATTTGTAATAAATTGTAATTTGTTATTGAAATAAACAGAGGAAGTATATCAAAGTAGTATATGAATAAGATATTTATTTCTTAAACACTTTAAATAACTGTTACAATGTTCAGATCGGTGTTCGGATCGGGGAATTTTGAGATCATTGACGGATCTAATAAAGAAAAATAACAATTGGTGTGCTTCCTGCGTTAATAAAGTTTTGCACGCACAAATAATTTGTTTATGAAAAATTACGACGTTACGTTACCATGACGCGCAGTGTTTCGCTTTAAGCAATATGTGCTCACACTGCTTTAGCAACAAGATTTTTCGCATTTTATTGCAAATTATTATTATTGGTTTTATTGGTTGTGGGAAATATATAAGGACGATGATCAAGAAGATATCATTTAAGAATTAATAATTATAGAAATCACATCTCGAGATAAATGTGGTATATTTGGTGTTTGAAATTTCTAGCTGACTAGTTCTACCAGTGGACATGAGCTCTTAATCATTGGACTTCAGAATCGTTATTCATACATTTATTGAAATATATATTCACTAGATTGAAATATATTATACTTATATTTTTTATTGTAATAGTAATAATAATGATTAATGATAAATAAAAATTTTTGGATTTTTTTAAAAATCACTTATATTTGCTTATATGCGTACGTGGTCATATCCTAATAATAAATAATATATAATTTTGGTTAATAAAAAGGTCGTGATTAATATCTTAATTAAATAAAATTTAAATAAAACTGTTTAAGGCAAAATAGAATTATAATTGAATTTTATAATAAGAAGTATTTCATTTTAATATTCTATATTTAACATACACTACATTTGTAATAAAATTTGTATCATTATTATCAACACAATGTATAATTTATTACAGAATTTGAATTTTGATTCCCAATACGTCAACAAAGGTGTTACATATGGACATGTTGTTATTGAAATGGATACAAATCCAATTAGAACTGTTTTGAATGTTTGTAAATTTCTTATATCTAAAAGAGTATTTGCTATTATAGTATCTCATCCACCAATAGGAGAATTATCGCCAGCTGCAGTATCTTACACAAGTGGATTTTATCATATTCCTGTTATTGGTATATCTTCGAGAGAGTCAGCCTTCTCTGATAAAGTGAGTTATATTACATCTTTTCTAATGTTCTTTTTTGAATGATGTGATAATTAATAATCTCATAAAAAAAAAAATTTCAATTGTAATATTGTAAGGAAATAATTATAATTTATCATATGTATAAATCTAAAGACTAAATTATTTGAATTTATAATTAACGAATTATATTTCAAAAATAAAAGTAGTGAATATTGATACATAGAATTATTTTTTTGTAGAAAAATATATTAATTTATCATTATTGGCCTTCTTCTTAATGACATGATTTTTTATACGTAGTCAATTTACTCTTTAAATATTAATTTTTATCTACAAAAAAGTATGTGGAGTAGAAACTTATAAAAACAAAGTACAAATGAAAAAGACTGATTACAGAGTATGAAAATAAATAGTATATCGATTGTTTCATAGACATTGAAAAATATTTTTTTTTTTAATTATCAGAAAAAATCATTATCATTTGCCCATGATGATTTAAGCATAATTACTAATTACGAAAAAAGATATAAAAATTAAGAGGTACATGGAAGACAGATGTTCAAGGTGAACAAAGTAATATATGTGAGATGAATAAAGAGCAGCAAGATGAATAAAGGGTGGTTAGAATAAGCATTAGGTGGACAATAGTCAAACTTAAGATGGAGACAGCCGAAACCATTGAATTTAAATATATGATAAAAGCTAAATTTAAGCACAAGAATAAAAGATAAGAATATCAGAAAAGGCAAAGGATGTTGGGAAGAAGTCACAAAGCAATTTTTTTTTCAGATGAAGCCACCTCGTCCGGGATGAAGGGGCATGACTTGTTGAATTAAAGAGGGGGATAACTTTTAATTAACTTGACATAAATATGTAAATTAATCTGAGAAAAAATATGGATTCTGATTAATTTTAAGCTCTCCATGGGCAAATGAGAATGTGAGGAATGAAGCTAAGCGAGATGAATGTAGGATAAGGGCTTTGACACATGCTTAGCTTGATTACGAGGCCCAAAGTGTGCCGTGACTTTCCCGCCTTCCTTAAAAGTTTAGAATTGAGGTGCTTTACAATGGAGGATCTCATTAAGTTCAGGAAGATTCTGGTGTACTTGCCGAGCACAATTGAAACTGCCACAGTGATAACTAGGCTTTTAAGGCAGAATAAGAGGTATTGGCTGGATATTGTAAAAAAAGGTAGTAGTTAAAGATAATGGTGTTAGTGAATGAGAGGATACGCTCCTTATTGTCTGGTAAAACATGGATTTCATACCTTACTTCTAGATACGTAGAGCCTACTGTATCTATATCAGTTAGAAGAAAGTAGACGTGGTTCTCAAAACCGATATACGGATCGATGATGAGCCCACTATTTTTAATTCTCAGCATGAAAACAAGGGATAAAAACTCTTTCAAGGACGTTGGTACTATAGCTTCAACCAGGATAGATTTTTTGCAAATTAATCAACATCATTGCAAAAGTGCGACTGACATATTTACCAGATGCATTGATACGATATAGGGAATCATTATTAAAAAACTCTATTTATACAAAGTTAGGATAGTGGAATTTAGTAATTATTGCATTGTAATTTTCAGTAATACAGATAAGAATGGAAGTTGTTTTATGGTTTATCGATTTTCAGCATGTTCATTACCGAATCATCGTAGTAGAGAACTGACCACCTTCATTGTTTACTACAAAGATTTGGAAGATAACGACAAAATAATAACTGTCACAGTAGGTTATATTTCTTACGTTAAAAGAATTGATATCCGTGGAAAGTCCTGATATTGATCGGAGAATAAGAGTATAATGGTAAAAAATTAGTATTTGGATATGATATCAATGCTTATCATGATTTGGGATAGCTTAGACACCAATCAAAGGAGGATATCACTCCTCGAGTATCTGTCCACCACTAACATAGACTTATTAGCTATCGATAATAAATCAGCTTTTTAAAACTCCATTATGAAGGAAATAATTGATATAACTTTAGTATTTATGTCAATTAATTGCATACATAAAGACCAGAGCATTTTCGATGAAGTCTTATTGTTTGATAGTTTGATTACAATCGTATAACTTTATGGTTCGTGAGTACTTCTATGAATAAATAACCATACAGGAATTCTATAAGAATCGACTATGGAGAATATAGTGAACAACTGGAGGTTAAATTCAAACATTTTGCCTATACCTGCGATACTGTGTACAATATTGAGTAAAGATTAACCACTCTAATAACTAATTAACAAGATGTTCAATCAAAACTGTTTGCCAAGAATTCAAGGAAAGAGATTCCATGGTGAAATTTATAACTTGAGATACTTTGCAGAAAGTCGAGAAAATTATACTATTTGTCATATTGCTCTAAAAAGTGTGGGCAGAAAAAAATATAAAAATGTTTAAAATCAAATGTTTAAAAACATAATGAGATAACTATTAGGTTACAGGTAGAAGAGTTTTTATGAAAACATACGTTGAATCACTGATATTGCCAAATTTTGGCATATTCTAACTCCCTCGATCTAACTGGAATAATTTAATTCGAATAAATGGTAGTAGATGGGTCACAGGTATTTCGGAGACTCTTCTTAAGTTGTTACTGGTTTATTTCCTAAATTTTAAAATGGATACAAACAGTACTAGATAACATAATCCATGGTACGGTATCTGATTAGAACCAGGCAAAGGAAATAATAGGACCCTCAAGCAACATGAAAGCTCTGCAAAGCTTCAAACCAAACAAAGCTGCAGGATCTAATGATATCTCCGGTACCTTTTCAAAAATGAGGAGATACGTTAATGATAACGTTATCCAGATTACTTACTAGTCTAGAAAATAAATAGATATCCATTTCTTGGTGTATAGCAAAGTTTTTTTTCATACCTAAGGCAAGTAGGGCTCATCATAACTCATCAAGCGATTGCAGGATTATCTATTTAATGTACTTTATATCGAACACAATAGAGAGACTACTGAATATATAAATCAGGTACAGGATATTGGAATGCAAGTCATTGCATTACTGATAGCACGTTTATGAATCTGGAAAATCTGATGATACTGCTCTGGTGGAATCTGTAGGACAATTCAAACAAGGTTGAAGGTTGGATTTTGGTATTAATATTAGATGTGTATGGGACCTTTGAGTAGGCCACATGAGAGTAAATTTTTATTACGGTGATAGCCAGAGGAACCCCTGATACCCAGCAAGGTTGCCCTCTACCCTACTACTGTTACTATAGTACACTATACTAGAAAGCAATTTACTTTGATAGAAATTTTCAAAAAGGACGTCATGGAGATAATCTGTATATAAATAAATGATAAGGCGATTAAAGCATTAGTTTTAGAACAGAGTGATTTATATTATACCTGCATTTATGACATAAATAGACAATCAGATTAGCTTATGGAAAAGAGTAAATAATATAAAGTTTTTCTAATGAAATAAATTTGAATAAAAAACATTAATATATAACAGAAATATAAAATTAAAAATAACATTGAGAAATATCACACTGCTATATCTCTACCATATATTGAAATTTGAAATGCTTTGTTACGTCTCAATATATCTTAGGCATATAAATGAATATTTAATAAATTTTCTATATAAAAATTAATTTAATCGGCTTATTAAGCGATAACTTAATTTATTTAAAATATGATATTAATATTATAAAAAATATTTTATAAGAATATTATTTTTATAGAATATTCATGTTTCATTTCTTCGAACTGTACCACCATATTCACATCAGGCAGATGTTTGGCTTGAATTATTAAGGTATTTCAATTATATGAAAGTTATATTTATACATAGCTCAAATACCGATGGAAGAAGCGTGCTTGGAAGGTTTCAATCAGAATCTCAAATTCTTGAGGATGATATGGAAATAAAAATACAAGTAACGAATTATAAATAATTCTTTTATATGAATGCACTGATGAAATATACTGATGAAAATTATAATTTTTAAATCATTTATTTTTACATAATTATAATAAATTATTCAGAAATTCATTAAGAAAGACATCCTCCATGTTATATTACATTATATGAAATAAAAATTCTTTGTAGTCATTTATTCAATATAAATTTTTATTGATTATTAGTTGTCAACGTTCAGATAATATATTTTTTTATGAATAAAAAAATTCAATAATATAAAAATACTAGACAGAGAATAAAATTATAGAAAAAGAGAAATTTCTAAAATGTTATACATACAAATTGATTATAATATTTGTTAGAGCTTACTGTAACTGTTAGTTTATAAAGAGAAATTAATAAGAAAACAAAGGAGTTAAGGTACTATAAATAATTAAAGAGCTTATATTGTATTTTTCGTGGTTCACTTTATTGAAAAAAATTACTATTAATTTATTAAAACCCGGCAAAAAAAACTCCGCTTGGGAGGAAAAGCCATCCGCAGGTTCCCTGTAGATGATCCCGCGGCTCCGTTGAAGTCATACGGGGGAGAGTAAAGCCGCTTTTTTCCTCGTCGAGGTGACGCGTATCACCGCCGTCTTTGATGAATCTATGGGTGGTGTCGGGCGCCACTATCTCAAGCATTTCCTTTACAGAATACACCTCGTCGCAGCGCAGGGAACCGGATTAACTACATTAACACGCTGCTAGACAATCAGATCACACCAAATCGCGAGATTCCAAGCGAATCCTTTACATATATGCTGATATGTTTATAATGAATTTTGATGTTCAAAGAGCAGTTCGAGAACGAGTGCGTGCCGCAGCTGCTCATTTTGTCGCCAAAACCCTTCATGCCCGGGTCTTCCTCATGAAACGCAATAAATTATCCCGGCGTCGAATGTTTTCGAGAAACAGAACAATTAAACTGGATGCACAGTTGCAATTGCACTTTGAGATAATCCTGTCAGAGACTCGACCTGGGTTTTCTGGCGTACAAACTCAGATGCAAACTTCGGGACTCATCTGAGTTTGCACGCCAGCAAACCCAGATCGAGTCCCGAAAAATATTATTAAAAGACCAAAATGCACAAATTTTGAAATCCTCAATATAAATATTTACTTTCGACTAATATTTTTTTCAGTATAGTTAAGCTTTAAGCTGTCATAATGAAACTTATACATCAAAATTTTCACAAATTATATTGAGCTAACTGTATTTATTAATTTAGAAATCTTTCCGTTGTATAGTGTGTATTTATTTTATTTTTTATATAATTTTATAATGTTTTAATAAAATCCTGATGATAGTTATCATAAGTCCGATCTTAAAATAAAAATTGTTGTTTTCTTTAAATACAAGAAGAATCTCGTTTCATTTTATTAAACAAATAAAGGTTTTTTCAATTGTTTAAATAATATATATATACTGAAATCAATTTCAAGAATATATTATTGACTGAACAATGACAGATCATCATATATTAATAATAAGAAATAATGATTTAATATGCAACGAAATTCATGCATACATGGTTCGACATAGCAGGGGAATCATGGTGTGTTAATTCATGCCAGGATATTTGATAACGCAGACACACTTATAAGACAATATGGATTATAATGCAACTAGGTTAGCTTGATAAGGCAAGCTAAGGAAGGGACAGACCTAGTGCTCAACAATACAATGATCGTTAAGTCCAGCAGCCAAACTTTTCATTTATAGTGGTGACATAAGGGTTTTTATAGCTTTTTTGCCTCAGCTACAATATACATCGAGATGTAACATTTCGTATTGAAGTACTTTCCGTACCGTGGCGGCAAACAATTACAAGCAAACATGCAGTAAAGCGTTTGGCGAATCTGACCTATGCCCTTGTGAATGCGCATTTTAGTTCATGTAATTTTATACTGTGGTCGGTGTCGTTACAGATATAAGAAAACTAATTATTCATTCAAAAATATGATATTGGTACATAAATTTTCATATATCTTTGTAAATTTTTGACTTTTAAATAATTAAATACTTACATTAAGCCAATAGGGTTTCAACTTTCATTCTAAAATTCTGCCTTTCATCAATTTTATTTACATCCGATGTTATCTTTTTCCGCTTGTTTGATTTCTATTTTTCATTACTTTAGAACATTTGTTATTAATTTCGATATTTAATTTATTTTTTTTAGAACTTATTCATTATTAACTAGAATTTTTATCTTGTATTCAATTTGTAAACTGGTGTTATATCTCAGTACAATAAATGAGATATAAATTAAACATCAACTAAATATTAATGTAAAAGTTACTTTTATTCATAAATTCTTTATAATTATAAAATTATAATTAAATTGTTAAATTTAACTATTATTTAACACAGACTAGTAAGAATAAAAAATAAGAATATTTTATCGCAAAATTTAGATTCGAACATTAACTTAAAGATATCGAATATAATAATTACAATTTTATTTGATCGATGATCTCGGTTTATTTTGCTAATAAGATGATTTGAGAATTCTCGAGTGTCCAAAAAGAGAGATGTTGATGTAGAATAACTGCTAGTAGCCCACTGTTACCATTCCAAAATATTTTGGTTTGGAGATCCCAGTTGTAATATGAATCAGTATTTGTGTTAAAGAAATAAAAGTTGATGCAAGTACAAGTTTTCGGTCGTACTTAGTGCACTAGTTAAAATTATTTCAAACGATTATCAAAACGGCAAAAAGCAGAGGTTCTCCCTTTTGCATATCTTTTATAACTTTTTAGTTTTCCTGACACCGTAACACCTTTCGTGATAAGATGGGGTAAGCAGGTGATTTACTTCTAATTGATAATCTTTGTTATTGTTACCTGGATAATTTTATTTATTATCATGATTTGAGAGAAGCCGCAGTTTTGGATTTTACATCATAATGTAGTTAGGTTTAATTTTCTATGATAAATTGTTTTTATTTATTTCCATTGTAATGATTGGAGTTCAAAAAATTTAATTTATATAAAGTTCTCTTATAAAAATATAATTAAATTATTGTTTATAAGTAAACAGAATAACATTATTTCATATATAAATTGTTAAAAATATATATAATTATTAAATATATATAAATATAACAATAAGCAAAGGAAGTTTATTTTTTATACGTATTTTAGGTTGAATACGTTGTCGAATTTGATCCAGGCTTAGTTAATTTTAAGAAGGAATTATTGGAATTAAAAAATGCTCAATCTAGAGTGTATTTAATGTATGCATCGTAAGTATTAAAAATGATTTTTGTAGACATGGATTTAGAAAAGAAAATATTTAAATTGTCACGATTAGCTTTCCTAACGCCGGGATGAACACTCACCGACGTCCGGGTTCGCGGTGTTTCTTTGTCAGGGTGAAGGACTTGGATTAAAAGAAAATACAATTCGGCTAAGTAGTATTTAATATAATAAAAGAATTGGGATACATGATTAGAATACGCGGCGCGTTTCAGTTAATTACAGTACAGAAACCCGACAATTTATTACGCGGCGAGGATTTTATACGTAAGCATATAGCCCGAAATGATTTTACATAACATATTTACAATAATTTTTCTAAAATGTTTATAATAATACTTTACAAAATTACTTTTACATTCAAATTAGTCACGAATTTTCCGAATTTCCGCCATCCAACGGCAAGGGGTCTCATTACTACAGCGATCTCTGCGCGAGGTGGTCAGTCGGCCGGGGGCACACCTCTCGGTCGGACCTGTCTTCACCAAGTTCCGGTACCTATCCAGAAGCCAGGTTTCGTCACAGTTCCTCGGTCTTAGCCCCCACCGATGAGGAGGATACCGTTAGTTTTCTGAATCACCTCATCTACGGGGATGATGAGTAAGGACGGCGGGTCGGGAAACACTGAATCACCAGAGTTCTTCCACGGCGAGATCATCGGTTGAATTTTGAGAGGGGGGTCGGACGTAAGACATGAATCTTCAGGTTCTTCGTTCGGGCCAGCCTTTTCGATTCTGACTCCCCTCGAGGCACCAGGATGCGAGTGGGAGTCGACAGCAAGCATCCACTGACTTCTGGGGGGGGGCGTGCCCTCATTTAAGGGCTGAAAAGCGACGGTGGGGGAGCGGCGGCTCATTTGAGCGCTGAGCTTGGATGCTGGAGGGGCGCTGCTGTACTGCACGGTGAACATGCAGCCGTTTTCTTTGACTGCGCGTCGGTGGGGGTGTGATGGTGGTGGATTCGATGGTGTGTTTACGCGGGAGATTTTATCGTATCGATATAGCCGTCTCAAAATTATTTTTTAAACATTTTATTTATTACTCCTTATACTATGATGAACAAATAATTTTAGAAATTTATATACTTTTATTAACCAATTTTTTTAATTTTATTTGATAAAATTGAATAAGTTTTTTTAAATACACTTCTACATGAATGATAGTTAATTAAATTTAAAACACTTTTTTATTTTCTTAAAAATATTATATTATCGGAAATAATACAGTAAATTTCGAAAAAAGCGAAAACAAAAAATTGAAATAAAATAATTTTGTTTTTACAAACTGGTTTGACATTTTAGTTAATCGATATTTTTAACAATCAATAAGCAAATAAAATAAAAAAATTTTCTACTTATGGCTATATTAGTTTGTGTATTTAGATATAGTCATACTGTTATATATATTTTTTTATTATTAGTCTGTATATTAAAGGAAATTGTAAATGAAATTTTAACTAAAGATTAATGTAATAGTTACCATTTATTAAAGAATTCTTTAGTATTATAAAAATTACTAAGTTATATTTAACAATTTTACTATTATTTAACCGAGACTAGTAATAATCAATAATAAGACTATTTTATTGCAAAATTTAGATTCGAACGTTAACTTAAAGATGTAGAATATAATAATTACAATTTTACTTGATCGCTGATCTCGGTTTGTTTTGCTAATAAGATGATTTGAAGATTCTCGAGTGTCCAAAAAGAGAGATGTTGATGTAGAATAACTGCTAGCAACGTACTGTCACTACTTCAATGAGTTCGAAACTGGAGATTCCAGTTGTGTTCTAGTTGTTTGTATTGAAGAAGTAAATTATGATCCACGTATAAGTTTTGTCCGTAATTAGTGAACTTGTTAAATATATTCTAAACGATTGTAAAAATAGCAAAAGCAAAAGCTCTTTCCTTTTGCACGTCTTTTATAACCTTTTCATTTTTCTTAATACCCTTCGTAATAAGATAGATCAATAAGGTAGTTTCCCTCTAATTGATAATCTCCATTATTGTTGTTTCAAGAATTTTTATCTATTTTTCACGGCTTGACGGAAGCTGTACTTTCAGATTTAAATTCGTAATATAATTAAAAGCTGTATCTATCATGAGTTAGGTTTGATTTTCTTCAAATTTATTTATTGATATATTGTTTTTGCTTATCTCTATCGTAGTGACGTGAGAATGATCGGACTTTTAAATATTTCAAAAAAGATCTTATACGAAGCATGTTGCATACATTTTATTATCGGGAATATTATTGTATTTTTCTTTCTATTTTACGATAATTAAATTCTGAAAAATTTTGAAACATAACATTATTGACATTTTAACGTGTTTTCGTATATGAATTTCTCATACATCGTTGCTTTTTCTTTCCTATAGGATTATTTTTATTTAACTTACGAATTATAATACCATTATACTCATTTCTTTTTCTTACCCTATCATTTTTTTTATATATAAAAATATATAATTTAAGTAAAATCTTAAAAGAAAAAGATATCGTCTAGGATGTATTGTAATAAAATCAAAATTTATTCATCCACAAAGACAGATTAATTAAATAATTTGATGTTTTAATAATTGTTCCTGTCGAATAGACTTATTCAATTATTAATGATAATTCAATTTTCTATAATAATTCGCATTTATAAATTTATAATTCATAAATTTTTTTATTATTAAATTATATATATACATGGTGCATCGATGAAGTATCGAGTTTTTTTTCATTTTGCACCTATTCGTCGTAGAAGCTTAGGAGGGGTCTTAAAATGTCGACAAACTCTTTCCGCATTTGTCCCTTTTTTTTGTTTTTTTTTGACAATTTGAAGCGGCAGAATTTTACTTCGCGCGAAGAGTGTTTTTCAGTTTTTTGACACAGCGCAATAAAGCGACTACTTGAACAGCGTTACGCGATAAAATTTTGTTTTCAATTACAAAAAAACAGTGTAGAAACCTATAAAATGTTGCAACAAGCATATGGACATAATTGCATGTCAAAATCGCAATGTGGAAAATGGCACAGAGCTTTTAAAGAGGGCCGAGAAAGAATCATCGACCAGCCTCTAACTGGGCGTCCAAAAAGCTTTCGAATGGCTAAAAACACCCGGCGCGTGTTAGAAATTTAAAATTTGGACTGTCGATTAACAGTTTAAGCAATTCAGAAAAAACTGAATTTAACGCGATCTACAGTATACAACATAGTGCAATAAAATTTATAAATATCGAAATTTTTGAAAAACATCAAAGCTGAAGAGTTTGAAATGCATTTGAAATTTGAAAAACACGCCTTCAAAAATATTTTAATACAGGCGGAAATTATTTTAAAGAATTTAAAATTTTTATTTTACCCTGTTTATAAGTTCACCAATAAATCATTTTTCAAAAAAGAAAGGTAGGAATTTTTTTTTTTAATCTTTAAATAAAACATTCTCGCGTAGTGGTTTTCCACTAATCGCTTCAGTGCGCAAAGTCAAAGTCAAAAATTTGAAAAACACTCTTCACACGAAGTAAAATCCTGCCACACCTAATTATCGAAAAAACAAGAAAAAAGGGGGAAAATGCGGAAAGAGTTTGTCGACATTTTAAGAGCCCTCTCGAATTTCTACGATGAATAGGCGCAAAATGAAAAAAAAACTCGATACTTCGTGGATGTACCATGTATATATATATACAAAGTATGAATATTGTATAAAATGATTGATGTAATATATTTTATTTTTATTTCATATATATTTATTCATTATCAATAATTAAAATTCAATGTATGTATTTTTTTTTATCTATAAAATATTTCCTGATCTTTTACTGTTTATTATAGTTCTTTTATACATATTTTTTAGATCAGAGGATGCTGAAATCATTTTTCAAAATGCTGCAGATCTAAACATGACGGGAGCTGGGTATGTATGGTTGGTGACTGAGCAAGCCTTATATTCTAAAAATATTCCCGAAGGTGTATTAGGTTTAAAATTAATTAATGCAACGAATGAAGAAAGCCATATCAAAGATAGTTTGTAAGTAATATATATATTATAATATAGAGTTACTCTCCTTTATACTTTTTGATAATTATTCTTTAAAAGTTTTATAATTATTAATTATGATTACTAGTAATAATAATATTATATAATGATATAATATAATGCAGAATGATATATACAATAAATAAAAATTATAATTTAGTTTACAACGGATCTTTTTTAGGTGTGAGTAATATAACAAAAATGTTATATGTTACGTCGACGAATCTATAAGATAGTCTTTGGTCTTATTTAAGGCTATTTTATTAACGATATTATTTTATATAATTAAAAATTACTAAGAAATATATTACATTTATATTAAAAAAATGATATCTACTTTAGTATAATTTAATTCATGTATAAGTTAATAATGCAATAACTGTTACAGAACTACGAAACTAATGTAAATATAAATATTATTCAGAACGTAATGTTCCACTTATACATCATCTTATTTGTTATATTATAATTTTTAACAGCTGATTATAATGAGAGTTAAAATTTTGTGTGTCCTTTTATTGGTTCAAAGTAATCTTGTTTGTTTTATACATACTATTTGTTTGAAAAACATAAAATCAAAAAATCAAGGATTTATACGTTTGTTCTAGAAATTTGGAAAATTATTGCTTTTCAAAGAATCCAGAACAAACTTTGATGGTTTGATGCGTAAAATTGCAAATTTTATGAACTTGTACCATTAATTCCCGTCTTCTGGCTCATTCAACCTTGGACTGTGCTGGGGTCGATATATAGTGATATTATAGCGGTTTATTAAATTGTCATTAAAGCAAACATTAAATGGTCGATGGTTTCTAATCCTTGTCTCATTATTTATATTCATTTTGTTTTTCTATTGTCACCTACACTGTGTAGGTCACTGACCCGTGATACGTCGTAACAGTATTGATTTTTATTAAATTCAAATTGTCTATATGAAATCATTTGTCCGATAATAAAATGGTTTGATATATAAAGTTATATATAATATTTACCTATTACTACTTTTTTTATTGTATGTAATGATTAAAACATCTAAGAAAGATTAAAATGTATTGTTTTATATTTCAAAATAAATTATAGATTACTGTTATAGGTATTGAAAATATTTAAAATGAACCTGATTTAGTCCTTTTCAAAGTAAAAAATAGAATATTTTTAACAGAATAGTAAAAAGGTCCTATCATTTTTCAGTTTATCTAAACAATCTGTTTCCAGATCCCTCATTATACAGTCTGCTAAAAGGGGATAAAGGGGTGAGCCCCTAGGAGTTCTAAATATTTGTTTATAATATTTTATATGGAATTTAAAATATATGTTTTTGAATAAAAATTTTGAAATATTTGTTTTAGAATTAAATGAGATAGAATTATTGTTGTGTATATTCGTTATTCTTTTTTCAAGGTTAATTATATCTCAATTTTAAGGTATCTTGGTGAATAAAGAGCTTATATCTCACCACCTAAGTATGTATAAGAATTATAAAATAGCAAAGAGGGGATAAAAGATGATATAAAAGTCAAAGTAAAATACAAAAAGTTAAAAAATTGCTTTTGATTTTTGCCTTGGCCAAGAACATCTTCAATAAATATATTTTGAAACCAAGTTATTATATCAAATACTGAGAACTCTCCAAGCTTAAAATATATTTGGAGTGGTGATAGCATGCTACCAATATAAAATTTACTCACATCGTCCTTTCGCAATATCAAGAATGTGTATGAAGTGACAACCGCTACAACAATTGTATAGCAAGTAACATAAATTATATTCTTCGATGAATAAACTGTAATTTCATTTTGTTATAATCATATTTTTACATTTATTGTTACTACTTTTCTTTAAAATCAACATCTAATTTGTAATTTCTTAATCGCTTGACTTATATTTTAATATTAAATAAATAAATGATAATTTTTATATATAAAATTTACTAAATATTGATTTATATTTCTAAAACATATTGACAAGTAAGAATATATTGTATATACTGATATTTACCATGTCTTTAAACATTTTTTCCCAATAATATCTGTTAGAAAAATACAAAATTATATAGACAAATACCATCACATTTATGCACAATGTGAACATGTAAGAAATCGTTGTTATGTGATATGAAAGTAACGCAAAATAGTTCTTACAGTTCTAAATATGCACAAATATTTTAATAATGAAGAACCTTCATAGATTAAATAAAATTTAATCTTTTCATTTTTTATAAAACCAAAAGTCATATTTCTATTATTTGGCCCTATACTTATAATCTTCATGCTCAGTAACTGAAAAGGGCTTCAACATGCTACTTGCGAATTATTTCGAAAGTAATTATTTCATCATATTAACCGTGAAAATTCCAAACAGTTTTACTACTTATAAAAGAAATTAATAATGGATAATTTCTTTTCATAGTTAAAAGTTTGTATATTTACATAATTTATATTTAAAATTAATTTAATTAAAATATGTGAACAAATATAATGCAAACAAAAGAAATATAATACACATAATGAAAGAATCATAATGATATACTATCTTGAAACAATTTTTAATTCACTTATCATTTAGTATATATTTAATACAATGTTTTAAGACAATATTAATAATTCATTAACTCGTAGAAAAAAAGTATCTTATCGTAGTATCTTACTTTTACATAATATTCATAAAGCTTTAAGAAATGATTAAAATGAATAAACTAATGTTCAAGAGTTATTCATAATAAAGATATTATCCAGTTTTTGTTTAACTTTTTGACTAATTTATATTCGGGTACATCTGTATTGACAGGTAAATATTACTAATCTATGACTAGGCTCGAAGATATTTTATACTATATTATTCAAGTTCTTAAAAATTTTCATAGATACATTTCATTGGATCTAATAAATCAATAAATTCATTAAACGAATTTAAATATATATATATATATAAATACTAGAGATTGTTTTATAATAATCTTATGTGAAATTGTGAGTTTATATGTTATCTGTGTTGAAAATTTAATGAATAAAAATAATTACAAAATTTTATTTCTTCATAAAATGTTACTCAAAATTATAATGTTACTCATACACAAACTTGAGCAAAGATAAATAAAAGTAATATTAAATAATCAATATTAAATTAAGTGTTATATTAATCCATAAAAAAGCTTAATAAAGAAGAATATAATCAAACTAAATTTGAAAATATTAAATCTTCACTATAATTATGAAACGCAAATTTACATTAGTAGGACAAAGCCGATGAGAGAATGTGATTTTAACATTGGAAATTCTAATAAGACATTTATTTAAAGTATTATTATAGTAGTAATAATCATCGAAATAATATAAACAACTTTAAGATAACATTCACAATACACAGGAATATTTAACTAAGAGGAATATTTATTTAAGAGTCAAGTTATTTTTTAAGAATCTTCAGAATTTTTTCATAAATTATCTGAAGTGGTGACATAATGCTGCAAATCTAAAAAGTAATTGAGATTAATTTATATTTACAAAAAACTATAATGAGAATAATCAAGTATTGATATTTTACTATCAGAATCTATGATAACAATAAAAACTTAATGATATTTTAATAATATTAAATTGATTCAATTAGTTCATTTTGATAATATTTTATATTATTTGTATCTTACTGTTTAATTAATTGTAATTTATAGCATTTTTGTATACAAATTTTGTATAAATTATTAGATTCTTATAATAATACTAATGTTGTATTTATTTATAATCAATTAAATCTTGAATCGTTAGAACGCATATAAATATTAGTCTATACACGATATTTATAAATTTAAAATCATGTATCATCGACAATAATTGGTTTAATTAATAACAGCAATCGGTATCTTTTTTAATTATAAATAAACTAGGAAATGAAATTATAACAAAGATTAATAGACATCTGAATTCATTAAAAGTTTGTGTTCTGTACCAAATTGTTAAGAAAGTATGTTGAAATTATTTTGTTAGTGATATAATATGGATGGTAATGATAAAAATGAACTCTTACTTTCTTTCCTTTGTGATAAACTTTGTAACAAATTTGACTCTACATGTCAGAATATGTCAAGGAGCTTCTCATATCTTCTTTTCCCTCTTAGCACGTACTCTTTTGTACATAGATTTTAAAGGAATCTCATAGTGCATATCCAAAATTTAGTCTTCAACATAAAATTTGTGAGGTGATAAAAACGGTAACAAAGTAAAGAATAAAGGATTTTCATAAAATATAATATATATATATAATGAACATTAAATCTAAGTTATTAAATATCAAATAATTATTAGGTAATAATAAAAATATAATAAGAATATGATATTTTAATATAACAAAATATTAATCACATCTTATTTCTAGATAGCATTTGCTTTCTAATCGAGTTTCTTGATTGAAATTTTCTTGATAATAATATTAATATCTTATGTTGTAAATGTTATAGCAATACATATTGGAATATATATATTTCCATTTAAGTTGTTACAATTTACGAACAATAAACAAATGAGATGGTATTGTAAAATAAAGTTTACAAAAGATAGAGAGAGTATTGCTCAAAAAGGGGGTTAGGCACAGTAATCAAATGCCACTAAACTCAAAAAGAGAAAAAATTGAAAATTGAGTTT
Source organism: Eupristina koningsbergeri (assembly GCA_018907245.1). Classification (NCBI taxonomy): domain Eukaryota; kingdom Metazoa; phylum Arthropoda; class Insecta; order Hymenoptera; family Agaonidae; genus Eupristina; species Eupristina koningsbergeri. The sequence continues at coordinate 2,291,544 of JACCHV010002976.1, forward strand.
AACTAAAACCAAGTATATACTATACTTCTATGTATGTGGTGAGAAAATTATCTGCCCATAAGACAGACCTCTATACTATAGGTATTATATAGAAATGAAAGAGTGAGAGTAAAAACGAGTAATGAGGGACTCGTGTATATCACCTCACTCAACCTTTTCATATTAAGAAAGCTAGAATTTGGGAGTACGTCACCTAGTGGCTGAGAGCGGTACTACTTAGCGCGCGATTGCATGAGTTTTGTGTAGGAGTTGTATTAACTTCTTTCTTTCTCAAACAGGTATATTCGAATATCAATTTTTTCAATAGTTCACTAGATGTAATTTGACGCATCACTCATATTGATATTTGTTTTTGGAAATCTTTTCAATTAAATAATTGTTAAATTAAAATAATTTTTTAATAAATGTTTCATGTGAAAAAAAACTTTTATTTCATAATATAAATTAATAAAATAAATTTTATATAAGCATTTTTTTAGGTATGTTTTGGTATCAGCTTTACGTCAAATGAATGAGACAGAAATTATTACTGAAGCACCTCACGATTGCGATAATACTGGTTCTATTTGGGAAACTGGTAAAAAAATTTTTGAGTGAGTATTTTCAAGGTACACATATATTTTTTAAAAATAGTTAAAACTTATAACGTTTATTTATATTTATTTCTTATTCTAATGATTAAAGTATTATCGAATATTTAAAACAATATTTTAAGAATCAATAATTTAACTAAATAATATTATTTATTAAAAATAGATGTATTCTTTATAGAATTATAAATTTAAGATTTTATTGAACAGTTAAAATAAAAAAAATGTATTATGTAAAGTACAATTTTGCTCAAACTTATATCATGTGATTCATTGCAACAAAAAATATTTATTATTTTAATTTTTCAAAAAAGAAATTACAAGAAAAAAGTAGTTACTTCAAGTGAAATTAAAATTTCCATTTTAAAATATACAAGTGAAAATTGATTTCATATATATGAAATTATAACGATAGTTTGATTACTAGCTTAATTTTTTCTAATGCTAATAAGTCTTACACGAATGAAGTGAAATTCAAATTAAAAACAAATTTATATACAAACTTCTGCATTTATTTATATTTTTACTTGTAAATCTTAAATGTCATTTAAAGTTGAATAATAAAATTTAGTTATAATCGATGGCTTAATTATAATTTTTTAAAAATTATATTATTATTTTATAGATATGTGAAACAACAAATTCTTGAAAATGGTGCAACTGGACGAATAGCTTTTGACGATAACGGTGATCGTATGTATGCAGAATATAATATAATAAATGTCAAATCAAATGCACTCGGTTCTGTTGGCCATTACTTTTATTCTGCAGTGAGTTTTTCATTTAATTTATTTATTATAAATAATCAATACATTATCATAAAAATACTTATATACGTTTAGTAGTTAAATAATAATAAGAAATGTGTTGATACTCTAACATTTCGTAGAGCAGATTTCTTACATTTCTCAAGATATTTTTTATTAACAAAAATATATAAATAATTAAAAAAACATAATAACAGAATTTAATATAAAATTATATTTAGTTACTATTTTATAATCATAAAATACTGTACAATACTAATTGCGGAGTCAATAATTACTGTTAAAAACAACCATTCTATACAATATCATGAATGTTTTCAAAATATTACGAACAGAAATGAATACCAAATAACTAAACTACTCAAAAGATGGTCAATATTTTAACATCATATAAGTGAATTCGAATGACAGTCCAGATCATATATAATGATAAACAAGTTTTCCTTCGTTTTTTATATTTCTTTCGCCGACATATCGACAACTAATGCGATGTCCATTTTTAAGACTGAATCAATTTATTATTTTATATTACCATAAATTTGTTTATATATATGATACATTAAGTAAATAACTTCATCTAAAAAATTATTTAAAACAAATTTACTTTACATCAGAATGATGTGTATTCGGGATTTCGTATGAATTTACGAAAAGTAAATTTGAGAGGAGTCCTTCGCAGGTTTATCCTCGGCCAATGATCGTAAATCATCGAGGAAAATGTTAGATGACCTTCCGGAAAAGTTCTTTTCCATAGCCTAATCTGAAAATTTATAATAAAGAAAGTTAGGCGTAAAGGAGGAAGGACGGACACTTCGGTCTTGGTTTCGAATTTATCTACAACATCGAACGGCGACACGATTTTGTGCAGTATTTTCATGCATTTGTTATACCGGCGGATATCGATTTGTTCTGCCTTCTTATATATTTTATTATTGATCTAATATTAACTATTATAGAATCAATTTGCGGATTTTGCGTTTATACGAACTGTGTGATATTGTGAGTGATGTATGTGTGTTTAATGTGTGGGAACGGAGAAAGAGAGGCTGCAGATCGACGACTAGCGAAGTCGTCAAGAAGAAAGCGGGGATGCACGGCGTCCTGACGCAGTCGAGTTGCCTTCAGCAGTAACGACTCACCACCTGCTGCTTCCTTTATAAAGAAATACTCAGCGGAAAGCGACGCAGCTTACGCGGAGGCTATGATTAAACCAACGTTCGCTGAAGATTTTTTACCCCAAAGGATTTTTTTATGCCAGGTAAAATTTGAATAAAATAATATAATAACAAACTGTAATTTAACTCTTGTATATTTCTTTCACAAACTTTTCCTTCACTCTTTCCGAGAAAAATCTTCTACAATGTGTATTGTTTAGTCAATGTTATTCTAATAATGGGCTGTTACGTCCAATCAGGTTGTGCCTTTCTACGCCTACACCAATATAGTACACTAGCGTGGGATAGGCAGATCAGTGGGGAGTGATTTCCAACGGTTATCTATGTTGATAGTTAAGAACGTGTGTGTGTTTGTGGTCAAAAATTGGTGACGTTTGTAGAAAAAGGGATTAAAGAAATAAAGAGGTATATGTAAATTAATAGTTGGTTTATTTTTGCTTACTTTTTTATCTGGATAATATTGCGCAGGAATGGATCTCTCATCCCTACGGATCGTCGTGATGAATTTGTATCTTCTCGAAAATGACACAGTTTTACTTATTTGAAATTTTACAGGAGTCGAAGATACTGACTTTCAAAAGCGAACAATATTTCAGTCGGAAAAATCCTTCGTTTTTATACATGTTTTAAGATAAGGGATGCATTCATCCTTTCTCTTGTTGTTTTCTAGGAAGGGCTGAGTCATGTGATAGAGAATAGCGCAAATCATTCCACTAATAATTGTTGTTTATCGGTGTTGTTTGTGTCATCATTGTACTGTGTTCTATTGTCGTTACTTGTTGTGATATCTTATCGTGTTATACAATTGCATTTTCTTGAATATTAGAGATGCATAACATAAAAATATTTATTCGTGTGATTTCACTTTCTATTCATGTAATGAATCAGATGACGGTACGGTACACAACGAGGCTGAGTCACATGATAATGAATGGTGCAAAACATTTTATTAGTAATTGTTGTTTTTGGTGATAATCGTTTATCGGTGTTGTTTACGTCGTCGTGTGTTGTCGGTGTTTGTATGGAAGTCTTTTATTTGGTATAGTATCTTATCGTATATATATATAATCGAATATACTTGCATAATAGTATAACGTAAAACTATTTACTTATGTGACTTCGTCAATTTAAGAATTTCAATTTAATTTAATTAAATTAATTTTAATTTAATTTAATTTAATTAAATTCAATTTAAGAATTTCCTAGAGTCACAAAAGGAATTATAATAACTATTTAAATTGTTGATGTTCCTTTAATTATTTATGTATGTCTTTAAGTATAAAATTTCTGAATTAATTATTTTTTGTAATCTTTCTAGATATCTCAGTATTAATAAATTTTTTTCCAGTCGATATAATATTTTTGATTTCTAGTATGTAATGAAACAATAGACTAATTGTTTTTTATATGACAATTAATTTTGTAACGCGAAGCGTACACACATACACACACAATCATTATTAACATTTATGCGAGCGAACACACACCGATACACACAAATTGTACAGACACTTTTACACAAACAATCATTATTGCGAATTAAACTGTCATACTACCGTTTAAACTGAGACACACGATCTCTCGCGTCGTTATAGGACACCACCTGGCCGTCCGAAACTTCGCGGGGGTTCTGGAACGTTTCTGAAGGATCACGAACCTGTGCAAGCGTTCGGGAACATTCGGGAGCTTCTCGCTGTTTAGTGATGTACACTCACTCGTTTATACATAGTGCTTATGGGCCTAAAACGGTATAAAAGGCGGCGTACAGAGGTTCTGGGCATTTTACTTCATTCACACTCTTCCGACCGTCCCGATCCTTCGGTGCTGGGTATTGTACGTGACACTGAAACTTTTTTCTCTCACTCTTCCTTCTCGTGTTGGGTATTGTATGCAACTTAATGCTTTTAATTTTGTTTAACCTGTTTTTGTTTCTGCATCCAACTCCTCGTTCCCCGACTGCCGTTATTCCCATTATCAATTAAGCAATTAATTTATTTTCTTTTTTTTTTATTTATTAAATTAAACTCCTTATTTATTTATTTTTTTCTCTTTCTTTTTTTTATTTGTTTTTTTTAATTAGTCTTTTCCTTTTATTTAAACGGGTGAGATGGCCCATTACAATTTTCATTTTTAGATTACGTTTTAAAGACATTGTAATGGAAGATTTAGAAACTAAATGTCTTGAAATACTAAAAAGCAAATATAAATATTTTCTGCTTTTTTATCTGAGATAAATTAACGATACTTTGATTTGTATTTACAATTTTGACTTATACGTGTTAAATAAATATGATGAATATTTAAAGTTCACATATTAAATTGAAAATAATAACAGTCTTAAGTTTTTAGATACATCTATAATTTGTAATAATTTGGGAATATATTCTGAATGAGGGATTTGTGTTTTGTACAAGATTTCTTTATTATGAACGAATACAAATGTAGATAAGCTATATAATATAAGAGTTATACAATACTATTGGTTATTCATTGATTGCTCTTTTGAATTGACTATAATATTTGAAAAAGCTTTTTGTGGTTTTCTTGAATTTAACGGTGCAACTTTTGTCGGTGGAGGCAAGTCAATGTTTCAGTAAGTTGCAGCTACATCATTCCTTTTCCAGTGATGAATGTTATCAAACAAGAATTAAATTAAATAATACAGGAATACACATAAAAGTTAATAGAGTAATTTAGATTACTTATGTGATTAGTTATTAATAGTTCGTTGAAAATATTTACAATTGTATTAATATTAACACTGCAATCGATGTATATTATTGATTGAATATGAATATGTTTAAACTTATCTATTGAATTGGCCGATGGAATAGATAATGTGCTACGTGATTGCTGATTTTTGATACTGTATATTACCAGTTCCGGAAAAATTTGTTTATCGGCGGCTACATACAGCCGATATACCGAAATTTCGAGAAGAATATTTCTCTAAGTTTCGAATTAGTCGAAAGTGAGCGATTTATGATTGGTGACAATAGTCAAGTTGTGTTTGTCGATTTAATGCTTTAAATGTTTGACTGCTAATTTTTCTAATAATTTCCCCTTACATGCACTGTACTTCCGATGCGAGATGGAAGAGATTTTGTATAGAAAGACAATAGTTATTGTTGACCTTCAATTTTTTGTTGAACACTATTTTGATGGCGTAATCTGACGTATCAATCTCGATGTTCAGAGGAACTCGTGGTTGGGGTTGAGATAACATTGTATAATTGAATAAGCTATTCTTTACATCATTTAGCGCTCATTTTACCTCGTCTATCCAGGCGATTAATGAATTGTCTTTTTATCACCTTTTAGGAGATCATCTATTGATTAGTTGGTGTGCTTTGTTCGATATAAAACGACGACAAAAATTGATCATGCCAATGAATTTCCGAAATTCTTTTAGAATCAATGCTCTGCAAACAATTTCTTTATATTTTAAACATCTTCGAGCCATAAAATGTTATAAATTACATAGTATTACATTTAAATGATGGTTTGTTAATTTTTTAAAATTTTAAATCTTAGAAAAATTTTAACTAAAAATTTTTTTAATAAAAACTATATATTTGCGTAGTTAAATTAAAGTTATTGAAATAAGAACTATAATAAATTAATGATAATCGTTGAAATCTTTGACCAGTTTATTTTATACTAAATTTCACAACTTGCATTAATGAATCCAAAATTATAAGGGTGTACATTTGTTGAATATCGTCAGTAAGAGTTTTGAATAAGGAATAGAAAATATTTCGTAACTTTGTCTCTAAAAAATACTGTCCTTGACCTTATAAAATTCTCCAGATTAACTTCAGATTTTCATGCCTTACTTCAACGGTATTTTCCCATGATCGTATTTTATAGAAGTAAAAAATTACGGCTGTTATTATTTAATCGAGTTTTTCGCCACAGTACGAGTTAGAAAATCTCTATTATTTTATTTTAAAAATGATTTTATTATTTTGTTATTCGAAGCGATTCAGTGCAAAATATCCCGAGTTTGGCATTTATGTGGGTTAAAAGAGGATTAAGGAAATATAAAAATATAAAAATGGGGGAGACGGAACCTGAAATATAGGTAGAAACCCTGATCTTAACAATCTTATGGCACATGTTACATGGGTTTTCGAACATTTTGTTATCAAACTTTTATACCCTCTACCAGTTATAACTTCTGTGTATTTCACTAATTCCTTAGTATAAACTTGGAAGTCAGCTCATGTTTTTCTCTTAGATGCGTTTTTTTAGAAACATATTTTCTCATTGTCGTTTCATAACACTTATTAGGAAATTAATTTGTCGCGATGCTTGTATAATTATATTTTCGAGTATTAATCCTCGATAACGCAATTTATACCAGGTTCGATTTTGTCCTAGCTGAAGTGATAAAAGCGTTTCGAACTTTGTAAGCTTCGGTGACGAAATAAATGCAAAGACGTTGGTTAAGGAGGTAAAATATTATTTATTCTGATCAATAAAGAACGAAAGAGAGTGCGCGATTTAGATGTAATATAATCGATTGTGTATCCCATGATTCTAAACGCGATTGCGTACAAGATGATTAGTCGTATCGACGAAATATCTAAGCTTCGTTTAGCATTTGTGATATTGGAGTATTCTCGTGATTTTAATCCATTCAAGATTCGGTGTTAAAAACGAAGTTTAAGTACAAGTGTAAGAAGAAATGTCCATTCTTTTTGTTTCGATTTTACTCATCACCTACGCCAGATGAAGAATTACAAATCCGCAGATCTTCCTTCCAGTGTCCGCGATGTCTTCCAGCTGCTTGATTAGCGCCCTGTCAGCTATCTTCCTTTTTGTCTTTCACCGCGTATTCATTTTCGACTCCAGTGCGAATTTTCATGGGAAAGCGAATGCAGATATTCTTATTACTTGCAAGCTTTATGTTACTCGCCTCTAAGTTGACCCCTTCATCGCCATCTTTCTCATACTTCGTCTTATTTTGCCGATGCATATATTATCTCTTTTCTTCCCAGGGTTCGTCACGTATACGATCTTGGAATGCATATAATAATACATACGTGACATACTATATAGTATTTATATGTTATATTTTCTTGTTTAATATATGCAAATAGAATTAAATAAAGAAAATTAAACTAATTATATAGATGAATTTGATACACTAAATTAAAATAAATCAATAATTTATCACTATGCATACTTTAATGGATATTCTTTTTTGTTTTTAATATAAAATATATTATTTATTTTGCTTATTGTATTGTTTTATTACAGGACAGAGGAAAAATGAAATTAAATATTAATGATTCAAGTATTATATGGCCAGGTAAAATAAAAACTAAACCAGAAGGTTTTCTTATTCCAACTCATTTAAAGGTGCTAACTATTCAAGAAAAGCCATTTGTTTATTTACGAAAAACAACATCGAAAACATGTTTTTTAGATGAAATAATATGCCCAAATTATAATGAAATTTCTAATGAAGAAGGTAATAATTTTATCGCTAAATTAAAATCAATTTAATTCAATTCAAATATTAATTTTTTCAAAAAGAAATTAAAATATTATACTGCTTATAATTACCATGCTAATTCAGATCAAATTATGATAGAATTTACTGTGTGTATTTATAAATTTGTTGTTCATGTTGGCACCATCGGCATATTTTTTTATGCTTTAATTAAGCTTATTCAAGTAATAGTCGACTCGCCAGTGTTCTGTAAGTCAACATACGATAAATCTGATGTTCTATTTGCTAAGCTTTTATATATTCGTTACTTTGTACTTCTTTCTTGCAGGGACTCATTTCTTAGCAATTGCTTCGATTGCGCCTTACTCATCTTTCATAGCCCAGCAGACTTACTCATTGACTAGCTGTGAATAACCTCATTAATTTCAGTTTAGAACAAAGATTTTTTTGAGGTTAGTGGCTTGAATTTCCATTGTCTCTCTTTCTGTCAATTTATTAATTTGTTCATATTAAAGATGATCTTCGTGTCCTTGTATCCATATCAAAGTCAATATTGAGTTGCTTTTAAAAGAGTTTAGGAACTACTTGCATATAATTGATTTCGTAATATTTTATAGGTCAATAATGGTAAATAATATTACTGTCCTGTCTAAGCAGATGAAAATAAGTGTTGCTGTCCTCATCTACTCAGCTGCTACGACGAGAACTCAGATATTCTCCAATCACTACCTGAAATATTGTAGAATGGTGGCTCTGGGAGCACACAATCTGCTCGTACGTAAATACTTCACTTTCAGCTTCCACCTCTCACGTTATGTTCATTTTCAGAGCCATCCATGAACTAGATACTGCCCTGGTTAAGTAGCTTCCAACTAACCTCGTTTCAGGAAGCTCTATCCAAACCTCTATCTATCGAAACAAACGTATTGTTTGTTTTTAGTGTATGTCAGGTGATTTATTATCGATCTCCATAATTTTCGAAGTTGAAGGGCATTATTACTATTGGATGGTTGCTGTTCAGTTGGCTCCTAATACGTCGGTATCTATTAAAAGCGCACGTGATAACTTTGTTATGAAACAGCTGCAACATTTTAATAGCACCCATAGATGTAGTCCTTATTGTTCTGGCCATTCTTCATTATATTTAATAGTTGAACTCTATGTCAATTAATACTTGAATATTTTTTAAATATATTTTTATTTGTTAACAATTTAAAATAAATGATATTTAATCGCAATTTCATAAAATTGTTATCATTTTATAATCTTCACATGTACACAAGAGTTGATCTATTTTATTTTTACAAACTCAATTCGAACATTCAATATAAATTTTAAGAAAATATAAAAGTTTATAATTCATTAATACAATACATTTAAGCTTTATTTAATTTTGTATATAAATATTAAAATGAGTTTTTTACTTATATATTCCATAATATTATCAATATCCCCATGTAACTACATATACGTACATTTATGATAATGTAATTAAGATAATATACATTTTAATATATACAATATTTTTCGTAATTTATAAATTTCAGAAATCAATTGCTGCAAAGGTTATTGTGTAGATTTACTAAAAGAATTATCCAAAACAATAAATTTTACATATAGTTTGTCTCTTTCTCCAGATGGACAATTTGGAAGTTATATTTACAAAAATAATAGTAAGTTATATAGTGTATTAATTTTCATATATTATAAATATTTAAATAAAATAATTATTAAATTATAATTAGATCGTTTTGTAAATCATTTACTTAATTTCATTTAATTATAATTTTTTTTGCTTATTCTATATAACTATATCTTCATAATATTAGAAATAAAAAATAACGAATTGGAAAATGGAATACAGAATTAGCCACTCTTACGTCAAAATTTGTAAGAATTCTTTAATCAGCTTATGTCTTATGATTAATATGAATTTAATTCTAAAATTTTATAAGCGTGGATATAAAAAAAAATCTATATTAATTGATTTTGTTGTACTTTATAAGACCATCATATTATCTATTAGAGTTGACTAATATATATTTGAATACTCTTTGAGAGTTGTTAAAAGAATAAGAACGAAAGCCAGAGAATAATCTTACCAATGCTACTAGATGTCCGTAAAACACAATGTAGTTTGATTATAAAGAAAAAGATTGAAAGAAAAAATATTAAAGAATTAATTAAAAATATTGTGTTGCTGATAAATTCAGTGCAAGTTGATTTAGTCTTGAAATAATAAAAATGAATGTAATATTATATCAATAAAAAATAAGTACTGTTACGGATGTAACGATATATAATAATTCCATTAACTAAACGAATTTTTCGCATAGCCAAAAAGGGATTGCGCAAAGTAATTGCGAAAAGATGAGACACAATGCACACACTTAAATAGTGCTGATAGTTAATAACAACCGCTTACAAACATTATTACCCAAGAGATTGAGAAAAAAATAGCCGAGTTAATAAACTAAAAGCGATAAAATGCGAATTAAGGTCGAAAATGGGAACACCTCCAAGGTGGGAGGACAGAAAGAGTTAGCAATTTTTCTCTATAAATAGAGGGGCTTGTTCTAAGTTCGGGAATCGATTAAAAGATTGAGAATAAGATTAGATTTTCTTAAGATTCGGATTATTGATCAGTGTATCTTCGGGATTTTCGGATAATTGCGAGTAGAAACGAAATAAAGTCAACTTGGCTTAATAATATGGAGTAATTCAATCCCTGTCAAGGACTCTCATCGGTAAAACAATACAATACTCACACGATCGAGTAGTTTCACGGTAAAGCGAGTATTGTAATAATTACGGACACAAACACTTATATGCTAGATTCGCGTCACGAGCCGCTTTAATACATCAAATTTTCTCTTCCGATTTACGATCAATAAATCGGCATCTTAAACGCAAATTGAAAAATTGTATTTTATTTTAACCCTAAAACCTCATAAAGGCTGAAGCGCTTCGATCGATTCAGCTATGGCAGAAAAGAACTGGAAAATCTTAATATAATAAATAAGCGAATAAATAAAGTAGTAAATAAGTCATGCGACAAATAAACGTGATAATATAAATAAATAAATAAGTATATGAATAAGTAATTAGTTACGGTGTATAAATAAATAAATAATTTAATAGAATTATACGTCGTAATAGTAAAATACTAAAATATGTGAGTTATATAAGAAAAATAAATTCTCACACGCATCAGATAAACTATACTTATGATTTTGGTGAACAATTTCAGTAAAGGATGTACTCAATTTCGCCTTTAACCACCTGGCAGACGAAAAACATACTAAGCTCGTATTAGAAGTAGTATAATAAAAATAGCCTTACTATTTTTTCTTGAACAAATACTTATTACATAAAATTTTCAAAAATTTTCATCGAAAAAATTTGTGTCATTAAATAGTATTATTTAGTAATAACTTATTTATTTGCTTCGTATGTGTTATGTCACAATAAGTTTTAGGTTTATAAATGAATATTTAACATATTATAAATGAAAATTTGTGAAACTTTCGAATTGTCTTTGAATAAGTAATAGTTTTCTGATATAATTTTAGATATACGATATATAATTTAGCGCATTAAATGTATACTTGCTGTAAAATATTAATTCATATAAATACACATAATACAGATATCTGAAATTTTATTAAAAAAACCATTCAATCTTCAATTTTTAATTTTAAATTTGAAAAAAAATTATTCAACTCATTTGTAGTTGGAAGAAGAAAACACCCATGCTCGAATCATTTCTAGAGTCATGTAATAGATTATTACATGGTATAAAAATAAAGATTGTAGTGGAGTGGCATACTTTGTTGATGTATTGAAAAAATCATAAAAATAAATTAAACACATTGTTAGTTAATTAATAAACTATTGAAATTTATGATTTGTGGTAACAAAGAATACTAGAAATTAAAGATACATAACAACTGATATATGCGCGTGTTAATCACCCAGGTCCTGGTTTCACACTTAAAATTATTATTTTCCATTTCATATGTAAATTTTAGACAAATATTATATGTATTAAAAGTATTCAAGATCACCTGTAGATGATCTTTATGAATACAACAGATCGTGCCGTCTATAATAAAGTAATGGAGAACAATTGTTTTTATTTTTTTTGTAAATTTAAGCAATCGGATTCCAAGTTATTGTATAAGCATTGTATAATTTTATAAACAAATTTTTGGTAACACAATAGGCTCACCAATATATCGTCTATTTTCTGACATAGTGATGGATGACTTAGAATCTGATTGTCCAAATACACTAAAAAATGAATATATTTGCTTTCCATTATTTTACTATAGATATGTAGATGACACAATCTGTTGCATTCATAAAGAGCATTTACTTTTAATACATATAATAGTCATCTAAAATTTACATACGAAATGAAAAATAATAATTCTATTAATTTCCTTGTCCTTTCTATTATAAAGACTCAAAATAGTAAAATTATTAAGAATTGGCATCGGAAACCTACACAGTCAAATAGGATACTAAATTTCAAATCACACACTGCTTCAAAAGAGAAATATTGTTTACAATTTAATAGATCGAGTCTTCTTATTATCCAACCAATGTTTTCATAAAAGTAATCTGGAGATTGTCAAATCTATCCATATAAAAAAATGATTACCCTGATTATTTTATTAAAAAACATGTTAAAAAACGCATAAGAACACAAGAATATAAAAATAATTGTAATAATAAAAATACTGACAAATTTCATATTTGCATATATTTATCATGCACTCTGTACTAAAGTTTAAAAAGTATGGAATAAATTTAATCCCAAATATAATTAATAAACTAGACTTAGTTATTATAAAAGGTAAGGATAAAACTGAAAAATGGAAAAAAAACAATGTTATATATAAAATTAAATGTAAAGATTATTTATCTGTATATATTTTTAAGACTAAACGAGCTTCAAAAACAAGGATAAATGAACACATTAAAGATAATAATAATACACCTATGGTTGCTGCACACACATATGAATGTAACTACAGTATAAATTTGAATAATATTGTTATTCTTGATAGGAAGACTAATTTCAAAAAACGTTTAATTTCTGAAATGATCTATATTAAAATTAATAATAATACGATAAACCGACTAGAGGACACTCAAATATTAAATTTCAAATATAATATGATCCTCATTAATATGATAAACAATAATATCAACAATAATATCGACATAGTTCTGATGTCGTTGAATCATATAAATTGAGGTTATTTTAAATAATGTTTACATTAAAAGCTATGGTGTTATGATAATACGTCGTACAATATCAATTCATTCTCGTGACGTAAAATTATGTAATTATATTTAAAATAAATAATTTTGTATCCATTAAACGTATGTATGTAATAATTATAATAATTTTTTAATAAATTAGTCTCGACAAGGACAAATGATACCTTGTAGAAATTTATACGAAAAAATAATTCAATAAAGTTGTTTTATTTACATTGAATCTTAACTGGATTTCAAATTTATTTAAATAAATAAAATTAAAGGTGCTTCAAATCAAATTTTACAAAAAATTAGAGCACATTTGAAAAATCTTATTAAAAATATTGAAAAAATGTAAGAGTACATTTTGTAAAATATCTATTTTGTTCATATTATTTCTAATTTTATATATTTAATTTATCACAATTTCCATTAGTATATTATTATAAATATTTTCAGTTTTTAGTTTTAAAAACTTTTTTAATTTTTTAAATTTTTTAAATCATATCACTTTTCAAAAATTTTTTTCATAGAAAAAGTGAAATTAATTGACAATATAGTATATATAAATTAACCTACAAGAGCTATGTAATAAATATATAATCTTTCTAAACCAATTTAGTGAATTAAATATAAAATATATTATAATTATTTATATTATAATCCATTCTGTATCTGAATTATACTTATAAATACTTATAATTATAACTAATTATAATTACACATATATTAATTATACTATGAATTATATATTAAAAGGATTTATGTAACAATGTTTATACTTTTTAAAATAACAGTAATTTTTAATTATAATTCATGTTTTTATATAAAGATACTAATAAAAAAGAATGGACTGGCCTTATAGGAGAAATTGTTGATGAACGTGCAGATATGATTGTGGCACCACTAACAATAAATCCAGAACGTGCAGAATTTATTGAATTTAGTAAACCATTTAAATATCAAGGAATAACAATTCTTGAAAAGAAGGTAATCATAAATGTTATTTTTCATTAAACATTTAACATTTTACATAATTTTTATATTATAATCTACGATGAAAACGTGTCTTTTCAAAACGTCAACGTGACACATCATTATGTTTTCGATCTAAACTCTATACTCAATAAGGATCTTTAACTTATCATTATTAAAAAATAATTAAAGATTAAGAACGTATGATTAGGGAAATCTTTTGGCTATAAAAAGTTACTATGATTTATTAGAAAAGGATTAGTCAATTAATAGATTATTTAATTACTATATAGTTGTAAACTGGGTAAGAAATATAACCATAATCCGATACTAGATTTTGATATATTTATAATTTTTTTTATATTTGATTGTATTTTATTATATTACCTATGTGTAGATTGTATTATAACTATAGTTAATTGATTTACTTTAAAATTAACAACTATTCCATAAACAGAAAGTAGGCAATTAATATAATGTAGTATCATTTATAATAAATTTTCTATCATTTTTATTAATTAAAATACTTTCCAAGTTTAATTATTCATCTTTAATATTCCGCACATGTTTTATAATATAATAATATATACTTCTATGCGTAATAATATTATAAAATTTCTTGTTCTTTATTGAACAATACCAAATTTTTTAAAGATAAAATACCTCCACAAATAAATTAAATTTATATTTTAAAACGTTAAGGAATAATTTTTTTTCTTATTAGGAAAAAAAATTAAAAATGAATTAGTAGTAATTTAATCATTTTTTATTAATAATTTGATTATCAAAATTGTTCATAAAATGTAAATATTCACGAAAAGATGCAGTTGCTGATATTTTATGCTGTTGTATCTTCAATTATTTTATCTTAAAATTATAAATTATATTTCAGCCTTCCCGTTCTTCAACTTTAGTATCTTTTTTACAACCATTTAGCAATACATTATGGATATTAGTTATGGTTTCTGTACATGTTGTGGCACTTGTTTTATACTTATTAGATCGATTTTCACCTTTTGGAAGATATAAACTTGCTAATACGGAGGGAACAGAGGAAGATGCTCTAAATTTGTCAAGTGCAATTTGGTTTGCATGGGGAGTTTTATTAAATAGTGGAATAGGCGAAGGTAATATAAGTTTTTTATTCTTTTTATTATTGAGATAATAATATAGTTTTTTAATTTTTGTTTATACTTTGTCAATTATTATTAGGGAATAGGAGTGAGGGAATAGTGAGCAAGGTGTTGCAAATAAATTATTAAATGATTGAGCCATACAAAAATTAATGGTTAATGAGGTTCCGCGATTTTCGGCATAAAAACCTCTCTCGAGTGAGATGAAAAGCCACGAAATTACATAGATAACATAGAAAATACAACCGAATGCGTTAACGGTGCGGAAGAGACGCTCGATATTGGCTGGCGTCTTCTGCTCCGGAACACCGGTGGAGGAGTCGAGTTTAGATGCCTAACTCGGCTGTATTCCTCACGTCGCTCAGTGTCGCTCGTTGATCACCTGGTGGCCGGACCACTGGGACCGATGATTCTCTCAGAGCATGGGCCCCCTGTAGAGACAAGCCTTGCACTCGTAAGATAACCGCCGCTATCACATCACCAACACACACACACTTATAGGCTCACACAGAAGTGATTCGAAGATGACTGTGGCAGAACGATGATCCGAAGATGCGTTGAGATGCGAGGGAATCGGATTTCGAAACGAGAAAAATACTGAAGAGCGTATAGCAAAATCTCAATGCAAAGTGCATGTTACGTCTCTAGAAGCAAAACGGTTTTCCTCAAAATCCTACCGCAATAAAATCGGAGACCGCCTTCTGATTGTCTTCGAATTCGCGCGGTCACTCTCTGTTATCCTTAAGACGTCGAAGGAAAGAGCAACTGTCGAACAATGTTAATTGCATTTTCAAAAAAACATTTAATGTAATATTGGTTGTAAAGATTTCAACTTAAATTTTTAAAAATTAAATTTAATCATAATCGTTCGCATTAAAATAATATTGTTGTTCAAAATGCTTACAATTCTTAACAGTAAAATTCCATATAATATTATACATATAAATTAATAAAAATAGTTTGATACTATAGTTAAGTATTTTATGGTTTAGATAATGAATTGTGCAAAATAAAAATTACCATATCGAAACACCAGAATCATAAAAAAAATAATTGAATATGACTAAGGAGCTCTTTAAAGGGTAAATATAATATAATAGAGGAGATAACAATATTTTGTTTATAAAAAAAACAAATAAATTTGTTTTGTCAATTGATTAGTCAACATTTTAGTTTATAAAAAAGTTAATTGGAAAGTAGAAAAAAATTAATTAATTTTTAAATAATCATAATTTTCGAGGAAATCTAGGTCCTTGAATAAGTAACTACTTATAAATGGGACACATATGTCCAAACAAATCTAATACATGGATATTTATCAAATAAAAATTTTATATGACAAAAATAAATTGAGTGAGTTACAATGAGTTATTGGTATAATAAGTTATTTAAGTTCCTAGTTTTTTTTCTTAATCTCTATAATTTTAGGTACACCTAGAAGTTTTTCAGCTCGTGTACTGGGAATGGTCTGGGCTGGATTTGCAATGATCATTGTTGCATCATACACGGCTAATTTGGCTGCTTTTTTAGTATTAGAACGACCAAAAACCAAACTTACCGGTATAAACGATGCAAGGGTAGGTAAATTTTGAGTAACAAAATTACTAATGTAGTATTAATATAATGTTGTTATATATTATAATATAAATCTTACATTATTCTCTTAAATAGTGTAATGTTTCAAAATTTAATAATTTTTCCGACAATTATTAATAAAAAATAATATCACATATTTACAAAAAAATTTTTATGGAATTTTTTCGCTCATAAATAGTTTATTTACTTAATCTATTATCGAGTTTATATTTAAGACGTATGAGCTCCAAAAAAATGTTATGTTAGTATTTATAGTTCTTTTTCGGATCAAGCTTGTAGTCACATTGAATTTCATTCCAAGCAAACATCCTTTTAATAAAACTATAGTCAAGACTAAATTTCTATTTGACAGTACATATTTTTCTTTTGATGGTACGTTTTATCAACAAATCTTTGAAACTCTGATGGGCGTACCAATCTCATTCATTTTTGTAGATATAGTAAAACAAGATTTTAAAAGAGAATGCTTAAATATGTTAAATAGCATCATAACTACTTTCTCCTCTTTTATTATAGATAAGTAGATGACACTGTTTGTGTGTGGAAAATAATAAGATTGACATCATATTGAATGTCTGTAATAGTTACTGTACTCATCTGCAATTTATTCACGAGGTCAAAAGGTCCAAATCCTTAAATCTGTTAGTCATTCATTAAATCATAACATGGATCAAAACAAGTATAACTGCATTGTAATGAATTGGTACCAAAAGTCGATCTACTCCAACAGAATTATCAATTTTATTTCACAAATAATAACAAAAAAATAACATTTTAGGAACTAAAAGAAAAATATCGTATATAATCTAGGAGATAGGGCGGTTTCACTTTTCGATATTTGTTATTACAACTGTCACGTATGCAATATAATTATACATTGTTCGTACTAAAAATCGTATATATGACAAACCCTGGGAATAAAAAGCATAATACATGTACCGGCAAATTAAGGCAAAGAATTAGGAAATTGATGATGAAGGGACCGACTTAGAGGTGAGTAACATAAAACTCGTGAATAATAAGGATCTCTGAATCCGTTATTTACTGGACACTCCGTGCTGAAGCTGAAAATAAATATGCGAGGGCCATTTGAAGGACAATAGCTACCTGACGGGGCGCTAATTAAGCGGCTAGGAGGCATCGCGGACCCTGGAGGGAGAAACCACGAATTTGTAATTCTCGGCGGAGGTAATAAGTAAAATAGAACGAAACATATGGGCACTTGAATTTGCAGTTCGACTTGGACTCTAAATTCTCTCTCTCTCTCTCTCTCTCGTTAATTATTGATCAGAATAAATAATATTTTACCTCCTTAATTAATGCCTTTGCATTTATTTCATTACCAAACCTTTTAAAATTCGTAGCACTTTTGCTGCTTCGGATAGGGCAGAATTGAATCTGGTGTAAGTTACTTTATCGTGAATTAATAATTGAAAACATAATTATATAAACATCGCGAAAATTTAAATATATAACACAACAATAATTTAAAAAAAATAATTAAAATTTTACAAACAAATAATAAAATTTTTAAATGCAGAACCTGGAAAACATAGCTTAAATGAAAAAGAAAATGTTCTATTCATTTTCAGAATTTTTGTCACCACTTGTGAAGAAATAAAAAAATATTAAATATATAAATGCTTAGACAAAAAATAAATAAAATAAATTTTTAAAATCTATAATAATTTAAATATTAATTTAATTTCCAAGTATTGCTTTTTCATAACATTTTTGTAATATCTTATTATTTAATATATATTTTACATTATTTTTACATTTATATCGATTTTGAATAATATTTTTATTGTTAATATTACTGTTAATATATCCAAAAATCAATATAAATTGAATATATCAGCATTATAATTTTATTTTCTTGATTATTAAATAAATTACTTTTATTTTTAAGTCTTTCACAACACGAATGAAGATGTAAAATAATAAATTGGATGAAGAGTTGAAGTTGCATCGACGATATAGGTAACAATATAAAAAAGAATTTATAATAATAATTCCGGGCATGTACATATAAATAAAATGATTACATTTTAATAAGTATTTTATAAAATATATTATAATTATGATTAAATTATTAAATATAAATTTTCTAATCTCTTTAAATATTTATTTTTTCATCTATTTTTTTGAATTTTATTAACAAAGTGATTTCTTTATTTGATTGTATTTACTACTAGTATAGAATATAAGTTTCTTATATTTTAGCTATGATTAAATTTACAACATATTATAAACAATACTTAAATATTAATTTTTATAAATTCTAAGATCTATTGCTAGTGACGCATCACAAAGTCCTAAGATTTGAACTGAGTAAAACTATATTTCATTCAAATAAAGCGAAAATGGATCAAATTTGTATCTTCAATTTTGCGACAGAACATGTAAGATGACACATGTCCACTATTCAAAATTAATGAAAGATAAATAACTAGTGAATTGTAAATAATATTGAAAAGACGAAATGAAGTTCAGGTGGATGAAAAAAGAAAAATTAATATAATTTTTAATCAATAATAATATTATTAGTAGTGAAGACTTCTTATTTCGGTCAACTCTCTGAAGATTTTTATGTGAAGTTAGTATGAGTGGAAAATATGTGAGATTAATTAATTATATGTATAATAGTTATTTAAATAACGTGAACGAAAGACGGTACGACTAAACGAAACGATCGATTTTAAATAATTGAAAAACAGAGTAGCTTAAGACGTAGTGTAAGCGACCGTTTTCTTTTTATATAGAAAAAGGTGTCAGTCACAAGGCGACTGTTGCCTTCATCATGAGAATGTTAACATCTGGAGAGAGGAAGAAAGAGGAGAAAGAGATTAGTTATATTAGTTATATTTTTATTATCTACATATTTTGTTGTACAAAATACATGTATTAGTTTATAATTAAATATATTACAGAAAATAAATACAGAGTGAAATATCACAGACACATATAAAATAAATACAATAATTACTTATGGGGTCAGAGCCATTGGATTAGCTGTGTATTATTAGCAAATTAGTCGAGTGACATCTGAGTATTATTTGTTCTCAAGAACGAGTAGGTGCATGCGTATTTTCGACTCGAAGTTCTAAAGTTCACTAATCTATCTTAAGCTGGGAGAAAGGGTGTTCCAAAGATAGGTATTAATGTGAAAAGATATTCTCAACCTCTGCGTTGAGAAGGAGGGAATGTCCAGAGATATCACATTTCTCCTTACAGGCTGAGTAGTTACTTTATAATTCAAAAGTGCAAGAAGTTAGACTGGTAGCTTAGTATTAAGAATCTTCCATAAGAGACATAGAGCAAAATATTGCCTACGACCAGCAGTGCAGTAGTTCATCTTTATAAGGAGAGATGTGCTCGTCCCTTCTTATACCATCTGTATAGCGTATACCGGTGTTGATAAGACGTTGTAGTTTGAGGTCTAGTTCGTCACAGTAGACAAGAGAGCAATAGTCAACCATAGGGAATAACACATATTTCTGGTTTCTTGGTACTTAATATACACACCAATATCGCCTATTTTCGCAGACATGGTAATGAAAGATTTGGAGAGGAATTGTCTTAACATTCTTAAACATCATTACAATTAATCCTCTGTGTTCTATTATAGATATGTAGATGATACTATTTTTTATATAGAAAACAGTAAAGTTAACCTCATTTTAAATATTTTTGACAACTATGATACTTATCTACAATTTACGTATGAATTAGAAACGTCAAAATCTTTGAACTTCCTTGACATTACTATGTACAAAAAAACAATCATATATTCATGAATTGCTGCCAAAAAACGATGTGTTCAAACAGAATTATCAATTTTTTGATAAGCCAAAAGAGAAATATTGTATATAACCTTGTAGACAGGGCAATTTTATTATCTCATAAATGTTACCATAATGATAATTTAAACAAAGTGTGTAATATTCTACATAATAATGACTATCCAGTATACTTCTATAATAAACACATGAATCACAGACTGAGAAAAATTAAATATAATGATTCTCTAGAGAATAATCTTCCAATATCTTTTAACAACATAATTTCTCTTCCATACATAAACAATTTCTATGAAAAAATTAGCAACAAACTAAAAACGTATAATATGCATACTGTCCATAAGATTAACAATAAATTAAACCACATAATAAAATTGGGTAACGACACAAATGGTAAGTAGGAAACAGCTGGCGTTATTTACAAAATAAACTGCAAGGATTATAATGCGACGTATATAAGTGAAACCAAACGTAACTTAAAAAATTAAATTTGTGAACAGAAAAAACAACAAAATACCAACTTGATGATTCAAATTCTTTCTCGAACCAACGAACACATGATAGACTGCAACAATATCAAAATTTTACTCAGAGAACAAAATTACAGAAAGAAACAAATTTCGGAAATGCTACACATTTAACTAAATCGTCACACTGTAAACAGAGAAGAGAACACCAACTTATTAAACTATCAATATAAAAATCTGACGATACTGATGATACGACACACAGCTGATATATAAATTCTACTTAAGCGTACCTTGGTACATTTAAATTTGACCACGTGACAACATAAGTTGTACGAAAATTTTATACTGTTACGATCTATATTTCGCATATATCACTTAATTATATATTTATCGTAACCGATTACTTATAACTACTTATTTTCTTTATTTATTTATTTGTTTTCCGCGTGAGTTTATCTACTCCTTTTTTATTCTTTTATTTTATTACGTGACGAATGCCCAGTTCATTTTTTGCCGTAGCTGAATCGGTCGAAGCGATTCAGCCTTTGTGAGGTTTTAGGATTAAAATAAATATAATTTATTAATTCGCATTAAAATACCGATTTATTGATAATAAATCAGAAGAGAGAATTTGATGTATTCAAATAACTCGTTATGTGAATCTAGTGTCTACGTGTGTGTCCATTTTTAATATAATACTTGCGTTATCGCGAATCAACTCGGATATGTGAGTTTATCGTGTTCTTTTACCGACGAGAATCCCTAGCCAGGATAATTATAACAATGAACCGAATCGAATACCGATGATCAAGAAGAATCCTTCGTTGATGCTCATGTACCTCGATTTATAGAAAAAAACTGATAACTCCTCCTGTCCTCCCACCTGGGGCGTTCCCATTTTTGGCCTTAATTAGTATTTTTGTCGCCTTTAGTTCATTAACCTGGCTACACTTTTCTCAATATCTTGGCCAATACTATTTTTATTAATTATCAGCAATATTTTAATCGCATATTAGCTTCGTTTTCCGCAATTGCTTTGCACAATTCTTTTTAGGTATGCGGAAAATTCGTCAGTTAATGAAATTTATTGTACTCCCTTTCAGCTTACGTTCAAAATAATAATACGGATGTCCGAGACCTCACTCTCCACATTCATGAAATGATCGAGCATGCTATCATGTGCAGAGAGTGTAGTCTTGAACGAAGATACTTTAGCTTTAATTGTCTCCGATCTCTGGGCTCATAAGTTGGTCATCATGATTAATGTCTTGAGCTGCTCTTTGATCTTGATTTGTCTACTATTTATAGTTTTCAACCTCCTCTCGAGTGCTTAAGAATCTAAATGCGTCTCAGCTTGTGAAGATGATAGTGTAGGTACAGCTTTGGAACATAGTTCACTATTAGAAGAGATGAATGATTGCGAAAAAGGTCTAGAGCTGAATCTAAAGATAGTAACAGGAGGGTCCAGGAGCAGTGTAAAAGTAGCATCTTTTTTCCCTTTTATGTTCAATTTGGCTCTTAGGGCTCATTTTGCTAATTTTTTCTGATTTTAATTATTTTAATAATTTATCAAAATTTTACCGTCAGTCAATACCATCGGTGAAAAAAGATATAAAGTGGTACGTACAATTGGCAATGATTGATATCAATAGATGTCGCTGTTTAAAATGATAGATAACAACCTCAAATGGAGCGACTATTTAACAGGCGATCCGTTTAAGTTTAAAAAAAACCAGTATGAGAAATTTCCAATAAAGCAGACAGTAAAGAATGTAGCTTCTAGCATCAAATAGTAGAGGTTGATGTTTGTAAAAAAGGTTAGCAAATGATCTGTAACAAGATAGTTCGGAGGCATAAAAATCAGGAGCAACTCAAAAGATAAATAGAGATAAATGTAATCCAAACTGACGGTACTCATCGAGAGAGAGAGAGAGAAACGTTGCAATCCTGTAGGTGAGTATTGCTTTACTGAAAAAAGAACTTGGCTTACTGTTCGAGGTTTAAATAACTGCATCGAGCAAGGGTATGGGAAGAATACGTAAGATCGCCGTTTTCGATGCACTACATGCGCAGAGTGGCGTTGGTTCGAGGCAAGTAGAACGTATGGGAGAGCGCCTAGTGATAGACATAGCTTACTCGTCGTAATTTAATAAATTTTTATTTTTAAAGAATTAATAAATTAATATATACATATAAATTTACTATCAATATTTAAAGGAATTAAATGGTAAAATTTTATTAAAAAAGTAATAAAAAATATTTTGTAATTCAGTATTTTACATAAAGTCAAATAATTATCATTATATCTATTATGCTATAAGCTATAAAAATATATGCATATTGATAATGTTATAAAATAAATAGAATTTTTTAAAATTAAAGGAATAAATAATTTATCAATGAATTTATTATTTGTGCTTTTAGTTAAGGAATACAATGGAAAATTTAACTTGTGCTACAGTGAAGGGATCTGCTGTGGATATGTATTTTCGAAGACAAGTTGAATTATCAAATATGTATCGAACAATGGAAACGAATAATTATAATACTGCAGAAGAGGCGATTCGTGATATCAAAATAGGGTATGTTAATAATATATTATAGGTTAATTTATATAAAACAGGTAATAATTCATTGTACAGTAAAGTAGTTATTATCAATTAATAAATATTTAAGAATTATTATTATTATATATATTATATTTATACCATAAAAGCTTTACATATATAAATTTTAAAAATATATTGTTATTTTTAACTTACCGTTCGTAATCACTCTGTAATAAATAATAATAATAAATAATAAATAATAATATCGTATAAACACTAAATTCAACGACGTTCTTAATTTCTATAGAGTTCTCACACCGAGCTAATCAAGTTCGAAAGGTTGTTACTAATTAAAACAATAAACAAATATATTATCACTTTGCGACTTTCATTTGCTTTTGTATATACAAACTAGAATCGGTATAAACTAAATTTTTCAACAAATAAAATGGGTACAGCTATTTTTCTAAATTATGCTTGTTTCGTGTCTTAGATGCAGAATCATCAATTCTTTAATTATGATATATATATTGTAACACATGTTGTGTTGAGCCCGGTTCGGCAGACCATCAGATCAAATCGGGAAAGATCGACAGCAACCGAAATCTACGAATGTGGAAAGGGAGATTCGTGGTATGACTCAGAAGCTCTCTTCAGCTTTATTCGATCGAACAAAGCAACTGGATCATGAATCGTGGATATTCTAGATTTTTTTTATATTAGAAAAAGAAATATAAAAAGCGCGTAAACTTAGTGATTATGTGAGATAGATACTGGTGTAGAGTAATCAGAGGATCAGGTAGTATCGTAATCTAATATAAGTAGACGAGGTACATCAAAGAACTTTCTTCTCGAGGGCTTTCCCGAGAAGATAAGAGAAGGATCAATTTTCAGCCGCCCGGTTACCCGGGGAAGAAAACCATACTGCCGAGTAGAGCATGTTTCCTGAAACTCGTAAATTAAGAAACTCGAAGAGTTGTAAGTAATTATAAGATATATTACTTTCTGAAGACTAAATCGGATTTGTTATGTGCGTTGATAGTGTGTAGAATCGGCGTGTATGCCAATCAATAAATGCGTGATTTCTTTTTGAACGAATTATTTGGCTTATTAAATCGTATACCCTCCTATTTTCTTTCGGTTACTTTTGCACAAGAATTCGTGTCATTTTTAGGTATGACGAATCCCGATAAATCAGACTCCGCCACCTCCACGGACATCTCTAATCAAGAGGGGTTCGCGATCTGAGACGCCGGAACAGGTAAGGATATACCTGTCGTTCGAAGACACCGAATAGATAATTTAAAAAATTATTGTAACGGGAAAAGCGTATTACAATATATATGTATGAGTGTATATATGTATGGGTTAGGAAACAAGGATAGAAAATAGAGTTTCGCTTTCAAGTTCAAGTTCAAGATAGGGTTTTTGAAAAGAATTTAATGTATTTTTTTGAAAATAATTGTAAGCATTTGAAATAAAATAAAATTTAATTTATTTGTTTTTTTACTTTTTTATAAACTATATAAATGCAGCGATTCTCCGGGTTATCGGTTTGAACGTAGAGTATAGTGTTGCTGTTCGGAGAATTTACTCAAAGTGAACATACAAATTTATAATAAAAATGGTTGAACCGTAAGACTATTAATTGCAATCAAAATTTTAAGCGAATAAAATTGAAGAATTGTGATGTTCCACGAATAATAACTTTGCTATAAGATTCTTTATATTTATGCTATTTTATCAAAACAAGATATATTTTCTTGAATTTGTGTAATTTAATTATATTTACAAAGCGATTTATTACAATTTTATATGAAAATAGTTGCATTTTGTTTTATAAGTTATCATATTCTAATTTTAATCATCTAAGATCATTAGTGATAAGTTTAATCATCTAAGTAATTAATAATCATCTAAGTTTATTTCATATTCGCTGAAAAACTACATGCGTGAACTTAAATCAATTTTACCTTGAAAATTTTATAGTTCCTTACGGGTGTAGGTGAGATTAAAAAACACTTTATTATGGTGTTTTAAGGCAACGTTTCGAGCAACTTTCGTTGTCTTCTTCAGGCCTCTATTTATTAGTAAATTTACACAGTCAATTTTACTATATATTCTTGTATTATATATATCCATTATTATTATTAATTTTATTACTTTAATTTAATTTACTAATAATTTATTAAATGTGCTACGGTCAGGATATCACCCATGCATTTGTATTTAGAAATATCATATCCGTAAATATTATTTCATGTGATAAATTATTATAATTTTACAGTAAATATAAAGTTATTTTAAAGAATATATATATATATTGTAATCCATTCTATTGTAAGCAAATCGATAGCGCTCAATTACTTTATGCTATATTAGCTATTTAGACACAATACTCGAATAACTCGAATTAGTGTATTCTAGTGAGCAAAGTTATTAAAAGCCAACAGGAATAAAGTGCTGAAACGTATTCATTGGGTTTAAAATATATTATATTTAGAGTTCAAGCAGTTATACTCAAGGCCAACGGAAGAGATCCTGAACGAATATTTAATTCGTCATAGTTTAGAACCAGTCTAAAATGTCATATGGATGATGCTTGAGACTCGTCAGTTAGTGAGAACTATCCAATGCAAATTTTGCAATTGTATTATCAAAAAGCTTTGTTATGAATAATTATAATTTATAATTAAAATTAAAATACTTATTTCATTTTTCTACTTTTACATATTTATAACAATTTTTTGCAACATCTCATTTTACGATTCTTTTTAAAAAGTAAAAAAAAATAACTCTATCCGAACTGCCTCATCAAATGCACCCGTAAATAGACTAAACAACCTAAGTAAGTCGGGTAAGACTAGGGAGGTAAACGCCTTTTTTATACAATAATGAATTATCTTTCGTTTGATTGTAATAATAATGATTAAATCACCTTTATAAATATGTATTAAACTTGAAAACTAAAGAATATAATAATTTGTAACTATTCTTTTAGAAAATTAATGGCGTTCATTTGGGATAGTTCGAGATTAGAATTTGAAGCAGCTCAAGATTGCGAATTAGTAACAGCAGGTGAACTTTTTGGAAGATCTGGTTACGCTATTGGGATGCAAAAACGATCTCCATGGGTTGATGCTGTAACATTAGCTATACTGGATTTTCATGAAAGTATATATAATTTTCAAACTAAAACTGTTTGTATTAATTTTTTATAAAATATGATATATATAAAATTGATTATGTATATTTAGGTGGTTTTATGGAAAGTTTAGATAATTATTGGATATTACAAGGAAATCTGCAACAATGTGAGCAATTTGAAAAAACTCCAAATACGTTAGGATTAAAAAATATGGCTGGAGTATTCATTTTAGTAGGAGCTGGTATTATTGGTGGCATTATGCTTATAATTATAGAAATGGCATATAAGAAGCATCAAATTCAAAAACAAAAAAAAATTGAATTAGCAAGACATGCTGCTGATAAATGGAGAGGAACTATAGAAGTAATATTATTGCTTTATTATTATTGTAGTTATAAATTAAATTATGATTAATTCTTTTATAAATTTGAATATTTAAAGTATCATTTCTGTATTATAAAAATGATTTTTTTATATAATTTAAAAAAATAGTTGATATGAAATTAATATATATACGTATGCAAGCGCGCGCGCATGTGTATGTAATATTGAGCACTTACTTGTGATGTGCATGTATCTACGATTTATTTTTTTTTATTCATTTCTATTAATCATTAAATCTTAACCCATAAATATTGGGAAATTATTCGAGATTTATAATGTATGTCTAATGAATTAAAAAAGTTTTATTAAATATAATAAAACAATAACTTTTTAAAGGATGCCTGAGACGTTAAAAATCAACCATATGTTTCGAAATAAAACAATGAAGAAGAGCTGAACAAAATGATAGTTGTTTAAATCAAAGATGAATTAAACAAACGTCAATTAAAATCATTGGGTAATAAGATATATTTAATGAAAATATTTAAGGTTGCCTTAGCTCTCGAAGAAGAACACGAAAATGACCAAACTTTAAATACCATTGAACTTCATTCTGCAGTTGATAATATTGCAACGAGTTTTTCGTTGATAGAAGCTTCGAGAAGGTTCGGTGCCCCTCTCGAAGCTTCAATGGTTATGAAGCCCCCCGCGGACCACCGCGTCGTGACGAATCAGCGCACGTGATTTACCGCACACCAGCGGCTGCGCATCTCCAGAGCCGAATAACCGAGGTGATGTCGCACCTCGGAGCACTCGACTCGGGAGCAGAACCGTTCCGACTCTAGAGTACTCCACACCTCTCCTCGTATACTCCCGTTGTTCACGCTATCGTGTCAGCATCTCTTTCCTGTCATCACGTTATCTTGGCGATAAATACCTTGGTCGTTCACGGTGTCGTATCTACTAATCCTCTTAATATCTTATTTTAATTTAATTTATTTTAATATCTAATTTTAATTATTTTAATTATTTTAATTAAAATAAGATATTAAAAGGATTAGTTAATAATAAAATTATTTAATATTAAAAGGAAAATTTTATTATTTTAATGTCGATAGAAGCAATATTGCGATTTCGCAATATTGCTAACACACCCGAAATTGTTAAGCAATTATTTTATAATTGCTCGGGTTTTTGTTTCCAGTCTAAAATACACACATATATATATAAATATTCTCGGGGAGATGTTAATTATTCGAATTGCTCGCTATATTGCGGTCCAACATCTCCGCTAAAATTTAGTTGATAAGCAATTGTTATACAATTGCTAAATTTTATTTTGTTTAATTGTATTTCACAATCGATTATTTGAATTGCTTGCTGTGTTGCGGCCCGACATCTTTGGTAAAAATTTATCTGCTAAGCAATCGTTATACAATTGCTCATTTATTTATGTGTTTAATTGCAATTCACGAGAATCGTGCAATATGTGAAGGATACACCTGGGAATATTATGTTCATGATTTAAGCTGTAATTTCAGAAAATCTTACTATTTTCGCATGTGTTATTGTTCGTGACCGATCCCGAGGTCAAGTAGTGTTTACAAATAACACTACAAAACTTTGAAATTGGCGACTTGACGACTCTTGATTTGTAAAGTGATTAACTCGTTAAATCATTCGTCAACCGTTAATCAAGTTAACGGTAAATAGCGTTGGTCAAAGTACTTGAAGGTGTGTTGTTATTGATAACCTTCACACTCGGTTCCGTTTGTATACAAGTTAAGTTATATTTAAGTTTAAAATTTCTTTGATAAACAAAATCAATATAAATCTATTGTTTTGTATTAAAAAATCCTGGTCATTAAATAACCACACTTACGGGATTGATTTATTTAATAATCATTTGTTCTTATTGACTTATCCCATTGCTACCATTCCAAATCCATGGGAGACTGGCTGCTGCTTATCCCGGTGAAATAAAAATTTTCTTCGACGAGAACTCGAATCTGCCCTTCACCCGAACCCGAACGGAGTCTTCTCGTCACAATATTATAATAAAAAAAATTAAACAAAAAAATAACGTATACGATGCAAACTACCCTAACGTTTCTGCGATAGATATTGTGGAGGATTTAAGTAATATAAGTTCCGAAATTAAAATTGAAATCAAAGTGCTCATTTAAAAATATAATTCAGTTAAAATGTGTGACATAAAGATTAAAATAAAATTAATTTTAACAAATGATATATCAATTTTTTCAGATCCTATAGATGTTATAAATTAGAAGTGAATAAATAAAAAAAAAATTGGTTAGTGTTATTAAAGTGTATAATTCGAAATATGTAAATCAGATTGTTCTATAATAAGAAAAGTGGAGAAGCAATTTCCGAAAATTAAATAAAATCACTGTAAAAATAGATAAACAGATCCCTTCCCATTGATAAAAGATCAAATTTATCTATTAAAGCATGTGAAAATATTTAACGCTATATTAAAAAAAAATTATTTTATGTAATGGAGCTATTCTTGTATTTTTAGATGATATGAATATACTAACATGTTTGGAATACTTACCTCTTCAGTGGTTAGTTAGGAATTATTTTAAAACAAAGAAATTAATACTGTTCAACATGATGAGAATAGGGAAGAGGTACAGGGATAGAAAATTTAGTGTCTTATTTTGTGATGTTGTATTCATTTTTTTCATCTTTAATATTTCCTAAAGATAAACATTTCTGCAAGGGGAAAAAAACTTTCCACACAGATCTTTACATGCTCGGCACTGCACAGATAGATTTATCAATAACGTTTACATTGATCTCTCTTTAAACGATCTCGAGGTCTTGACGTCACTTACCGATCATTTGTCTTAATATTCAAGGGTAGGTCAATTCTCTCTTCGGCAGCATCCGCTTCCACACGCTTCACTATACTCAGGCATAACGGAAGACCTGGGTATAACCGCTTGTGATTGTACTTAGGGTATTTTATAAATCAGCAATTTACACAATAAAAATTTAGACAATATAGATGCAATCGCATGCATGTAGATTCGGTTCCATGCCAGAGCTGGAAACAAAGTGAAGCCGTTCCTTGGGGTATCCAAGTTTCAGGTGCAAATGGTTGAAATTAATGCGATTTATTTGCGATGCCATTGGCCTTGATATGTATAAAAACAGTATATTAATGTAAAATTGTCAAATTCTCATGGATTATATTGATCAGAAAAGATAAAAATAATAAACCTTAATTGGTCAAATTTCCAGTGTTGTTATTTAGGAAATTTTATATTTCTGGTCAATGTGTAATTAAATCTCATACATAACACAAAACTATTTTTAATCTTGAATTATAGAATTTGTATGAATAGCCTCCATGTTAATATATAATCGGAATATATAATATTCTGTATAATTTACTTAACGACTTATATTCATTTTCTTCCCACCAAACCTTCTAAAGGTTGAAGCACTTTTATCGCTTCGGCTGCGACAGAATAGAATTTGGTAAAGTTACGACTTCGCGGATTTAAATAAATATTAAATATATCGCGATAAATAAATCCGTAACAATATAAAAAGATTAAAAATATTGAAATATAGGAAATTCCTTATGGGTGTAAAGAAATTTTTTAACACAATTTTATTGTGAGTTGCGGTAACGTTTCAACAACTTATGTTGTCTTCATCAGGCCTATGTTTATTAATAATTTACAATAAATAAAAACTGTTACAATTTTATAATTTTAATAAAATAATAAAAGTATGTATTTACCTTACTATATTCGAATGGTGTTATTTGTTGTCAGTTTATCAATTTCGAATATACCAAACTAAGTTTACGTCGAGGCTTAAATCTTAGCTGAGTGTCGTGTCATCAATGACGTCAAGTGTTTATAAAGTCCGTTTAATATTTTCGTGTCTTCATGTTTGTTTACAGTGTTATTATTTAATTGAATGTAGAGTATTTCGGAGATTTGTCCTTTTTTATATAGTTATTTTTTCCGTCCAAAATTATAAAATTATCCCAATATATAGTATGTTCGTTATTTTGCTAGTGCAAATGTATCATTGAATTGGTGTTGTAATGTTTTTTGTACTCGTAAATATGTTTTTTTTAAAGTACGTTTCGTTTCGCTTATATAAGTAGCATTGCAATCTTTACATTTAATTTTGTATACGGCGCCTGCTGTTTCCCATTTTTTTGTTTGTCCTTACCCAATTTAATGATATAGTTTAATTTATTATTAATTTTGGGTACAGTGTTGATGTTATATGTTTTTAATATGTTGAAAATTTTCTCATAAAATTTATTTATGTAAAGTATTGAAATTATGTTGTCAAAGGTTTTTATAAGTTTATTATTAAGAGAATCATTGTATTTAATTTTTTAAGTCTGTATTCAATTTATTATTTATTGTAATTCCAGCCTTACGGCCTTGGAATGGACCTCCGTTAAATACTAAGTATTGCTCTGTTATTTACAATTATACATTTAATATATTTTTACATTTATACATATTTACACTATTTATCTGTTTATATTGTCTTATACACTTCTCACTCTTTGGTTATCATTTGATTTTCAGCTCCGTACTTATTTTTATATTGCCTCACTTGTTCCTTTCATTATTTATTTTCATTTCTTATCTCCTTGCTCTTTCCCTCTTTTGATCTATCCTTCTTTTCTATTTTATTGCATATTAATTTCATTGTCTGTTCCAGCTCTTTGTTTCTTATACCTTCTTTATAGTTCAGTATAATACTTTCTTCATTCCATCTGTATGTGTTTCTCATTGTTGTCATTTCGTTCTCCGTCTCATTGCACTCCATTATCAGATGTGTTCAGTCTCCATATTTTTCATTGTATAATTGACATTTCCTCTCTTGCTCGCCCATACAGTATTTGTTCCCTGTCACGATATTGCGACATCTTATTTTATCGATAGTTTTAGTATTTTTCGCGTTTATTTTCCTTTTCAAATATTTAGGTATCTCTCTTATTTGTTTGTACCATTTATTGTATGTTGATCCATCTATGCTATTAGTCCTCTCTTGTTTATCTATTTCCTCCCTTCTTTTTTTGACTATCTCATATTTGTTTTTACCTTCATTAATCCACATTTCCATCTGTATCTTGCTGACTCCTACTTCATTCATCCATTTTTTTCCTCCGGGTCTACTCCCGTTCTAGCTCTTTCTCGTTTTTTTTCTTGTAGACATTTTTTTATCCATCTCTCGTTATTCTGTTCTTCAACTTTTTCTTCATATTTCTTCGTTCTATTTCTCCATTCGATTTCCATCTTGTTTTCATCTACCTCTTCGTATATAAGATATTTCGGAGTGCTGAACTCCAGTCCCAACATCCATCTATAATAATCCAGCTTAATTTTTTCTCGTTCTTTCGCTTTCGTGTCTCCCCAGATTTCTACACCATACCCTATCACACCTCTCACCAGGTAGATAAATAGCATTGTTTTAGTTTAAAATCGTTGTAGCATCTCCTTTCAGCTAAGCTGCATGCAGGCTTTAATGCTATTTTGCCTTTCTTTACCCTTTCTTTTATATGCTCCTTGTTTCCTCCATATCTGCTAAATGTAAATCCAAAATAGCTAAATTTTTCCACTTCTTCAATTTCCTTTTTTCCATTGCCATATGTTTTTTCCCCATTTCTCCCTTTTTTAAATATCATTATTTTTGTTTTATCCGTGTTTAATTCTAGTTTCCTGCTTTTCAGGAATGTTTTCAGCACTGACATCATTTCTATCATAGCTTCCTTATTTTCCGCTATCAGCGCAATATCATCAGCATACGCCAATGACCATATCCTTTTCCCATCTATTTTTGCTCCTCCAATATTCTTTTTTTCCATTTCCTCCTCTAATCTAGCAATATATATGTTAAAGAGGAGCGGGCTCCGGTTACAGCCTTGCCTCAGTCCTCTATAAACCTTTATTTTCTCTGTCATACCTTCTTCTGTTTTAATCCTTATCCATGTGTTTTTGTATATGTTTTTGATTCTTTCTATTAATTTGCCATCTATCGCTTTTTCTTCCATTATTGCCCAAAGTTTCCTTTTGTTCACAGTGTCAAAGGCCGCTTTGACATCGACAAGTAGCACATATATCTTTTTCTTCGTTGTAATGACTTTGTCTGTTATGTACTGTAGTATATAGATATTGTAGATCGTAGATCTGCCTTTCCTGAAGCCTGCTTGTCCTTCCGCTATAATCTTTTTGTTTTTCACTTCTATTTCTAATTTGTCCTTCAATATACTTGTATATATCTTATATCCGATTGGTAGCATCGATAACCGTCTATAATTATTTGGCTCTTCTGTATTGCCTTTTTTGAAAATTGGTGTGATCACCGCATATTTCCACTCCTCTGGTATATCCTCTCCTTTCCAAATCTGTTTTATTATCTCCACTAATCTGTTTCTAGCTCCTTCACCTGCGTATATCCATGCTTCGTTTGTTATTTTAACTATGCCTGCTGCTTTTTTTTCTTAAGGTCTTTCCAATTTTCGTATATATTAATCTTGTCAATATTATATATCCCCTCATTTTTTTGTTCATTTATATTACCCTTTCTTTCTCTTTCTTTTTGTATCCCTTCTTTATCTTTCAGTAGATTACTAAAGTGTGTCATCCATTTCTCTTTACTTATCCTGCCTTCGTTACTCTTTATCCTTCTTTTTTCTTTGTTTAGGTACTTCCATATATCGCTTTAATTTTTAAGTTCCTTCAATTCTTTTTCTTCTTTCTTTTGCTACCTTTTTATTTTCTCCTTGCATGTTAGTTTCCATCTGCTTTTCTGTTCTATGTACCTTTCTCTATTGATTTTCCCTTCTTTCTATTGTTTATATTGTTTCTTAGTTTTTCTCTTTTCCTTTGCACATTCTTTATCGCACCACTTTCCTTTGCCAATTATCCACTCTTTTATTTTTAGTTATTTAGTAGGCATTACGCTTACTATATCCTCTTTCAGTTTTTTCCATGTTTCATTAATCGTTTGTGTAGACTCCCCCTCTGTATATATGTAATTAGTTGCCTCTCTGTACTTGGTAATGCTTTCTTCATCCCACACTTCATTCCCTCTTCTTTTCCTCTTTTTTTATTGCTAATTTTCCTAACTGTTTGTATATGTCTTCTTCTGTTTCTATCTCTATCCTGATTGGCATGTGGTCAGATTCAATTCTTTCTTCTATTTTAAGACTTATAATTTTTTCTTTGAATCCTTCATCTATAATAGCCAGGTCGATAACAGAGTTGCCTCTCAGCCCGATATATGTATATTTACCTTCTCCATCTTCCCACTCTGTTCCATGCAATATACACCAGCCATTCTCGTCGATTCTTTCTATTAAGTTCTTTCTCTTTTTGTCAATCTTTTTATCTTTACTATATCTAGATTTCATCTTCCCTTCCTGCATATTCATGTAATTGCCAGCAGAATTGATTCTTGTATTCAGCTCGCCCATGATTATAAGGTCGGTTTCGCCATTGTAGCTTTCTTCTTCAATCCTTCTAAATTGTTTTTCCATGTCTCCATTACCGTATAGGTTCCATATGTCTGTCATCCTGCTTTTTTCTTTGTTCTTAATTCTGGTTTTAACCACTCCTTCTATTGCTACCCCCATTTCTTCAATTATTATGGTCCAATCTTTTTTTATACCTACTATCATACCGTCTTTTGCCCTATCTTTCTTTTTTTCCCTCGTGGCTGGTATGGCCATTTCAGTTGATTAGGCAGTATTTCCTTACATCTCTCCGCGTCTTTCCCTTCGAGCCAAGTTTCTGGCAAGCAGACAAAGTCCATTTGTTCTACATACTTCCAAAAGTCCCTGTCTTTTCCCCAGAAGCCTGCAATATTCCAATATATTATCCTTCTTGATTATTTTCCTTTTTCTCTTCTATCCTGTCTTGTTTCTGCTCTTATTTTCCCTTCTTTTCCTTCTTCATTGTGTGTCCATTCTCATTCTATTCTAAATCCTTCTTTTTGTACTTTTTTCCTGTTTCCTGTTCTTTGCTTTGTGCATTATCTTTTCTTTCTGTTCCTTCTGTTTTCGCCCTTTCTCTGCCTTCTTGGTTTTTATCCTGCTGTACTTTTTCTTTTTTATGTTTCCCTTCTTTTATACCGGTCTCTTTTCTGTCTTTCTCCTTTATACTATTTACCTCTCTTCTTGTTTCATTTTCTATTTCCCTCTTTATCATCTTCGTTGCCTATTTTCCATCCCACTGCATCTATTTACCATCTATGTATATCTTATTCAATCCCATTTTCACGTATTTCCCTTTTGTTCTTAATTTTTTCACCCACGCATTAATTTGTTCCTGCTTCTTTCTATCCTCGAAGCTGAGGTCCTACTCCAAATAAATTTGTGTCCCCATTAGGTTTTTCCTAGCTTCTAGAATTTCGTTTTCCTACTGAGTAGTTTAATAATCACCACTTTCCCATTCCACCAACTGCTAATTATCTCTGTCTCCACTTTCAGCTTTGATTTAACAAATTCTTTTGTCCATTTGCTTAATCCTTTCTTTATAATTTTCTCTTTGTTGGCACCTCTTATAACTACATTTTCCTCTGTTTCTTTGCGTTCCCTTTCTTTTATCATTTTCCTAATGTTTTTGTTTTCTGCTATATGCTAGAATTACTGCTTCCACTTGCCATCGATAGGTTTGACCTGCTGCTTCTCCTGCTCAATTCATAAATTCTTATAATATCGCTCAATTTCTGCTCATCATCTCTTTCCACACTTTTCACACTCTCTCTGTCTTCAGTTATGCTTCCTCCTAATAAGTTGTTCCTGTGAATCGCCACTATTGACCACAAACAATTCCTCTTCTTTTCGATCCATAACCGTCACTTTTTTTCCACTTATTTTTCCTTTTATTTCTCACAAACACCGCTCTTTCTCCTCTTTGCTTACTTTCAAACTTGTTCCTCACTTTTTTTCCTGCTAAAATATCCTACTTTCACTTCACTTTTCCTTCTATATTTTAATTTGTATAATATTTATTACGTAGCTCCGTTAACACGTTTTAATAATATTATGCCGGTACCGGAAGTCCCAGTCTGTACTTAATATGTTTATCATAAAAGTATGGAGGCTAGTCATTATTATGTAGAATGCTACACACTTTGTTTAAATTGTCATTGTGGTAATATGTGTCATATAATAAAACTGCCCTGTTTAAAAGATTATACGCGATATTTCTCTTTTGGCTAATAGAATGATGTGAATGAAAATTAATAATTCTATTAGAACACATAGATTTTTATAACATTTTGTCAAAATTAGTATTATGTATGGTAATGTCAAGGAAGTTCAAATGGTTAAACGTTTCTACTTCATATGTAAGCTATAGATGAGCATCGTAGTCATTGAAAATTTTTAGAATAAGATCGACCTTACTGTTTTCTATACAAAAAACAGTATCATCTAGATATCTATAGTAGAAAATAGGAGAATAGTTATAATGATTTTTTAGAGTGTAAAAATACTCTCTCCCAGATCTTCAATTACTATGTCTGCAAAAATGGGCGATATTGGAGAACCCATTGGAGCACCAAAAATTTACAGGTAAATATTACTATCAAAGGAGAAATATGTGTTGTCAAAAAGAAACTTAGTTATTGCTATAATTTCATTGAAGGAAATTTTGCAAGCATTATTAATATAGAAAACGCGTCTTTTTAGACTTTGAATTACAAGCTCCTTAGTGACGTTTGTAAATAAAGAGCTTACGTTAAGCGAAAGGAACATATGATTTTCAGGAACGTAGATGTTCTTAATTTTTTCAATAAGTTCAAAACTGTTAATAATTTTGGACTGGATTAATAATTTTGTGGTGGTAAGAAGAATTTTTTAAGCGAATATAATAGAATTTTTTAAAGAAAATTCACAGGACAATTGAAACCTGCAATAATTGGTCTCAATAGTGTGTCAGATTTATGTATTTTGGGAAGTCCGTATGCTTTCGCTAAACTTGTATGTGATTGACTTATCTCGAAAATGTTATATTTTTTATATAAATATTCTTGTTCGTTTAAGTCTTTAACAATATTTTGTACATTGGATTGGAGTTTAACAAGGGAATTTTTTTTGATTATTTTATATTTTGTTATCTCCAAGTAAATTTTGCATTTTAGAGTAATAGTCCAATGTATTCATAACAACAGTGACATTACCTTTATCAGCATGTGTACAAAATATATCTTTATTTCTATTAAAAAAATTTTTTATTCTGTCAATGTTTTAAATCAAACTATTTTCATTATATTAACTTTTATTAGTATTTTTAATGGTATGTTTAACGTTATTGACAATCATTTCTCGTATGTCTCTTTTTTTATTATCATCTATATTAAGACTGGGTAATGCTGTCTCAATATTTTTGATAACGTTAACAGCGTCATTGCGAGACATACCCCGGTTATGTTGAATTTAGATCCAAAGAGATGACATCAATAACGTAGTCCGAAAGTTGACAGTCAGATATATTTTTAATACATTTATCTTTATAATTAATAGTATTAATATTGTGTTTATGTCTTGTTAATTTATCTAGTTTTTTCTTTAGTTTTATGTTCTGTTTTTCGTAAAGCAGATTACATTTAAGTTCAATGTTTTTAAGAAATTGATTAGTTATTATTTTGCATATGTTGTTAATATTAGTTATTAATTCATTAATTTTTTTCTTTAAAATGTTTTTTTTTATATGAATATCCGTAATAATTATTTTTAAAAATTTTTTATTAAAATTATTAATGGTTTTTTATAGTTTAAGTTGACATGTCTTACTGTAAACAAACGTGGATTTAAACGGTCCATATGTTGAGAGATGTTTGCAGAGATGACATTTTCAGAGTTACAGTTGAGTAAAAATTTGATTTGTGTATTAAATATCGTAACTTTGCATATATTTTTGTTAACAGCTTTAAGTTGTTTCGTCGTATTGGATCCAAAATGTTGGGTAATAGTGTGACAAAATGAGTCGATTTTCAGGTCTCTTGTGGAACTGGGCCCGGTAAAATAAATTATAGAATTTGTATGAACACCCTCCATGTTAATATATAGAAATGTAGGAAGATCTTTATGGGTGTAAAGAAATTTTGTAACACAATTTTGTTGTGAGTTGCGGCAACGTTTCGACAACTTACGGGTAAGGACAAACAAAAAATGGGAAACAGCAAGCACCGTATACAAAATTAAATGTCAAGATTGCAATGCTACTTATATAGGCGAAACGAAACGTACTTTAAAAAAAACATATTTACGAGTACAAAAAACATTACAACACCAATTCAATGATACATTTGCACTAGCAAAATAACGAACATACTATATATTGGGATAATTTTATAATTTTGGACGGAAAAAATAACTATATAAAAAAGGACAAATCTCTGAAATGCTCTACATTCAATTAAATAATAACACTGTAAACAAACATGAAGACACGAAAATGTTAAACGGACTTTATAAACACTTGACGTCATTGATGACACGACACTGAGCTAAGATTTAAGCCTCGACGTAAACTTAGCTTGGTATATTCGAAATTGACAAACTGACAACATAAGTCGTGCATAAATAACACCATTCGAATATACTAAGGTAAATAAATACTTTTATTATTTTATTAAAATTATAAAATTGTACAGTTTTTATTTATTGTAAATTATTAATAAACATAGGCCTGATGAAGACAATATAAGTTGTTGAAACGTTGTCGCAACTCACAATAAAATTGTATTAAAAAATTTCTTTACACCCATAAAGAACTTCCTATATTTCAATATTTTTAATCTTTTTATATTGTTTTATCGATTTATTTATCGCGATATATTTAATATTTATTTAAATCCGCGAAGTCGTAACTTTACCAAATTCTATTCTGTCGCAGCCGAAGCGATAAAAGTGCTTCAATCTTTAGAAGGTTTGGTGGGAAGAAAATGAATATAAGTCGTTAAGTAAATTATACAGAATATTATATATTCCGATTAAATAATAAACAAATAAGAAAGACTGCGGTTTAAAGTGTAATATAATTATCTCTACGTGTAAAATATTGAAATAAATTACTACCGAATAAAAGGTGGAATGATATATTAACTTGTAAAAGAACAATTTTTAGAATTGGAGTAATTAAGAAGTATAAAAATATAAACATATTTTAAGAATCGTCTTCTATTATATTTTATGTTTAGTAAGAAGAATAAAAAAAGTAATGATACTTCGAATATGATGAAGAATAATTAAATAAAATGATATAGATACAAAAATTACTGCGTATATTCTACAAAAAATGGTTTTTTTATTTACTGATAAATTATATTAGCCATAATATAAAACCTACTATTTAAATAAGTATAAAAATCTCACAAACCATCACCTATGATTTTATTTATTTTTGAAAATATATTTTGTAATAATACAAAAGCACTTAACCTTTCATATTTATATATTAATTCTATCCAATTGATTAGCTGGAAAGTATAGATATATCATATAATTAATATATGTGTTTTTGACTTATAAGCATGATAGTGTCCATCTTTTTCTGAATATTAATTTAGATACATCTATTTTAAAGAAACTCTTGTATCTTGTATCAATATAGGAATGATTTAAATAATAGTTTCACTCATATTTCATTAAAATGCTAAAAAAGTAATTAAAAAATGACACCAATACTAATTTAGGTGTAATTGTATTCACCGCAATTATAAATTTCGTGGATTTACTTCAGAAACCATCACTAGCTTATGTATAGATGTAGATCGATCCCAATTGAATGAAAAAAATTTAGTATATCTAATTCCCTTATTTTGTTCATGTAATTTTCGACACTTTTTTTATGATAGTTAAAGACTATTAGTGCT
The DNA here is from genome assembly GCA_018907245.1 of Eupristina koningsbergeri. Taxonomy (NCBI): domain Eukaryota; kingdom Metazoa; phylum Arthropoda; class Insecta; order Hymenoptera; family Agaonidae; genus Eupristina; species Eupristina koningsbergeri. The sequence goes on from JACCHV010002976.1 coordinate 2,331,700, forward strand.
GTTCTGAAACATTAAAAATAAAAAAATCAACGTGGCGATCTTTTTTTTTAAAAAAGATTATATTAAGTGATTCCTGTATAATAACATAATATAATATGATAAATCATATAATATATTTTTAAACAAAAAAAATAGTTGTTTAATAATTATTGTAAAAAATACTCTTTACTTTATTCTTGTAAAAGCAAAGGGATACGGATTTGTAAATGAATATTAATACAAAATTATACTTTATGTATTAGCAAATTTCAGTAGATTAATTTCTTTCCTTCTTCAGTGAATTATTATTAAGTTAATATTAATTCAATATAAACATTGAATTGAAAATTAAAAAAAAAAATAAATAAATCAAAATTTAAAATAATTTCATTTATATGTACAATATTTTCAGATAATAGATATGTTAATTTAAATCAATTTATCAATTCATAAAGCAAATAAAAAATATTATAAAATTAGATATAATCTTGTCGATATAATGTATCCTGAATAGTCATTATAACTAAAAAAATAACTATGCATTTTTATATAATAATTGTAGTAGTAATAATTACGTTAAAAGAGATAAAAATGAAGGAACTTCCGTTCACACACTTAGACTCGGTTTTTTAAAGGATTATCAGGGATGGCCATTTTTAGTTCATATTTAATTATTTAATATCTGATGTGCATTTTTAACGAATGAATATACGCATATTAATAAATGTATATATTTGACATATGCTTAAGTTTGTAAAATAGAAATAATAGAAATGAAAAAAATAGAATTATTATAGTGACATAGTAAAGCTTTCAATATTAATCCACTAAATTACAAATTATATTCATTATTCATACAAATTATATTATAAGATTAATTGAATAATTACTAAATTTGTTATTTTATTAGTTATGTATTAAATTCTATATAAAATAAATTGAAATTACATTTAAAAAAATTTCTAATTTATTTGATATTTTAGATGAGAAAAAATATGAGAACAACTTCTAACTCACGATGCATTCATAGTAATGGAGTAAGCGATACGACAACAGTTAGTCTAGCCGTAGATAATGTACAAAAATCTTTTGAACGTAGTCAAAATACAGGAAAAGCTTGGCCAGGAGATAATAATGTGAAACATATAAATAATTACAATTTAAATGAAATAAATTTTTCAACTCGTTCATCTTATTACCCAGAAGTATCAAATTTATTTGTATAAATTATTATAGTATAAATTATATATTAAAAATGTACATGTATTTAATATTAACAGCTATAAATCGGATTAAATGATGTGTTATAATTCAATATAGTAATATCCCAAGTTTACATTGTATTTTTGTAACGTATTTTAATAATTTATAACGTGTACTTCATGTAAAATTACTTATAATTAATATATGTACTTTGAAGCATAAATAATTAATATTTTATTATCACTTAATATTCATTTAATAGAATTACTGTTGTTGAAGAATTATTATAATCATCTGCTTTATATCAAATAAAGTTAAATAAATTTATCAATTCTTAAAGCAAATAACAAATATTATAAAATTAGATATAACCTTGTCGATATAATGTATCCTGAATAGGGCATTACAGCTAAAAAAAATAACTATGCATTTTTATATAATAATTGTAGTAGTAATAATTACGTTAAAAGAGATAAAAATGGAGAAACTTCCATTTGATAATAATAATATTTTGGTAAACAAACTGTGTATTATTACACTTGAAATTGAAAGTGTAAGAATTACAGCACAATATAAATTATCATGATTGTAGACTAAATTTTTGGAAGTTTGTAAAAACAATGGAGGTATATGTAGTTAATAAACTTGTAAATACAAGTTATATTCTAAAAAAAAAAAAAATATGCTAGTAAGACCGTATGGAGTTAATAAAAATTGTTATTTTATACTTGCATAATTATTTTACGTACATATTTTTTATTTTACCTTTCAGAATACGAAAAAAGAGAAATAGTAAAGAAATGATAAATTCCATAAGAGCTATTTTACACCATGCATTTGATAGATAGAAATATTGTTAATGGCGTAGGGACGTAGCAGAAAAGAAAATTAAAATTATAGAACAATACCTGTCAGATTTAAAGATAAAAATTTTTAATAAATTAAGAAATAATGATGAAAAGTTTAATATGGAAGTATTAAGCAATATAAATAAAACTTTAAATATAAGCATAGTATCAAAAGATCTAAAATCTAAGTGCTTGAGTACAGTATCCGCAGATTATAGGTATACTATTGTTGTGGTATAAAATATTTGAGAAATGCTTATATGTTGAAGGTATTAAATAATATAAAGTAAGATCCTAGTAAGCAGCATATAAAATACGTAAATAAAAAATGATGGTTCAAATATAATTAGAAATAAAATAATCAATAATCATGAATATAAAAAAATGGATAGAGTTTAAAAAAAAATTAAAGAATTATTAAGGCATGAAATAGAAAATTCATAGAATTTAAGAGAACAACCTTCATATTAATATAAGTAATCAAAAAATAGTTTCTTAAGGGTATGGTTGAATAAAACAATAGTTTTAAACGTAAGCGACGTTTCGACAAATTACTTTGTCTTCATCAGGCTGGTTTTTATTATATAAATTAATACAATTAATACAACAGTAAAATTACAAATTACACATAAATTAAAATACAATGATATATTATCTTGGTCTAATATTTTATAATATTTATTTCGTTCAACTTGAGTTATCGCGTCGTCAAATTTAAATGTACCAGAGTAATACAGTAAAATTTATTCTAAAATTAATTAGAAAATTAACCCCTGAGTGAAAACTGTATTGGTGAATATTATAAAATATATATTTTCACAACACTTCACACTTAATAATTAAATATATTTTATATTTAATATAATTATTATTTATTATATAACAACACAGCACTAATACAATTTTATAAAATATTAATATTATATTGACAAGGGGAGTTTTGCACTAAAAGAGATATCGAGAGTATCTCAATACCCTTGTATTACCAACAATATTTATTTAAATAATAAAATAAAATATTTAAATTATTATATGAATAAAAAAAAATCTTATATTATCAATGATTATTAATTCAATATGATAATAATTCAATATTATAAGAAAATTTTATTGATATATCTAATTATTATTATTATATTATTTATAATTATTTCTTTAATTATTATATATTTATTTAATAATAATAAATCCTTATTCTTCAGAAAAATTTAATATCAATCCAAAATTATAATAAATAATTTATTTATCTATTTTCACTTACTCACTTTATTAATTTATAAAAAATTTCAACAATATCAAACAAAACTTTAATATAATTATTTCAACAACTAATATATATATGTGTCTATTGAAGGATAACTATAACTGATTGCTAGTGAAACTTCTTTTCTTTTTTAAAAGAAAGTTCCGTCTCTTAACATCGCTATTTTAATTTTTAATTAAAATTAAATCAATAATCAATAATAAAAAGTGTAGCCAGGTTAATGAACTAAAGGCGACAAAAATACTAATTAAGGGCAAAAATGGGAACGCCCCAGGTGGGAGGACAGGAGGAGTTATCAGTTTTTTTCTATAAATCGGGGTACATGAGCATCAACGAAGGATTCTTCTTGATCATCGGTATTCGATTCGGTTCATTGTTATAATTATCCCGGCTATGGACTCTCGTCGGTAAGAGAACACGATAAACTCACATATCCGAGTCGATTCGCGATAATGCAAGTATCATATTAAAAATGGACACACACGTAGACATTAAATTCACATAACGAGTTATTTAAATACATCAAATTCTTTCTTCTGATTTATTATCAATAAATTGGTATTTTAACGCGAATTAATAAATTATATTTATTTTAATCCTAAAACCTCACGAAGGCTGAATCGCTTCGACCGATTCAGCTACGGCAGAAAAAGAACTGGGCATTCGTCACGTAATAAAATAAAAGAATAAAACAAGGAGTAGATAAACTCACGCGGAAAACAAATAAATAAATAAAGAAAATAAGTAGTTATAAGTAATCGGTTACGATAAATATATAATTAAGTGATATATGCGAAATATAGATCGTAACAGTATAAAATTTTCGTACAACTTATGTTGTCACGTGGTCGAATTTAAATGTACCAAGGTACGCTTAAGTAGAATTTATATATCAGCTGTGTGTCGTATCATCAGTATCGTCAGATTTTTATATTGATAGTTTAATAAGTTGGTGTTCTCTTCTCTGTTTACAGTGTGACGATTTAGTTAAATGTGTAGCATTTCCGAAATTTGTTTCTTTCTGTAATTTTGTTCTCTGAGTAAAATTTTGATATTGTTGCAGTCTATCATGTGTTCGTTGGTTCGAGAAAGAATTTGAATCATCAAGTTGGTATTTTGTTGTTTTTTCTGTTCACAAATTTAATTTTTTAAGTTACGTTTGGTTTCACCTATATACGTCGCATTATAATCCTTGCAGTTTATTTTATAAATAACGCCAGCTGTTTCCTACTTACCATTTGTGTCGTTACCCAATTTTATTATGTGGTTTAATTTATTGTTAATCTTATGGACAGTATGCATATTATACGCTTTTAGTTTGTTGCTAATTTTTTCATAGAAATTGTTTATGTATGGAAGAGAAATTATGTTGTTAAAAAATATTGGAAGATTATTCTCTAGAGAATCATTATATTTAATTTTTCTCAGTCTGTGATTCATGTGTTTATTATAGAAGTATACTGGATAGTCATTATTATGTAGAATATTACACACTTTGTTTAAATTATCACTATGGTAACATTTATGAGATAATAAAATTGCCCTGTCTACAAGGTTATATACAATATTTCTCTTTTGGCTCATCAAGTTATTCGAATAAAAATTGACAATTCTGTTTGAACACATCGTTTTTTGGCAGCAATTCATGAATATATGATTGTTTTTTTGTACATAGTAATGTCAAGGAAGTTCAAAGATTTTGACGTTTCGTTCATAGGTAAATTGTAGATGAGTATCATAGTTGTCAAAAATATTTAAAATGAGGTTAACTTTACTGTTTTCTATATAAAAAATAGTATTATCTACATATCTATATTAAAAAACGGGATAGTAAAAGGATTTTTTAGTGTTGAGATATTCTCTCAAGAAATACTTTACTAGTACTTTAAGAAATTTTGTGTTTTTTGTGATATTTTTTATAATGTGGTATGGGATGTAATTGTGTTTAAAACTTTAATGAATGATATTTATTTGTTTAATATGTTCTATTTTATTCTCAAAAATTTCTTAATTGTTGCTGCTTCACTTAATATAATTGCAACGACCTTGTATTTTCAAGGTTAGTTTACGTCGGCGTAGTAAACTAACCCAATTACATCAAGGAGTCACAAAGTGTCGTGAACGTTTAAAACAGTCACACATACACGATTTATTTTGCCGCATGTCTACTAAATTCACGATTCGTGGTGTTCAAAAAACCTCGTTGAAAACAATGATCGAAATTTGAACAAATTCAACAGCGTGCTGGCGCAACTGGTATTTCTCTTATCGCCAACAGAAAATATACACACCAGCGCCACCTATTAAGGTTTAGAATAATTCAAATGCGGGAGTAATTCAGATTATATAAGGAGTAATAATTTGCTGAGGCAAGCAGTTATGCTTGAGCTGCGAAATGTATTGGATTCTGTTGATTACATAAGAGTTCTGAATTCAGAATCATATATCGGCAAAATATTATTTTACATAGTAAAAGAAGAAGGGTTGAGGAGATTACACGTATCCTTAATAGTATTCACTGTGAATAGAAATACAGTTGCTGGTTAATTTAGTCACTCTAGTCATTACACGGAGAACTACTGACTTAGGGTTATCTATCTCTCCGGTCATAACAAGGAGAATCGTTGACATGGTAAACAAACATTCTTCCGCCATAATACGAAGAATTTTTTGTTACAACTGTATTATTACGAAAAGAGAGAAAATAAAGTTTTGGCATAGTTTTTCATAAAAGAAAAATTATTAATATAACTAAATTATTTTTTTAAAGTACCCATTAAGAATATCAAGGACCCAGTTAAGATGAGCGCTATATCATCAAAAGCCTGAAAATGTTAAATAATATTTTTTTGTAAATTTATTTATTTAAAAAAAATAAATTTAATACTAATAAATCTTTTGTGTTGTATTCTTTGTTGTTTCTCTTACCCAACTTAGATTTTCTACGCCACGAAAAGAGTTGTGATGTTACATAATAATATAAAAAAATTATTTATAGGATTGTTTAATCCAAGCAATAGAGCACATTTTAGGTCATGAAAAAAGTAGGTAATGATGCATATCATAATTCGTTAAAAAAATCAGTAGATTCTTAATTTCTAAAATACCACTTGTTATATTTAGGGGTTTTTGTTTATTAACAATTTTAAGGAAGAAATGCATTTTAAAAAATTTTTTTGTTATAAAAAAAAAGTCTTAACTTTAACACTAAGTATCAATAATCAATTTGTAACTAATAAAATTGTGAATAAAATTCATTTTTTCATAAACCGATCGACAAATTAGAAGCTGCGAAATTTTCCCAAAATCGGAAAATTTTTAAATTAAAAAATTTGTAACTTTTTATTTTTTAATATTTGGAACTCTAGTTTTGGGAAATTAAAGTGATTAATTTGGATTTTAATTTTCCAAAATTTTAGCTTGATCGGATTATTAGTTGTTAAGAAAGTCTAATGTTAATTAAATTAGGCCAAAATTTATGAAGTTATTTTCATCTCGATTTACCTAAGATTTTAGTTTTTTTAACGGTTTAAAAAATATAATTATTATATAAAATATACAATAAATCCTGTGTATTTTATATTTTGTTTATATATTTCAGATTGTATAAAATATGAGAATAAATATGACTGCCAAACATCGATTTACACGATGAACTGCTTTGTGAACACGGGCCGTTGTAATATAGACGTTGACGTTACTAGCATTTTTATCTTTTCAAATGTTTAGTCCTGACCCGACGGCCACTCATATCTGATTTTTTTCTTTTTCAGTTTCGTTAGTGGTTCTGATAACGTTTCTAGGTTTGGCAGAAACTTCTTATACCACGACATTATGCTTAAGAATCTTCTCAATTGTTTGAAATTTTTAGAAATCGGATATTCTAGGATTGGCCTGATTTTCTCTGGATCGGACTTAAATCCAACGCAGTTCACTGACACTTCAAGGTATTTGACTTCATCTTGTTCAAATACACTTTTCTCTCAGTTTATAGCAAGACCTGCTTCTTGAATCCTTCCAAGGGCATGTTCGAGTCATTCCATGTGGTCCTCAAATGTTTGTGTGATCACAATGATATCGTCTGAGTATGAGAATATATGGGGCTGTAACTCAATACACATTACTTTATCAATTAGTCGCTGAAACGATGCTCCTACTTGGCTGAGTTCGTCTGGCATTCTGATGAATTCGAAAAGTCTATTTCTAGGTACAGTGAATGTCGTTACTGAGCTTGATTCCTTCTGCAGAGGAATCTGATGGTACACACTACTGAGGACTATTATCGAGATATATTTTGCCTTCCAAAATTTTCGTTGGATATCCTTCATTTAGGGTAACAGGTACTCATCAGCCTCTGATACCTTAATAACAGTGCGGAAGTCAACGCAAAAACTGTATTTCCTGTAGGCTTTTTGACCATCATGACCGGACTTAAGTATGTGCTCGTTGATGGCTCTATAGTTCCAGCCTCGAGCATTTTTTGTATTTGCTCATGCATCATTTTTTCTATCTTCTTTGATACAGGGTAATATCGCTGTTTAATTGATTTAGCCTCGTTCAAGTTGATCGCATGCTCGATCAGCTTTGTCCATTTGAGTTTCTCGATAAGAATTAACTTTTACCTAGCTATCATCTCTTCCTGGTCTTTTTTTTTTTGTTCTTCCATGGCAGAAATTATTCCTATTGAGCTGAGAGCTCCATTAATTCACTCCTGCTACTTCTAACAAGACTTTTTTGTTAGTATGCTGGAAAAGAAGCATATTTTGTCAAGAATCGAAAAATGCATGGAAACTACATATAAAATTAACTCCAAGGTACCATTTGTTTTCTACCGACAAAAGGCTACCTTGAAGGTCTTGCAGATTCCTTCAATGTCGAAAGGCAGTTTGACGTATCCAAGTAGAGGACTCTGTGCTCCATTGATCATGCAGGCACTCCTCCTTTTGGCATATATTAATTTTCTTCCTAGTGCTATTGCAATATAAAACCCGTTCGCTCCCATTACCATCCAGAATGCGCAAGGGTTAAATAATGCTTTTACGTAGAATTCGCTAATTTTGACGTCTAGCTACCATCTAGCTTCCAAGTTTATTTCTTCTTCTAATAAACATGAACATCTTTGGTGGTTTCTTCCACCATGGCAGTCGACAAATTTTGATTTTTTCTTTTTTCCATATTTCAAGTTCGTTGATTAGGAAACTTTTCTTCTCCCAGGCCTGGCGACCTTTTCTCCAAAACTTCTCAAATGTTCGCTAATTAGCATAAGGCAATGTTTTAGCCCCATATCCATTTGTATATTTTGCTCTACTGGCCTTAAGACTGTTGTTTCAATTATTCTAAACCTTTTCCTTTTGAACGCGTTTGATTTGTTATAAGTATATATTCTGGGGCGCTGGTAAATTTGCGGTTGAGTTTGATTTAAATGCTTCTGAACGACATAATCCGTAAGAAGTTGTTGAATTAATTTCAGAATTCCGTCTGCTTCCGGTATATTTGAATCGGTTACCCACGATTCCTTATTGATTAATGAAGTCTAACCTGGTTTCAAATCTCATCTTGTACAATTCATTATGCTGTACTTGTAGTTCTATAAATTCTTTCTCTATGTGTCCTACATAGAGTCAGTTTTGCAGTCTATTCTACTGCAATATTTGAGAATAACCTTCTCCTAATCTTAATATCAACAGCGCTTCTTCAATGTGCCTCTGTTTGATTTACGCATCAGTTTGCTAAGTCATGTATTATGCAACCTTCCATAATACTTGATTGATTGTACTTTGTTTATTGATAAAGAAATAGAAACAATTAGGCAGTAACTTAAAAAAGTTACCGTCTAATTGTTGTAACACACTTGACTGTAAGTTCCTACAATAAGTCCAACTTCTGTTTATTCGAAACTTAGTTACTCCTAAAAAAACTCGGAAAATCCCGCAAAATTTTCGGAAAATTTCAAAAAATTATGAGCTCTTCGAAAAGTCAGAAAATCACCCAATAAACTACAGAAAATTGTTTTCCCGAAAGTCGGTATAAAATTTCCAATTGAAGTGTCGGAAAATTTACCCAGATTTTCCGGAAAATATTCGGACAATCTCGCTTTTATTTTCCATTATCGAATGCACTTTACCTGAAAAAGTTACCACTTATCTTTCGGACAATATTATGATTACACTGAGCCGTATATAGTCTCTATGATATTACATACCCATGCATAAATACAATTATGAAATCTATAAAAAAATTTTTATATTGTATTATTTACTATGTAACGTACCTTATTACTTCGCGGAGCTGTTCGCTGACTTACTTCCACATAAGCCGCTACTATCAAAATTCAATACTTTTAATTTTAAAATTATGTCATAATTTACTGATCTCTTTTCTCTCTTGCGTTTATAGATGAATTTCTAATGCTTCAAAACATGACATACGGCCAATATAAACATTGCTGTATTTACTTGCTAGGTCGTCAAGCATGCGTATACGCACACACATTTGCTCGAAGGGAATCCAAATGTCATACCAACATACGTTGAGCGTCAATTGTAACGAGCTTTTCCCCTTACAATAAATTTTTAACTTGTCTCCAATGTGTCCTCGGATGACAGGTACACCCTTACCTATTCCGGCGAATCAGATTGAGATATGTATAATATTTTTTAATTGAAAAATATTTTACACAATATTTAATTTAATAACAATAGATATCATAATACGATGCAATTGTTTATACTTTTTAAAATATTGTACAAAAACAACAAACTTATGTGTGTAAAATATTTTTTAATTTTCAATCATGTGATAAGGTTTTTCTTGAAGCTCTCCTACTATTATTATGATTTCAAACTGTGGCATGAATTTTTTAAAGCAACAAAAAATATAAAACATTAAATCTAAGTACATAACAATTACTTTCTTTATTAAACCATTGTGGATATTTTTTATGTACCATTTTTTCAATTAAATTTTGTAATATATTTAATAAATTTCTTTTTTGCCAAACACTTTCATGATATAAAATGAATGCTTCAAGTAATAATTCGGAATTTCTATATATTTATTTATTCGAAGGTCGTGTTATATATGAGGAATGAGAAATTTCATCAATCGAATGCGAATATTCTCTAAATGATATATATTTTCGTTAATATTTAATGCACCACTTACATTTTTAATTAATGAAATTTGACATTTCTCATATTTTTATTTTTTAATATACTTTCTCGCTATATAGCCGGCAAAAAATACTATTGCATTTTTTTCGAATAAATATTATTCACCTATTATGATTTTATTATCTTCGCCCATTTCGTCAAACAAATTCATCAATTCAACAACTTTATTTATTTCTGTAGTATCTAATTCGTCAAAAAATATATCAACTGCATTATTATTAATAATATTAATATTATATATTATATTATTATCATTATTTTCTGCAAAATATTTACTCAAAAAAATCAAATTAATTCTTAAAATATTCCTAAGGTCAATCAATACATGTGGCAAGTTGGATTAGGATTGAAGCCACCCCTTGCTCGTAATATTGAATGAGCATGTTCATTTTTTTAAATATTTTATTTAATAATTTATTTTATCTAATATTAATATTTTATTTTGATTGCAAAGAGCTGTTGTTAATTCAAAATTCAAGAAAATTAATTGAATATCTTCAAATACCGATAAAATTGCATTTATGGTTTGTTTTACTCCCTAAAAATAAACAGTTGTCACATATGTAAAATTGCATATGCATACGCGACGAATTAAATTGTACTCGCATCATTGTACATTGGGGGAATCAAACGGATTTGCGAGTAACGGGAAACCCGCGAGTAATAAGAACTTCCGAGCTCATCAACGTGCGAAAATTCAAGATCAGAGGCGACGATGAATGTATAGAGGTCAGTCGAAAGACAATACCGGAGAAAGCTGACAAAACGATAATCAAGCAGAGGCACCCGGAGGGAGAATTCGCGGAATGTGCAATTTCCCCACACAGCGGAGGTAACGAGTTATATTGAAAAACACGTAGGGGCACTTCTACTCGGACTTCTTATACGACTCCGACTCGGACTTCAACTTGAACTTCAACTTCTACTTCGGTTCGGGTTCTTTAATATTTATTTTTTTTTTATACAATCGGGACTTAACTTCTTGACACGAAAAAGTTGTATAACATATTACGATACTCCTCTCTCTCTCGTTCATTAAGAGACATATAATAAAAAAGGGTATTATATTGATTATCTCGCGTTTTATTAATTGACGATTTCCGAACCTCACAAAGGCCAAAACGCTTTGACCAATTTGGCTAGGGCAGAACGAAACCTGGAGAGAAAATATTATCGCGACTTAATTATTAAAGAATAAACATAGTCGTGACCTATTAGATAAGTAACACAGTAAATACTTCTAAAATTTAGAATTAATTTTAATTGTCCATAGTTCTGACTTATCAACAAATTTTTTTAATATCGTTTAAATTTCTGGATTATTTTTTGATAATGGAAGTTTTTATTTATTAATCATTCGCAAAGAATACGAATTACTCACATCAATTACACGATCCATTTCTTCGACAAAATCGATCGAAACACTTGAAATATCAGAACTTGACCAAACATCTGGATTCTCAATAGTTAATTTGATAGCACTTGCCATTTTTCGGCTTAATAATTGAAAAGAATATTTCACTTTCATAGACTCAAAAGAATTCGGAAAAAATGTACATTTGTTATATGATTTAATAAATTAGATGTTGTTTGGGATTTATCGTATTGCCATGTCAAAATTAGATTATTGAAAGATACAATAATTAAATTATCTACATATATATTTTTATGTGTTCTTAGCTTTTAACTAATCTTTCAATTACGTGCAGCCAATCAAAAATAGCATAATATTTTTTTTATTAAAATAAAAAAAGTCTTATCTGCTATATATCTGCTAATATAAAAAGTTTTGAACAATTGTTGGTTTATGACATGTTAATCGCAAGTAATAGTCCGAACATCAGTACCGTATTCCCATAATTCATTAAGAATGGTAGGAATAATTTCTAATAATAGCTCATATAAAATTCTGTTTTCTGTAAAATAAAAAGCTATAATTTTGATCCATCGTTTCTGTATATTTAAACTATCAGCAATAAATAATAATGCATGTTTTGACATTGAATGACTTCTACAGTCTAATCGTAAATCAACAAGAACTTTGATTAAATCGTTGTTTTTACAATACTTTTCGAATTACTCTATAGACATTTCATCGAATTTTAAACCACATATCCGTTCATCGTTATTTAAATTATTTAATTTCATTTAATTATTTAATTTTTGAAAAATAATTTTATTTAAATCCGAATAAACTTTTTTTTTAAACACATTTGTGTTTAAAAATTTTTTTACAATCTACGATTTTTTTTCACTCTAAAACTAATTCATGTTTTAATTGTTTTACTTTATTTTCTAAATGTAAATTACTAGTTTTATAATAGTTTTCTTACAACTGTTTGTTATAAAATTTCCTTGAGACTTGAAGGCTGAATTTTCTGGAAACAGGATTCGCCGCCTCGGCGCCTCTCCCCTACACTCACCTTCCGCCAATTATTATCGAGACGAACAAGAAAGAAAGAAAGTGATGACATGCACGCAAGATAAGAAACTTTTAAGCAATCCGCAAAATACAAACAGAAAGTTACTACAGAAAGAGAGACTATGAATCTAGATTAATAGTATTCCCATTTACTTGAAGAATTAATGGATAAACAGTAACCCCTTTTTTTCGAAAACGGAAAAACAAAAAATTTCGGATCCTTTTTCTATCGTTCGCGACGTGCGACTTCTGACCAACTCACTTTTTTTTCTCGCCGCCGCTTTACCCTTTCTCTAATTCAGGGATCCTAACCCTGTCTCTCTCTTTTCAAAAATTCTCGTCACAGTTTTTATTTTAAAAAGAAATGATTTACATTTACCTGTACATATTTTTTTTAAAGGTGACAATACAACTTTAGAGATTTTTTATTATTTATTAAAACGTATTTATCTAAACTTGTACTTATTTTTCTAGTTTCTTGATTTCTATCAGTTGTGATCTCGGGTAGTAATCCATGATTCACTTAGTCATGTTGTTAAACTTGTATTTGTTGTTAGATTTCCTCTGTAAATATTGATGAAGAAGTTGATACAATTTCTTGTTATCCAGCTTTTAATAATAAAATAAAATAAATGAATAAATCCAACATTATCTAATTTTTAAAATAATTACATATACATTATAATAATTACAACATATACATTTTATATAAATTATAATAATTATATACACCTCTTTTTGTATTACATTTTGAGCTGCAATCCAATGAATAGGATTTGAATTCAATTTTAAACGCATTTTTTCCCCTTAAAATAATCCATCTTCCTTAAAATGCTTAATACAAAGGACAGTATGCCTTACCGATGATTGTGTCCACGTTTTAAGTTTATGATTGCCTAAATACAAAATTGATTTTTATAAAAAATAATAATATATGTACATATTTATATAATACAACAATGTCTTTCTCTCTCACTCATTCGACTAGATAATAGTTTATTCTATCACTCTCTCTTTTTTGGAATCTAATTATATTTCAATTATTCGTTTTATCTTTCACTCATTTTTTCGTATATTTTTGCGCTTGCATGCTATAATAATATTAATAATAATAATCTCTCGCTCTCTCAAGATATGTCGTGTTTATCTCTCTCGCTCTCAACCTCGAGTTCACTTATTTTCGTACACACTCTTTCTCTCTTAGTCCAAATATTTGAATCTAAATAAAAAATTGCATCAAAATTGTATGTGAGATTTTGTATGTAATCGGTCAATTGCGATGCTTAGGAAATGATTATTGATGTACGTAAAGCCTGTTAATAGCAAACATTTGCTTAAATTCGTATTAATCAAATATTTTCCTGTTTTGTTCGGCAAAGTGCGTGCAATCAATTATTTATAAAAAAAATAGGTGCTTTACATTCACTTCACTTAATGTTTATTCATACCCTATTTAAAATATAGATATATATATAAACAATTAATGAAAACAAATATCATAAAAAATCTGGAATTTTGATCATTAACTTTTATTTGTGTTAAACACGATAAAACAGCTTCTTACACAAAAATACTGTCATCGAGTAATTTATTAGTGATTTTAAGTATAACTATAATTTTTATTAAATTTATTACTGAAATTGAAATCAAAATCATTTGTTGTAATGAGGTATTTGAATATAATAATTAATTATATATAATTATAAATCAAAAGTAATAATAAATTAATAATGATTTGAACAATAAATTAGACAACTTGTAATTTGTTATCAATTACAGTTTTTAGTCGTCATTACGTTGAAGCAAATTGTAGTTCGTTGATTTTTTATGTTTAAGGAAAAAAATTGGGAATTAATGTAATCTGTCGTGTCTACTATTTATCAGGAAAATTTTACGTGAAAACAAAAATAGACCCGTAATAACATTCAAAGTTATCTAAAAAGATATGATAATATTGATTTTGAATGTAGATGTTGCAACAATGCATGTGACGAAAAACAAAAATATAAGAAAATAGTCAAATTGAGAAGCTTTGATTTCTTGTTCGCATAGCATATATATTGATGTAAAAAGAATTAAGTGTACCTTTTGTCTCTCTCTCTCTCTCTCTCTCTCTCTCTCTTTATATATATATATAACTGTCTCTCTTTCTTTCTTTTACGCAATATTTATTTAAAATAATAAAAATATCAATTAATATGAATATGTATATAATTTATACATATATAATTTGTAGAGTTATAATTCTTAAATGCAAGTAATATAAAGTATAATTATCGATAACTAATTGTAATTTATTTTGCAATAATTATATTTTATATTGTTACATATGCCATGCAGTAGCATCCGTTATAATATTGCATAAACATTTTCAACTAACCACGGGCCAGTAATGCTGTGACATTAAACGCACATATCACGAATCCGCAGGAAGAAAAATTACTCATAGTCCCAGGTGTCCGCTACTATGCTACATTGAGTCCAGCTGCATATGCAAAATTTGAGCTCTCGGAGGCAATGCGGCATGTGGCACCAGATGCCGACGACTCAATAACACTTGCCAATGGCGAGTGTTTCGAGGAATCCACAGACTTAAAACCTGAACCATGATAGCAGGTTGCCGCGAAGACTCGCGGTGTCTTTCATAAACTGGGGATTTTGTCTTTTCGGTCCTCGCAGAATGATTTTGTATTCTTTCGTATCAGACCCTTAGATCGCACAATATCGGGAATTAGAATTTAGCTAAATTCATGCCGTATTAAGGAACTTTTACGCGACACGATTATCATCACGAGTAGTCATAACCATCGACGGTACTCACACTCCACGTATTATATCTCCCTTTCATTACGTTAATAAACAGTTATTCGATATATAAATATGGAAGTCTTATTATTTCCATATACTTTTTTTACCTTCACTACGAAGTTAGCGATAACTTCACCAGCTGTTCACGACTCGGTTATTTTATTAAATATTATACTTATATGTTCATAACAAAGTAATAAATATATTTAAAATTTTCATTTCTATTTTATTTTATTTTTACAATATAATATAAATACAAATAATAAATATAAATTTTAATACTATATACATATATATATAGTTACTGATAACCCTATGATTAATTATAGTTGTTCTTAGTTTTTCACCAAAATCGAATTAAATTTGATGTTTATATCAACCGTGTACTTATTCTTCAACACGTGGACATGGATATATGTAATGTAGCTGGTCATTTGGTATGTACAATTTCCTCTCAAGAGTATACGTCATCATCTAACTTCACTCCTTTATTTCCCTAGTAGATCAATTTAGTTGAATGTGATCTGCTAGAGCCAGCACTGTTTTTTCAGCATAATTCATAGCTTGCGTCATTCCTCATTTTTGTTCCCCCTAACTCCTCTTTGAATAGCAAGTTAGTTGAAATGCTAAAAGCAGTAACATATAGCTTGTCAAATTTGGACGAATGCTCCATTAGTTATCAGCAATCTGTTTAGATTGTGTTCAGAGAATAATAACATAAACATGCGTATCGGATTATCAATATGAAAAAGGGCATAAGGAGGGGATTTTTTTTAAATTGTTTCTTTTATATTTCTTTATATTTGCATAATTTTAAAGAAAAAATAAGTTTTTTAATTAAATAAAAATATATATGATAAAATTACGTATAACTAATGAAAAATTAAAATATTACCAAACATTGAAGGTGCAGGGTGCTAATTTTTATAGTTCGGATTGTGACAGAACTGTTTGTTGACATTTTTCCCATTTAAGCTTGGATCTTCTTATTATACAGCTATGTGTGTTGACAATTTTCTCCTTTAACGGATTCCCGCCTCCCAATTTTTGCACATTTTTATTATTGAATTTTTAAAAAAATTTTTTAAAATTAATTTTAATTTAAATCATTTTTCAATTATTTACAATTATTAAAATGAATGGCAATAAAATAATACGTAATATTTTACCAAAGTTTGTGTTCTATAATGCTCATCGATCTTTTGCATTTGTAAAATAGTATTTATAAATATATCATAATTTTATTCTTAAGTTTATATTTTTTAAATACATCATTTATTTATAGAATACAAACGCAGAATCAAATGTAATTTATACAAATAAATTATGTTTTATCAATGATGGATACTCGCGTAAGATTCCAACCTATAGAGTTTTAAATAGTGAATATATACAAGAATCACCTGGAATACAAGAATTAAAAGTAAAATAACTTTATTTATTTAATTATAATTTTAAAGGATTTAGTAAAATATAAGAAATGTATGATTAAGAATAATTAATATTACATTTTTTCTGTGCAAATACATAATTGTAAATCAGTGATAAACAAATAATTATTTATTAAATGATCAGTACCTATTTTTATTACATTACTGATATTTATAACTTAAATGAATCATTATTATATTTGATTAATGATGAATTGATGAACATATACATTTTTTGTACACATATTATATTAGAAGTAAACTTTTACTTCTATATTTAACATTTAATTTACTAAAATAATCTTGAATTGATGCATATAGATATAAATTTGTAATTCATTATTGAAAGGTATTGAGTTTTAAATTAAAATTGTAAAATATATTTCTTTATACATTAAACATTATACATTTTATATGTTATATAAACATTTTAGTTGAATATATATAAAATTACAGAAACATATATAAAAAAAACTTAAACATACACTGTTAGAAACAACATAATATTCTTTAACTATTTTTATCTAGTTTAGGTAATAAATAAATTCATTTTTGAAGTTTAATTTATATTCATATTTTAATTTTTCTTTTCACCTAAAATGGATTTCTAAATTATTTATATAATAATTATCATCAAAGTGTTTAATAATTGTAATAATATACTACATAAATTATAAATTATAATAAATCATTTAAGCTTAAATTAATATTTTGAATTAAGATGTAATGTCTGCAAAATAATTATCAATTATTACATTTATATTAAGATAATTTCTTTATGGGTGAATTATTTTGTATTTAATATATTTGGGTTTTAATGTCAATAAATTGTAATTCAATTAGTAATGAGCTACCATATGATACTAAATATGTAATAAAAGTGATTCAGTTTTAATTTTATAGCATACTTAAGTTTATACAGTCATTATATTATGTTCGTATTTAATTTATATATACATTTATCTCCTCCTCAAATTTATTATGTAATCTGTTTTTCAAAATGATAAAATAATAAAAATTTTGTTAAAAATATAATACCTAATATGATTGTATATATAAAAAAAAATTTTTTTTTAACTAAATATTTTAAATTTATAGTTTAATAACTCATAAATAATAATATTCCTGTCAATAAAAGTATTTATAATTATAATTGTTTTTATATAGTACTTAACAATTTTTTATATTTTTAAGATTAATACTGAAATTATTATCAAAATGTATTCAAGTATGGTATCATTAAATATTATGGATATGATTTTATATGAATGTCAACGGCAAGGTAGAATTTCTTTTTACATGACAAATTTTGGTGAAGAAGCTGTTCAAATTGGATCTGCTGCATCATTATTAATAAATGATCTTGTGTATGCTCAATATAGAGAAAGTGGTATGTAAAAGTTTTTAAATATTTGTAGCCATGAAAACTAAATGATGAAAGTTATAAATATTTTTAAAAAGTGATCAAGTTAAAAAAAGTTAAATAAAAGTTTTAATTTATAAAAGAGTTTTTCAAAATCCGTGTATGATGCAAGTTGAATAAACACACAAGTGTTTATAACTTAAATAATTTGTCGATGTTTCGAAGGGGGAGCCATTGATCTTATTCAAGCTATTTATTAAAAAATTATATTAATCATTATGAAAATTATAATTTACATACATATATATATACATATAAGTAACAAAATTTTAATTACCAACCAATAAACAGAAAAACGCTTTGGATCTGCGATTTGTGATCATCGCAAAATCAGTCGTGTAAATGATACTATAATTTGTATTAATAAAATATAATAATAAATATAAAAATATAAATAATAAAATCTATAAATTATACACGAAATTGAAAAAAAAACAACTCTATAAATTTTTAAATATTTCTTTTATTAAAAATAAAAATAATAAAATTATTACAAATTAGTACCAGAAATCTGTCAATTCAAACAACCTTGAATTTTAAGTCCAAGCACACATTGTTGGAGGAATATTGTTTATAATTGAAAAATAAAATAATTTTCGAACAAATGTTTTTACAGAAATAATAAAAAGACAGTCAAGTCTATATTATGATTATCCTGAGTATTTGATTGACAGATAAATAAAAAAAAACGTTTGAAAAAAATTTTATATAAAAATAAATGTGACAAATTATAAACTTCAATTTGTATACCCTATTTAAAAAATTTTTTTCTGGAATTTGATTTAAAATTGAAAAAAATTGGAATACATTTAATTCCGAAAATGAATAGATCCGTGTAAGTTATTAAAATATGCAAAGGCTTTATCAAAAAATGATATTAAATAAAATTAATATTAAAAATAGAGCTTATGAATAAATCGTATGGAGTCGGTTATGCTCTTTTTCAGAATAATGCGACAAAAAATTGATCAACGTGCTATAGATTATATCAAAAAACGTAATACAGCGCGTTACAGCTGGCCGAAAAAAGATACATGCAATCTTCAAAAGAGGCTCGGAAAGCTGTAAAAATATTCACAGTTGACAATATGTAGTTTTTTGAGCAAGAAGAAAGTGAATCACATGGGCCTAAAATAATAGATTAAGTGTAAGTACATAAAATTTTATTTTAAATTATAAAAACGTTGCTCTTAAAACTACTTTTTAAAAAAAGTTTTGTCATTCTACTGAGAAGACAAATTATCCGATGAATTTTTAATTTTGAGAAATTGTACAAAATGAATTTTTACATGTAAACTTTCATTTTTTTTTTGATATTTCAAAATTGCAAATTTGGCCTGCGAAAAACTAGTGTTTTTTGTACGCTACCATTTCATCAATTTTCGAAATTTAAAAAATTTGGAGGTTAACAGTATGTAGAATTTTATCTAATTTAATGCAATAAAATAAATTTTTCTTTTACAGATAATCTACAGACCTCTATGATGACAGCCGATTTGCAACATAATTTTTTATCTGTGCGATTTCTTGTATATGTTAATATTAAAACGAAATTTTTATTTCAAATTTTGTATAAAATTGATGTAGATTTTCCCAATATATTTACAAAATTTTAAAAGAATCAATTGATTAGTTTTTCATAAGCCCTAAAACAATGTTTTTGTTTTAAAAGCATGAAACTACGCCCTTTAAGGACAAAAAAGATTGTTTCGTAGTATCTGTACACACTAAAGAATATCAACAAGTTATTGATTTCGATAATATTTCAATCCTAGACAAGAAGACTAATTATAATAAATAAATTTTTATGAAAAATACTATATATTAAAATCGCGAAAAATTTATTTAATTTCAATAATAGATATCAACTAATTTTGAACAGAATGATGTAATACAATGACAAATAATAACTTACACAGTTCGACTAATTACATTTTGTAATCTGACAGTTCAACAATTGCACATAATAGATCTTAAAGGTTATCTATTGACAATTAAAATTTTAATTACGTACATGTGTAAAATAATCTCTCTTTCTCTCTCACACTCTTTAATTATACATTCATAATTTTCCTCACCATAGCGCGAGTTTTTGTTTGATTCTAGTGTGTTTTTTCTATGATCGTAACGTATCGTTTTTATCATTCTTGTAATTTAATTAAAATAAATTTTTTAATTCTTTAATAGTTTTAAAGTCATTTTAACACTTATATTATGCGGTACTGAATTTTATTTTGCTTGGATATACTTATAATTAGTAATAATTTAACTCAACTACTTACTAAAATAGCATATTTCAAATTTGAAAGCGTTTGAAGCCTTTTAACGAAAGTTATAACAATTTTTATTTAACATATATTTTTATGAAATAAAGTTATATGAAAGTTATATGTAAAAGTGATTTTTGAACATATTACAACAGTCATAATATTGCGCTGAGGGTGCAGAAATCTAATTTAGCTTGAAAGGGAGGAAGGGCTATTTGTGAACAAAATAGCCCTTAAAAAAAGGATTGAACCGACACGATATCGTGCACGGTTTGGAAGTTTGTCGCCACATTATTGTGATGATGGAGATAGGTAAAGGTTTGCTGACACAATATCCTGAACAGCGGGATTTTCGAGGAAAAGGAATGTTCGGAAAAAAAGCCAAAAAGGTTCTGAGTCGAGCGCTCCGAAGTGCGACATCACCTTGGTTGCTTTGCGCTTGACGTGACTTACGCTGCTGCGTGTCCGATCGCACGGATTGATTCGTTGCGACGCGGTGGTTCGCGTGGAGCCTATTCACCGGAGAAGCATCGAGAGAGCCATGGGGCAATCTCGAAGCTTCTGGCAATGAGCAAACCTCGTAAGTTTTTTAATTTATTTATAAATGTACAGAGTAAAGTAACCAAAAAAATTTTAAGCATTTCATATGAAAACTTTGATAGAATCAAGTATAAATAACCTATTAATATTATTTATTAATATTAATTATACAATAACATAAAAATATGCATCAATCATAACATTTTTAGTAAAATAATTTTTTTTTTACTGACAAAAAAAATTGCATTTAAACGATTTTTAATATAATCAATTTATTAACAATGCAAGTAAAGATTTACGAAAAAATAAATAAAAAAAATAATTGAAAATTCAAGCAAGCTAAGAGAAATCCTTGTAGGAAAGGAGTATATAGGAAAGAACATCAGTAGCATTAAAAATGGGATTGCAGATTAAATTCATAGACGAAAGTCGAAAGTGAAAGACCGTCATAAAACTACGAATACAGGTTCGGTCAACTGATTAATTCTTACGCACATTCACACGATTTATTCTTTACCTTTCTGATATCTTGATATGTTATACAGGAAAGAGCAACTGAATAGTTTAAAAAATGTATTATAAAAAAAAAATTTTTTTTATCTGAATGATTAAATATATATTGGGTATATAAATACAAGCTCTATGATACAATACATTTTAATATAAATAATTATAATAAACAAAAAATTATTTTTTACAAATTTAAAAATATGTAACAATGCTTATATTAACAATAAATAATTTATTATTTTTATAAATTTTATTATTATTTTTTTTGAGTAAGTAAATTTCTAATACCAGCTTCACCATCATTTTTGTACACATTTATTTAAATGGGAATATCTGTTTCAACCCGAATTCATTGTTTTCTTGTTTGTAGGCTAGAATATGGTTTAAGTGGATTTAATGTACACAATAATTCATTCGTCTGTTTATTCATTATTGAATTATTAATGTATGTACTACATTTATGTTATTAATTATAAATTAATGATCTGATGAGATGCAGGATGAATAAAAACAAATCTATTCAATTAGTTTCGGCAAGTATCACTTGCCCTTGTCAAGACTGTTTATTCAACGATGAAAATTACATAAATTAACAAATTATTTTTTACACATCTATAATACGACAATTATGTTTATAATTACCAATAGAATAATATTGTAGTATGTAGATGTTCAGCAACTTATCAGTCGTAACGTCGTTTTGTTAACTGTAAAAAAATAACATTTCACCTCAATATATATGATGTTTGACGTCACACTCTATGTCATGTTGTTGTGATTCGTCATATTATTGAGGATCATATGATATTTATTATTAAGATTTGTGTCATCATGCCTGTTTATAGTATTATTATTCATCTTAATGTATATCATTTCGAAAATTAGTCGATTTTTATAGTTATTCTCATTGTCAAGGATGTCTACATTATCCCAATCAATCACGTGTCCTTTATCTCGTGCATGTGCTGCAACGACCGAAGTATGATTATTGTTTTTTTTATGTTCATTAATTCTTGTTTTTAAATTTCGTTTCGTATCTCCAACGTACACCGATGGGCAGTCTTTGCATTTTATTTTATACACAATGTTAGATTTTCCTCCTTTACCGTGACGTTTTTTCTTATTGTGATAACTGAATTCAGTTTATTATTGATATTAGGTATTAGATTTATTCCGTATTTCTTGAATTTTAATGCATAGAAAAATATTTTTCCGAATATGGAAAGAATACACTACGGAACTCATCAAAACTGTTACAGTTTTTGTTTTTATTATTTAATTTTTGTGTTTTTAGACGTTTTTTAATATATTTCTCAATAAAATAATCCGGGTAATTGTTTTGTAGTAAAATACCTTTAACCCTTTTTTTATTACTTTTGTGAAAACACCGATTTGAAAGTAAAATAGCTCTGTCTAAATATACGAAGTCAGGATTTGTGCCATATTTTTAATTTAGTAATACTAACATCAAAAAGTAAAAAACAATATTGCAATATTTTTTTCTCTTTTTTATTTAGTTTATTATTATTAATTATTTAGTAAGAAATTTAATAAATAAATAAAATACACGAATTTTCTGTTTTCATGAAATTTATTTAGATAAAACAATTAGTTTTGTAAATATTTTTTATTTAAATAGTTAAAAAACCGTTAAAGATTTTTATTATCTTATATTGCAAATATGAATAATCATGTCCAATAGTTTCTGACAATAAAATTATATAATGAAAATAATTAAATTAAAACAAACAATTTAAAAATAAAAATTATTAAAAAACGTTGATACTATTTTAATACATATTATTTCTAATTTTAATTCTAATCTTACAATTTAATTTTACAAATCTTCTTCTAATTTTACAAATTATGTAAAATAAAAATTTTATGGTTATATAACATTTGAATGAGAATATACTTGTTATATATCCTTAAAATTTCTAACACTTAAAATTCTCAATTAAGGTATTACAATTACATTAGTTGTAACTGTTGCAAAAAAACGAATTTCTTTGCGAACATTTTTAATAAAGAAAATTATGAATTTTTTTTTGAGTATGTCAACCATTTACATTATCGAAAATATTAAGTAAATTTAATTGAAACTTATACTTTAGATTAATACAATAATTCATTACGATTTTATGAGGTATTCAAAAAATAAGGAAATTAAAACTATAAAAGTTAAACTCAGCGAAAATATTCAAATTGCATATTTAAGAAAAATGGTTATATTACAATAGATAAATTCATTTTCAGAAATGATAATGTTCCTTACTATATTGAAAATCGATTAAAATCGACGAAACGATCAAATGAGATATTAACCGTATAGAAAATCTTTTTTCTATTAATCTATCATCTATTTCCAATGAAATAATATTATGCAAGAAAAATGGAAAAATTTAGTAACTAGTTTTACACAATACTTTGGTTAATCTACTTGAAATCTTTTTTCACAATAAAGGCTCAATCTATTATAAAATAATATATAAATTGTTTCAAAGTCTCGTAATTTAATTTCTCGCCAAAAACTTTATTCAGTACATCAATTTTATTATTTATATAATTAATATTATATAAATCTATTAATAGTAATTTTTTTTAAATACACTAATTTAAAAAATATATTATATTAAATGTTTCAGGTATTTTATTTTGGAGAGGCTTTCAATTTTTAGACTTTATTAATCAGTGTTATGGTAATTATAAGGATAAAAATAAAGGAAGGCAAATGCCAGTTCATTATGGATCAAAAGAACATAATTTTGTTACTCTTTCATCACCCTTAACAACACAACTTCCACAAGGTACTAATATTTTCATTTAAAGCAAGTAGTACAATTTTACATTACGAAGTATATTAAAAATTATTTATTGTTATGTTACAAAATAGAATAAATAAGAAATGAATTTCATTTTTTTATAATAGATGGTTATTGGTATAATCATAATTTTACTGTTACTACTGTTGATTCTGTGCATAAATTTCAATTCATTATAAATATTGTTCAGGTCACAAGTAGACTACAGCATTTGATTAGCATAATTGGTTTACAATCTTGAACAAAATGCTGGCATTCGATAAATTTTTATAGTTGAATTTCTCAAAGATTTTTTTGGCCAAAAATAGTAAATTGGAAGTTCAATTTTAATGGTTGTAGTATCATCATTGGATTATCTTGATTTTTCTTGTTTTTTAACAAATGTTGTAAAAGAAAAAAATAATGAAGAAAAGTAAAATCGTAAGAAATAAATTTTGTTTAGATTTACAATCTGTTAAGTAAGAGTGTTACGGTCAGAAGCAGCATTTTTGAATTTATTTAGAACAAGATTAAATCAAAAGTAAACCAACAAGATATGCAAATATATTACATTTTAATATAAAAATAATCATTAAAGAGTATAATAGGTCACTTATTTCTTTTCGAATTTATTTACATAATCTCATCTCTAAATAATTCTCTCTCTCTCTCTCTCTCTCTTTGCATATGCATATCAGTTTATTTAAGAAATCGATAAAAATATTAAAGTTAGTTGTGTAACGTCCCGGCATTTTAAATAACACTTCTTCGTCTAATTTCGATTGTTTTGCAAAATAAAAATTATAATGTTCATGATCGCGAATTATAAACAAAAACTAAGTAAGATAATAAGGATGAATTATTCTATTTCATCATGATCTAAGACGAACTACTGCAAGGACACTCGATTGGAAATATTACAATATTAATAAACTATTAATAGGAGCTGACAAAACAAGATGCGTGATTCCGACAGAAAAGAATATCAATAAACTATTACTAAATTGCTTAAGAAAACTTAAAGAAAATAGGGAAATGAAATAAGGAAGCTTGCAAAATCGGTTAGTCGTCCATCTTTGAACTAATATTAATAATTAAAATGTATAATTAAGGAGATAAAATATACAACAGATATAAAAAGGAGAGTAAAATACAAAACTCTGCTTTTTATGTTTGGACATTGTATACTCTATATTTAAATTATTATCAAGAGTTGAGGATTCTTCAAGTCTAGAAGAAATCTGTAATGATAATAGCCTTGTTTCGATGCAGAATTTGCCCACATTCTCTTTTCGGACAATAAGCTCACCAATCAACAATCAAGCTGTGAAATTTATAATGCAAGTAATATAATGTATAGTTATCGATAACTAATTGTAATTTATTTTGCAATAATTATATTTTATATTGTTACATATGCCATGCAGTAACATCCGATATAATACTGCATAAACATTTTCAACTAACCACGGGCCAGTAATGCTGTGACATTAAACGCACATATCACGAATCCGCAGGAAGAAAAATTACTCATAGTCCCAGGTGTCCGCTACTATGCTACATTGAGTCCAGCTGCATATGCAAAATTTGAGCTCTCGGAGGCAATGCGGCATGTGGGACCAGATGCCGACGACTCAATAACACTTGCCAATGGCGAGCGTCTCGAGGAATCCACAGACTTAAAACCTGAACCATGATACCAGGTTGCCGCGAAGACTCGCGGTGTCTTTCATAAACTGAGGATTTTGTCTTTGCGGTCCTCGTAGAATGATTATCACCACGCACTTATCATCACGAGTAGCCATAACCATCGACGATACTCACACTCCACGTGTTGTGTCTCCCTTTCATTACATTAATAAACAGTTATTTGATATCTAAATATGGAAGTACTATTATTTCTATATACTTTTTGACCTTCAGTACGAAATTAGCGATAACTACACCAACTGTTTGTGACTCAGCTTTTTTAATTAAATCTTATACTAATATGTTCTTAATAATATATTTGTTCTTATTGATTCTCTTAAAATTAAATATCTAAATTGTAAATTCATTAATGTATGATTATACTGAATGAATAAATAATAATTTTATATAGAAAATTTACTAAATATTAATTTATCTGCATATGACATTTAGAGACTTAACAGTTGCTTTTTTCGTTTTTATAGTAAGGAAAAAGTTTTTATGCCAAGATATTGAATTTATAAATATTAAACGGTAGAATGTCGATAACTTGGTTTAAAATTAAAATCGGTTCGTAATAAGAAATATTTTCTTGGATATGCGTTGATATGTTTTTTTTTATATGTTGGTAAATCTTTTTTTACTTTGGTTTCGAAAATAGCTTAATTCATAATTAAACTACTAATAAATTATTTAGGTTAAATAATTAACTGATTTATTTTTATTTTAATAATAATTATCATTTATTTCTAGGATTATTTAAATACGGTTTAGTATATTAACGATATTTATTCATTAAAAAGAGAATGTACGACATTGTTCTGAATCGGTAAATAGTAGAATCCTCAAATTTTGTTAATACATACATTTAATCTCTACCTTTGATGTACTTATGAGAAAATTACATTCGAAGTCGAAACTTTATTAAAAAAACTACGCGAGGCAAAATAAATGCTACATACGATGACCTTCGCAATCGTGGCACAATAAGTTCTCGAAAAAGGATTTCAGCACTTTACCTTTCCTTAGCTAAAATCTACATCTTACTGGGATATTCAAAATTTATTAAAAAGCTTTGTAACAGACTGCCAAAAATCTAATTATCATCGAAAATAAGGAATGGATTTAGCAATGTACAAGTAAAAACATACAGTTTTCATTTTCTAGAAAACAACGGTAATTATTAAATTGAAAGAGAATTGCGTTTTCATCATTTGATAGTCCTAACCGAAAATTAAGAAAAAATGGGTAACAAAGAAAAAATATGAAAGACTATTTAATATCTGCAAGCAACATTAACTTACTGAAATATCGTCAACACAAAAATAACCAGCAGTTCTTTTTTTACACTAAAAAAAATCTCACATCATAATGGATAATATTTACAATCATTTTAATACAATATTCTACTTATAATTTTTAATATTTATAATACTTTTAGCTGTTGGTGCTGCTTATGGATTAACTCAAGCAAACAAAAACTTGTGTATTGCTTGCTATTTTGGCGAAGGTGCTGCAAGTGAAGGAGATAGTCATGCTGCGTTTAATTTTGCAGCTACATTATCATGTCCAGTAATATTTATCTGGTATGTACGCTAATATTGTCCTATTTTAATATTAAATAACGATTAATTGAGAAATCCTCTTAGCGATGCACAAATACTTTTTATTATCGCTTTCGTTCTTTAAATATTAAAATATCAACTAATTAGATTTTTTTAATTAATAATAAGCATAGATTGTAATTTGTTTTGCAATATAATGTTTTTACGTTGTCCTAATTAATATTGTAATTATATATATTACAATATGCTGACATTATAGGATTATTATTATTTAATTTTTTTCGCTCATGAATTCTGAGTTTTTATGGAAAGCGGTTTTCTTATTATTTATATTTATTATATTATTTATTTTTATTTATTAATTTACTATATTATATATAATATTTATTTGTACTTGCGCTATTCACTATTGGTGTTGTGAAATTGTGAATTGTGCAGTTACTCGATAGCGGTAGCAGTGAGGTGAATCAATAGAAACTTACGTACGAAGTAATTTATTCTCGACCAATTAGTTGAGGCTGATATTTGCTCTCTACTAAATCTTTTCATTATTATAATAAGTTTGTATTATAAATAAGTGTAACTATTCACTTAAAAGATCCTTCGATGCAGTGTAAATTAAAGTGAAAACAATAAGTGTGTTCTAGACGTCTGTTGCGTTGTTTTTTACCGTTTTAGCTTGAAGTTTTACATATTATACTGTTTCTTACGCAATATACAAATATTCTCATTAAAATACCTGAAAAAAAAAAAATAAAAGGGTAGAGGAATCTGTTATGATACAATACCAAAAATGCACACAATTAATACTTTACCAGACAAATCTTTATTTCCTATTGTACATGAAGACTTTCCATATATTCGAAAACGAAAGACAATGTTCACTGGGAGAGTGCTCAAAAACTAATGAAAATTTTTTTCTTTCAATTTTGCTCCTTCCCACAGTCAACGACAGTCCCTCCCTCTCAAATCTCACAATAGTTTCTTTATTATAATTAACTTATCGCTCTAACACTTATCGTCTTAATCTTAAACGTACTACGCGTAATATAATATTGGTCGATTTTATACATTATTATTTACTTAAAACATAGGGCATAACAAATCTCCCGCTGGTATTCGAGAGGAAAAAGCCTCGCATAAAATACAAACATTCTCTAGTATCCGCTCGGTTATTAAACTAATTATAAAATATTATCGACGTTGAAAACAAAACCAAAGATACTCCGGAAAACCGACCCGTGTCCTCAGTTTAGACTGTATTTCATCCTGCCAAAACTATCTGCTTTCTTTCGCTTGTATTTCGGGCAATTGTCCTCTTACAATCGCCTTACTTTGACGCGACACCACTTTGTGTCACGCCGAGGTTTCGACTCGTACGTCGCCCCATCAAAACCCCACCAGACGCGTATCGAAAGACGACCTTACGCGGTGGATTTCCGCGAAGGAAATTTTACAAGGGCCGAGTCGGGTTTTCGAAAACACGCATACAAACACAACAAAGTTATCGATAACATATACCGTACTAAGTGTTAAATATTTTTTTCCGTTTCTAATGCGCATCAACATAATTTCAGACACTTGCGTGACTAACAATACAGAATAAATAGTATTAATTTATACCCGAGTATCATCTATGCACTTATTTTCGATTACAGAAAAAAATCACTACTATACTCGAATTATACACGCGTGAAAATTGGGGCTATAACTGTGAATGCGCAGTATAAATAATAAAGAAATATTAATATGCAGCGGAAAGGATGTTATTTTATATTATACCAATGAACACAACTGTTTAAGATGATAAGGCATAAGAAAGTAAATTCCCTTCGCCTTTACATTTCTGTTAAATATCGGTAATAATAAAAATAAAAATATATTTCTATAAAAATTCATAGTTGCTAAAATAATTTTTCGGATTGTACGTGAGTTCAGGTACTTAGTATCCTGCTTCCTTTTTACCCGGCGGATCACATACACCACAAACCAATTGAGTTCAAAATAAATATTAAATGAATTAGTCTAATCTTTTATTTATTGATGCTGTTACTGTGCCAAATTTGCACAAGCAATCAGTTAACAATCAGGCATTGTTTGATTTACATACAAATTCACATATTTGATTATAATTATATTATTACTTTAATATTGCTTTAATATTAAATTTACTTGAATATTAAATTATATTAATTACCTAAAATTATATTGAAACTAGAATAATTTACTAGTTTTTAAAATTGTAGTTTTTTATTTTATATAATACATTTTAAGGTATATTTTCAATATCTTTGAATATTATTCAATTAAACCATGTTTTTTATTTTGGTTCGCGACTTCTACAACATGTTTACGTGAGCTATAAAATAATTCTCAACTCAAGAAAATATAAAATAAAATATATTGTAGCGGCCTTTTCCATTACAATAATTTATATTTTTATCTTATTAATTCACTCGGTACCAGGTACTATCTTACCTGAGTCGGCCAGTCGGATCGCAATCCGTCTTGATCGGGGATGCCCGTAGAGACGGTGGACTCCGGATAATCAGATTCCTAGAAATGTCGCGAATATCTGTTGCGTAGGGGTCCCGGAAGAATCGAAGGGGTCGTATATAATCAAACTTATGTGTCTTTATAATTTCACAAAGAACTCTTTATTATTAGTTCGCTTCAACATACAGCTCCTCTCTCACATATTCACGGAAATAGCGTAGCGGGGCACGCGTATAAGGTGCAATAATTGATGCTAAAAATTACTTGCATTAGCGCTCACAGCTTAGCCTAATTCCACCTTGTTCTTAAAGCGTGATCGCGGATGGCCATCCCTACGTCTTTCCTCGTTAATTTCCTTGGATGGACCTTCTATGGTCAGATTTTTCTTCTCCTATTCCTTCTGAACGTTAAGACGACTTGACGCGTTGGAGAGGATCCTTCTACCAGGTGCACGATCGCTTTACGATCTGCACATTATCACTCAAATAACCCCACGTTTTCATGCTTACCGATCAGATCACAATTAATGAAAAAAGAATAGATAAGTTGAAAGAATTCTTCAAAGCACACTATTAAGCTTTTCCGATCAAAATCTTTGTTTTTTTAACCTTCTGTTGGCGAAATCGAAAATCAATCTCCTTTTATTTTGCTGCTAATGCTACCGATCGTTCCCGGCGTTTCTGTCTCTCCCGATTCGGCCTGATATTCAGTCGAATTGGAATTAATACAAGCTGCGTTACAATATGTAATCATTATTATTTTATTATTTTAAAGCAATGTGAAAATATAAATCCCTTAAAATATACAAAAAATTTTTTTATAAAGACTAAAATGATTACAAAAAATTTTATTGAATTGTAAATAAATAATTTATTTTGGTTTTTAGTCGTAACAATCAATATGCAATTTCTACACCAAGTCATCAACAATTTTCTGGTGATGGAATTGCAGCAAGAGGCCCTGCTTATGGAATTAATACAATTCAAGTAGATGGTAATGATGTAATTGCAATGTATCATGCTACAAAATTTGCTCGTGCTTTTACTGTTCAGGAAAATAAACCAGTTCTTATTGAAGCAATGACATACCGGTAATACAAAATAATTGCATTTCAAATTAAGATTAATTCTTAATAAAAAATATTTTTTTAAATATAAATTTATTAAATTATTGCATATATAGTAGCCTATTATATTTGCAGATAAATATCTTCAAAAAAATATAAAAAAAAAGATATTAAAAAATTTACTCATAACAAATGACTTGCTTTTAAGAAATAAAATACATAAAATATATTATTTTAAATCTAATATTACAAATATTACTATTCGAAAAAACACATTTATAATCATCATTTTACTATGATAATTAAATATTTATTAAAACTGCCTTAATTTGTGGCAAAATATGATGTATTTACAATTTTTGTAATAATAAGTTAGATTAAATAATTAAATCAGATCTATTACATAAATAGAGTATTCTATAGAATTGTGTTGTGATTGCGATAACATAAATATTTCGGATACAAAATGCTCTCGTAAATAATACAATCAAACTCATGATACCTATGTTGTCATTAAATTTTGAATTTTTATTTATTGACAAAAATATAATATTCGATTGATGTATTTATATTTAAATATATAATTTTATAAAACACAAGTTATGTCTCGATACATCAAGGAAATTGTAAATAAATTAATAAATAATCAATACATTTTTACTATAAAAATTTTAATTTATTCATAAATTTATGTAATATTTAGTGAATATAAACACTGATTGTTAAAATTTATAATTATGTTGAATTTAAATATTTTTATTTGAAATAAAGAAGAATAATTTATAAAAATAATAGTATTGCAACCGATTTATAAATATAATAATAGAAAGCGTGGTACACCTACGTGATTCGATAATTCTACTTTATCATATTCTTGGTATAAATCAAAAGTTTATAAAAATCCTGTAATATCTGAAAGATTGATGTGGATAGTTGAGTTAATTGGAGAACGTTTGCTACTATTCTATGTTACGTTTATTATGTATCGCTTAACTATTAATCATATATCTATTATAATGTTACGTCGTTTATTTATTGCGTAACTATTTATATTTATTTATTTATAGTTTATTCGTGTATTTATTTATTTATTATATTCTTCTTTATTTATTATATTATTATTTAATTAACGTTACCCGGTTCTTTTATTCTGCCTTATCTAAATCGATTAAAACGCTTCAGCCTTCGTGAGGTTTTAGATTTAAATAAAATAAACAACTGATTAATTAAAGTAAAATACCAATTTATTGTAAATAAATCAGAAGAGAGAGATTTTTAGCGTGTTAATGTGGCTCGTGATGTCAAATTCTTCTAATGTATGTCCGTGAATTACAATAATTATTACTTTTACCATGAATTACAATAATTATTACTTTTACCGTGAATTTAACTTTATCGTGTGAGTATCACGTTATTGGATCGATAAGAGACCCGGACCGGAATTAACTTACTCCACACTACTTCTTCGAATATACTCAAATCGAATCTACTCTGACTCCGTCTTCAAACTGGCATGAATTCTCATGAATGACTACATTTTTTTAATTCTTCTCCGAACTGTAATCACTCCAGCTTTATTAATGCTATATTTATTGAAAGAAAACGCTAACCTTTTTAGTGCTCCCACCGTAGAGGTGTTCTCATTTTTAAGCTTAATTCGCATTACTTCAATCTCTGTTTATCTTACTGAACATTATTTCTTAATACATTGATTAATTATTGGTTATTTTGGACTCATCTCCAAATTCATAACGATTAATATTCGTTTAAAGTTACATTTCAGCTTTATTTTATGTTGCATCTTGTGTTTCTTTTAATTCGTTTACATAATACGGCTTATTTTAGTTGTTAAGTATGTTGAATTTCGTGACATACGTAACATCTAAAATAGAGGCATACAGATTCTTGATTTCGATAGTTGCATAACTAATAGTAATTTTATTATAGATATATTGTAAATACTTTAAATGTCAAAATGACTGATGTTTGGTCGAAATGGCAAAAGCAAAGTTGTTTATTTTCGTCCGTCATTTTATTGCTTTTTGGAATTTTTTCTTACTATGGAATCTTTATCATGACATGAAGCAAAGTGGAAGTTCCCCTTTGGTTAATAATTTTCGATAATAATATATATATAGAGATTTGTTTTTAAGTTCAATGTGTTTTAATTTATTATAATTTTTCTTTCTTGGTAGTTGTAATATTCTTTACAATATTTAATTTTATATTGCGGTATAGTTAAAAATTGTAACTTTGTTTCCAGTTTCTTATTCATTTCATCTATGGTCTCTATAAATCGTAGAATTCAGGATGGGATGGTGATACGTTGAGATCAAAAAGTTACTCCTTTGGTCCTGGCAAGCTCGCACTTTATTTCAAAATTTGATCGCTCTCGTACAAAGTCCGAACAAGAATGCAATTCATTTTTCGTCGATTACAATTAACGCATATAGGGCCGGGTTCCCCCCTTTCGCAACTATAATTTACAAAATTTCATATCACGAATAAATATATACAGATTAGTTAGCCTTAATATTTTTACCTATACTATTTTAAACATTCATATTTATTGATCGCTACCATTGTTTTTAAATAAAAACGGTACCTCATATATTATAATAACATCAATTGTACATTACACTAATTTTACATCTATATTTAGAATTATTAATTAAAAATAAAAAGTTTTTAACTACTTTATTTTTATTTTTTCATGAAAATAATTTTTTTTTTTTTGTATTTAATCGAATTAGGATTTGTATTTTATTGAAATTTACTATATATTTTTCTAATATATATTATATGTTATACAATAATAGCTTTATTAATGTATATTTTATTTTATCAAAAATATATACATTCTTAATATCTAACAAAAAGAAAATAATTATGCAAATTTTTAGAATGGGTCATCATAGTACATCTGACGATAGTACAATTTATAGATCGAATATAGAAATCAATTTAAAGAGGAAAAAAACACCAATAAACCGATTGAGAAACTATCTAGAATATATGAAATTATGGGATAAAAAAAAAGAAGAAGAGCTCGTAAATTTCTGTAAAAAATCAATTTTAGATGCAATCACTGTAGCAGAGAATGAAAAAATACTTCCTTGGAAAAATTTATTTTCTGATGTATATTATAAAATACCTAGTCATATTACGTAAGTTTCTTTTCAATCATAATTATGTAAAGTGTTACGTATGTAACGGAATTCACATACTTAGTTAATAAAATAATAAATGTTGCACAAAATAAGTAGAAAGGAAAACACAGATCAGCATAAATAAAAATATGTGCATGCGTTAAATTAGTCAATATGCTCAATCATTAACCAATATATTGGGAAATACGAGCAAATATTAAAGTAGTACGAATTAAACCTAAAAATGAGAACACCTCCACAGTGGGGGGACCCGAAAGAGTTAGTAGTTTTCCTCTATAAATCAGGGGACAAAAACAATAATGGGCGTCGATTTGGCTGATCGGTGAATTAAGACAATAGTGTTAAAAATCGAATGAAAAATGTAATACGAAGTAATTCAATTCCGGTCGGTGACTCGTCAGTAAAACAACACGACAAACTCACACATTCGTGATAACACAAGAAACGCAAGTAACACAATAACACGGACATACACGTTGAACGCTAGACGGTAACACGAGCCACTATTACACTTCAGATTCTCTTTTCTGATTTATGATTAATAAATCGGTATTTTAAACGTGAAATAATATAATTGTGTTTATTTTAATCCTTAAACCTCACAAAGGCTGAATTGCTTTGACCGATTCAGCTACGGCAGGAAAGAACTGGGAAATCATTGAATTATAATTAAGCGAATAAATAAATATATAAATAAGTAGTTACGGAGTATAAAATAAATAAATAAATATAGCGAATTATACCACGTAACAAAAGGTATTTTCATCAATAAAATATACACAATACCTAAAATGCAAATTTTGTATTTCATTCTAAATAATATGTATTCACTGATATAATAATATATAATATAATAACATTTTCTAATACCCGTTTATATTGTCGACAGATTCCAAGCATTGGAAAACGGTGATTTTTATCTTTCACTACTTATCATTAATAAAAAATAATCTATATTTGATATTATTTCATATAAAGTTATTTGTTACAATTTTAATTATTAATATAATATATCATTTTAATTTTTTTCGATTTTTGAAATTACAATGATATAAAATTTATAAAATACAAATTGTAATACGTGAATATTTAGAATAAAATTACATTTAATGTTTTTATTTTTCTTTGTTTCAGGAAGCAAATAACCAGTATGAATAAACACATGGATAAATATTCAAATAAATATGCAAATTAAAAAAATTATTCAGGAACAATTTATTAATAACAAGTTTAGAACAAAAAAAATTATATTCTATTTTAAATTAAATATATGACTTACTAATTTTTAATAAACTCTATACGTATAATGAATAATCAGTACATTTTATTTAGTGTGTTTAAAACAGCTACTCGATGTATCCTAAAAGTAATGCATGTTACTTTTTTTCGAAGCGACTGTTTGTCGTAGCGATTTTTATTTGTCCTTTTTATTTTTTTATTTTCGATCATTAGAAGTGGCAGGATTGATCTTGGAGAGAAAGGTGTTTTTCAGTTTTATAATATAGCATAATGGATCGTTTGATGGAATATCTTTACGCATTAAAAATTTAGTTTATGGCTTGATAAAATGTTGTACAAACTTTTAAATTTTAAAAATGCGTTTAGGAATAAAATAACGTGTAAATTACAATTAAAAAAATCGTATATGGCTTTCAAGAAGATGATAGAATTGATTCTATTGTCGAGTGTATGCATAAAATTTTGAGTTTAAAACATCATATAAAGATCAGGGTCATTAATAATACCTTGAATTTATCAAATTTGTATGTACTTACCCTTAAAAACTTTTATTAAAAATCTCCACAGTATTTTTTTTTCCAAATCGCATACAAAATTTTATCGTATAACGCCATTCTACCATTCTGTGCATATTGCCATGTTACGAAACTGAAGAACATTCTGCGCGCGAAGATCAATCCTGCTACTTTTAATGATCGAAAAGTAGAAAAATAGATCAAATAAAAGTGTACATAAAAGTTCAAGAGAGAAAGAGCATATTTTTCTCGCCATCACAATACTTCAGTTTAATTTCTGTTTAGTTTTAAAAAGATTTTCGCTTATCATTAAAATTAATATTAATTATTACTACCTGTCACATCCCCGTAGATCGTAAATAACAGTTCATCATTTATTCTCGAGAATCTTGCAAAATGGAAATTATAAGAGTCGAATTATAAATGGAAACTAAATAAAACAATAAGGATGAAACACTATTTCATCACGTTCTAAGATGGACAAGTGCAAGGATGTGACATTGCAAATATTCCAACACTAATAAACTATTAGCAGGACCTAACGAAACAAGGTGTCTAAATCGAACTAAATGAGTATTAACAAATTATTGTTAAAAGATGCTTTCTAAGTCTGGAATTAGTATACTTTAACGTCAAGTTATTATGAAAAGATTATCAAGTATTAAGGACTCTTCAAGCCTAGACGAAATTTGGAATGGTAACAGTCTACAGAATTTGCCCACATCGTTCTTTTGGACTGTATACCTATGTCATTGAGACTACTTTTTAATATTATTAAACAAAAAAATGTTTTTAAATAATACAAATTATTATATTAGGAAGTTTATTCTGCTATATTTAATAATATTATTAATAAAGACATAAGTATTTATTTTATTTATTTATTTACATAATACACCCCAGCTCACGGCCCAGGGGTGGGTTCCGTTACAATTTAGTTACATCGTTTATTTACATTCTATACATCTTAATATACAAATCTAACATAATATGATATTACTTATATACATAATATAACATATATTACACTTTGTACATCTAATATATATCACTCTGTCTCTTCTTTTGACATCTGGTTTCATCTATTCACAGTATTTTTCTTAGTTCTTTATTTCTTTGTCTTATCACTTTTATTCTTTCCTCTGCCTCTTTTACACCTATCGTATTAGCACTTTATTCGTTCGTTCTGTTTCCATTTATTTCTATCTCACCTATGTTCCATCTCTCTGCGCTTTTTCCAGTTTTTTAATCAGTTCCTTGATTCCAATTAGGATTTGTCTATTTTTTATCTTGCCTTTAAAATTCATTATCATCTATTTGTTAGTCCATGCCCTGCTGCTTTCTACTCTTTCTTTCTCATACATGTCCGCCGTATCCTCACATTCCATGATCCAATGTTTCCAGTCTCCTTCCCCTTTTTTACACAATTGACATCTTTTTTCTTCCATATTTAACCAATATTTATTGTATGTCGTAAAGTTTCCGTATCTGATTTTAGCTATAATTTTCATTTTCTTTGTATTTCTTATATCACTAAGGTATCTAGGTAGTCCTGTCGATTTGATGTCTATGTATATTTTATTGTATCTAGCCTCTGTTATCTTGTTCATTCTCAGTTGCTTTTGTATGTCGTAATCTCTGTTTTTTATTTCCCTGTATACTTGTCTTCCTTCCCTCCACCATTGTTCGATTAATTGTTTACTTAGTCCTAATTGGTTTATCCATTTGTCTCTGTATTCTGTCTTCTCTTCCAAGTACCTTTTATCCTTTTACTCTAGACATTTCTTAGTTATTCTTTGTTCTTTCATCCCTCTAATCTTGTCTTCATATTTCATTGCTCTCAACTTTCATTCTATCCCCATCATGTACTCATTTGTTTCTTCATAAACTATGTAGCTTGGCGTACAGAAGTCGAGTTGTAGGGTCCATCTGTAGTAATCTAGTTTAATTTTTTCCATTTCCTCTGTGTTATCTCTTCCCCAGACTTCTACGCCATACGCCATTACCCCGTTGACTAGGGAGTTGTAGAGCATTTTTCTCACTCCAAAGTCCCCTGCACACATCCTTTCCGCTAATCCCCATGTTTTCTTCACCGCAATCCTGCTTTTTTGTATCTTTTCTCTTATGTGATCCTCATGTTTTTCATCATTTCTGAGTAGAAATACAAGATAGTTGAATTTGTCTACTGTTTCTATGTTTTTTCCTTTCCAAGTCCATACTTCCGTTTTTCTTTTCTGCCCTTTTTTAACCACCATCATTTTGTTTTTTTCTGTATTCAGGAGCATGTCTCTCTGATCTAGGAAATTACTCAATTTTTCCATCATGTACAGCATGGCTTCTCTGCTTTCTCCTATTAAGGCCAAGTCGTCCGCATAGGCTAGACTCTATATCCTTTTATCTTTGATTTTCTTTCCTCCTATATTGCTTTTCTCCATTTCCTGCTCTATTTCCGCAATATATATGTTGAACAAGATAGGGTTAAGAGCACACCCTTGCCTCAATCCTTTGTTGATCCAAAATTCCTCCGTTAAACCTTGTTTTGTTTTCACCGTATATCTTGTTTCTTCATATATCTTTAGTATTCTGTTTATCAATCCTTCCCTGTATCCTAGCGTTTTCATCGTATGCCATAGTTTTTCCCTGTTTACCTTATCGAAGGCCGCCTTAAGGTCCACGAACAGTATATATAGTGTCTTCTTATCTTTGACTGTTCTTGTTATTAAGTGGTCAATTATATATATATTGTCCATGGTCGACCTTCCCTTTCGGAATCCAGCTTGTCTCCCCGGTAAGATGTTCCTTTCCTCTGTTTCCTCCTCTAGTTTGTTTTTCAGTACCCCCATGTATATCTTGTATGCTGATATTAGCATAGATAATCCTCTATAACTCTGTGGTTCGTTGCTATTTCCTTTTTTGTATATTGGGACGATAACGCTGTCTTCCATTCCTGCGGTATATTTCCCTGTTCCCATATCTTTACCATAATCTCTGTCATTCTTGCAATGATCTTTGTTCCGCCGTATATCCATGCTTCGTTGGGGATTACGTCAATCCCTGTGGCTTTCCTTTTTTTTAGTTGTTTACAAACGGTCCAGATATCTCCCCTGTCTATTTTTGTCCTATCCAGGGATTGTGCTTCCTCTATTTTATTCACCTTGCTGTTATTATCTGTGCCATTCAATAGTTCCATAATGTGTGCTTTCTATTCTTCTCTTTGTATGTTCTCCACACCCTTGTCTTTTCTCTTTCTACCTTTGTTAATATATTGCCAAACCTGTCTTACATTTTTTATTTTCTTTAACTCTGCTTCTTCTTTGTTTCTTAGTCTCTGTTTTTTTTCCTCAAATATATTTTTCCATCTCTTCCTTTGTGACAGGTATTCTTCTTTTGCTACCTTTCCTTTCTTCCATCTTTTTAATACTTTTTTAACTTCATTCTTTTCCCTCTTACATTGTTTATCGCACCACTTGTTTTCCCCGATTTTCCACACTTTCTTTTTTATTTCTTTTCTATTCATGCTTCCATGAATCTTGTCCTTGGTTTCTTCCCATAG
The DNA here is from genome assembly GCA_018907245.1 of Eupristina koningsbergeri. Classification (NCBI taxonomy): domain Eukaryota; kingdom Metazoa; phylum Arthropoda; class Insecta; order Hymenoptera; family Agaonidae; genus Eupristina; species Eupristina koningsbergeri. The sequence goes on from JACCHV010002976.1 coordinate 2,371,660, forward strand.
TTTGTCAATGTCTATTCTCTTGTCACTTTCTTCCAATATGCCGTTCGTCTTTTCCTTGTATTTTTTAATACTGTCTGCGTCCCATGTTATTATCGTACTGTACTCATCTCCATGTTTGCTCTCCTCTTTCCTTTCCTTATCCTCTGTTTGTATTATGGGTAAGTGGTCTGACTCTATTCTCGTGTCTATTTAAAATCTCTTCGTTCTCTCTCTTGCTTCTCTGTCTGCTAGTGTTAAGTCAATCACCGTGTTTCCTCTGGGTCCTATGTAAGTGTATTCTCCTTCTTCGTCTCCCCTGAAAGTTTCATTTAGTACACTGTATCCCTCTTTCGTTAGTTTATCCATTAACTTCTTCCCTTGTTTCTTTTACGTAGCTGCCTCTCTCTCCAGTTTGCACGTTGAAGTCTCCCATTATTATTTTTTCAATCTCTTCGCTGTAGCTTTCTTCTTTGATTGTTTCCCATCTCTCGTCCATATCCATTCCGTCACTGTATATTCCCCACATGTTCAGTTTTTTCTTTCCCTTATCGATAGCAATTCTTGTTCTAACCGTCCCCTCTCCTTTGTTCCTTCCTAATTCTTTTCCTAAATCTTTTTGTACGTTCAATTTTTTATTCATTCCTACTATAAACCCACCTTTCGCTCTGCCCTTCCTTTTCTCTCTTTTCGCCCCTATTATTTTCCATTTCATATGTTTTGGGAGTCTTGTTTTGCAACTTTCGTAAAATGAAAATTAAAAAAATATTTAAAAAATAATTTTTAACAACTATTAAAGAAGAATGATTACATTTCTTACTTAATGTTCAAAACTTTATTTATAACATGGTAGTTTATAACTGTTTTCAAAAGGTTAATCGGGAGAGCTGGATGATTTTGTGGGGTTGAAATAAAGTCGCGGTGTTTTTCTTTTTAATACTTTAATATTGAATACTTGTTATAATTTTCGGGTAGAAAATGGAGGAAACTGTAACACAATGTTTGAAACGTCTGGTCACACGTCCAAACAGTAAGTGTTCATCCTTGGTCATTTACCTGACTGCTCGCGTCATTCCTCCACGGATTTTTTAGACAAATTTTTTCTTTGTGTACGGGGGTGTTTCCCCATTACAAATTTAACAATCCTGGGGAAACACTATACATCTGGTGACCAGATGTGTTGCTAGGATGGTACGCGCTTTACCACCTTCGCTAATCATCGTCCGTCTCGTATTTTCCGTCTTCGATCGCTAATTGGATGCTTAACGCTCTAATCGGATGATTTCCTATGCACGGGTAGGAGGGCGATGATGCGGAACATTAATATTAGTGGAGGTGGATAAGGGTGGAAGGAAGGAAGGAATAGCTGTCTAGATTATCGGCAGGTAGCCTCCTTACGCGTGCCCTCATGGGATTTTCTGGTCCCGTTTTCCTGCCAACCCTAATTTATTTCAGCTCGTCGCTTTGTGGATTATACCAGGTTCCGGTATTTTTCATACTGGTAGAACCGACTCGTGCATTGCGGACGTCACCACAAAGCGTTTTTTCCTTGAGCGCACGCGTTTCACAACAATAACTATTTCAATAAATGCAATGAAAATGTAAAAATTAAATTGCTTGGAAAAAGATTTTAATCCTATACATTGAAATTATTTACAAAAATTTTCTATATCTGAAATATTAAAATTCAATAATAGCAATATTAAAAGATAAAAAACATGAATAATTGAAACTTCTTCTTAAAACTTCGACTAAAGTTTTAAATCACACATCATAAGTTTGTAAATAAATCTAGAATAAGGCTTGTATATATAACAGTCCCTAGACAACTTGACACGTGTCGTAAATATAATAATAAATTATTTCTTATTAAATAAGGTAAAATTCTTTGTAAACATTTTTTTTACACAACGAGTTAATTTTTTTAACATAAAAACATTAATTTATTATTTGAGACGATCAATATTTAAAGCAATTGTGGAATGTAAAGTAGACAATATTCATAAGAAATCACTTCATCAAATGGATAGGACTTAACATTACAACCCACTGATTAATTTAATTATTAATTAAAATTATTAATTAATTTAATTAATTTAAACTATTAATGAATTAACAAGGTTGTCACTTTTACTAATACGAGAAAAATGAAAATTATTTAAAAAATTTTCAATCGCAGTTGATAATAACTTCAACCAGGCGACAAATGGATTTCATAAGCAGCCATTATATTTTCAATTATTCAAGTGGTTATTTATGTTGAAAAACGAGTTAATTTTCACAAAATTTTGGTGTTTTGCAAATTTACAATCTACTAATTTGACACCGTGAAGAGCCGCGGTAGTTATGGATAGTTGTTCAGTCATTTATTAAGGGAGTTCATCTTTCAACGTTCTTTTTTATCCTCTTTTCTTCGTTCCAATACTTTCACCGCTGTATATTCAAAAGTTCCGATTTTAAATTCAGTTGAGGGTTATTCTTCCTTGTGGATTCCAATGTAGCAAGTGAATTTTTATTATTTCGCGGTCATATTTCTATGGTGCACAAGCTTTTATCGATAATTAAATTTGAAACTGAACTGAATTTGAACTATCAACGCTTATCACTTTGAGTGTATAATAGGAATAATTATTTTTGTATACCTTCACTATGATGTTCTTTTATTATAAATAATGTTTTTTCGTAAAATGCGGAAAGCACGACATTTACCTTTCGTATATTTTGATTTTATAGGTTAATAAACCAGTGACTCTAAATGCTAATTAACTTCGCTGATTTATCTAATTTATATGCTTTAGATAGAAGGATAGTCAACCTCGAAACTTTTTAATTTTAGCCTGCATAAAATACTACTATATTTTCTATATAACATACAAATCTGTGTACTTTATAGGAATAATCCTGAATAGATTCGACGTGCATATTATTTTATTAGGTAAACATCATTATATTATCCTATTATATATTGAATGCACACATTACAAATTTACAGAGGCTGTCAGAGTTGCGTAATTCAATTTTTTTGCAAAAAATCCCAAAGCTGCAAAGATTTATTTATATCTTGAAAATATTTTATTTGATAATTACAAATTTTCATTTTAATAGTATCATTATTGTAATATACATGTAATAAAATTTTACAATTAGTAGAAGTGCTCGGTACTATTGCCATGAATTATTTACAGTTAACTCGTGTAAAATAACTATGTAAATTGCTTAATGCAATTATTTTTCTTTACATGTAATGTAGGATTATTCTATAGGAAAACTGTACCGATATATTATAAAATTTTAAAAGGCTTGATACTGATAAAACTTACGTAATCTTTTTCACTTCTTTAATTCAAATTGTCCTTATCTTTCGATCGTATGACTAGTTAATAAATAATATTTTCATTTGTTAATAAATCATCGTACTGGTATACATTTTATCTACTTCAGAATTTACTGCACTATTATACCATTAGAAATTTTTATTACATTTTGTTTTAACCTGATAATACAGTATCTACTATATTTTTTTATTTTTTATTTTTTTTATGTAATTTCATCTGCTGTATTATTTAAAATTAACTTCCATAGTTTGTAAATACTTCTTTTCATGGAATACCAAATCGTATTATATACTGAAACTATTTTCTTATTACTATAAAAAATAAGATCGACTAACTATATTTTTTACATTACTTGTTTATATTATATGTAATATATAATACAGCTTATCTTAAGAAATATATTTTACATCAAGTTACGCTTTTTAGCAATAGTTTTGGCGCTATAAAATCTCTTCATCTTTTTATAATTAGATATAATATATAAAAATATATAAAATGCATGAAATGAAATGAAACAATATTCTATAATGAATAATTTTAAGTAAATAATTTTTATGTGTATTACTATTCACCACTGTTAACCTAAAAAGAAATATGATATATTATTATATTTAAAATAATAAATAAATGGTATAAATGAAGTAATGTAAGATAATAAATGATACTCTTACGCGCGTCTCCTTTTTGTAGCTTGATTTATTTTTGAAATAATGGTAGTTGAAATGATTTCTCTCACAGTGTTTACATTCTGTCACGAGGCCGGCTGGCAGGTTAGGAAGTGTGACCGGATGTCTCATTAAATCGAGGCGCTCTCTGTACGCCAGTTGTGTAGGTTAGAGTAAGATATATATATATATATATATAGTAGTAGTAAAATGTATATACATTAGAGTTATACAGAGAGTTACTGTGTGGTAGTGTGGAAGTAAGTTATTTTTGTGCCGCCACGAGAAGACCGGTAAGGCCAATTCCGGAATTACTGGTATCAAGTGAAATTTTGAAAATTAAGTAGAAACGTGCAACTTTGCGGTGATTTTCGAGCAGCCAATGAGATTGCACGATTTCGAAAAGCACAGGATAAAGGGCAGCTTGATGAGGTATAGCCAATCAGGAAAAGGGTTACACACGCAAGCTCAGGTATACGTGTAATAAATTTTAAATTTTTAAAATAGTCTAGATTTGGAAATTTGGCTTCCTTTCGAGAAGAAAGGAAAGCCATTTTTCAGTTTTAATTGTACCTTGGACTACTACATAGTGACTATTATTTTCGTGCAATTAATTATAAAATTTTGAGAAGTAAGTGAATTATTTAATATAATTAAATATAATTTTGGAGAAAGGAATATTTCACTATTGGGAGAGAGAAATAGAAAAGGATTTTCTATCACATAATTTAAATTATAAATATAATAATTTCAACCGGAAACCATGGAGAGCTGAACCTGATGGTCATTTATTATTACTAAATTTATCCATTTTATTAAAACCTATCTATATAAATATCAGCTGGATGAGGTAAGATTTTTCGTATACATTATAAAAAAATTATCTATATATATATCTATTACATCGTTATATTTAATATTAAATTCAAAAGAAATTTGTAATCGGTAGTGTGAGATTTGAAGAAAAAATTTAATTCAGGTAGTGTTGACCCTGGGTATTATATTTGTCGGTCACACGGGAAATTTTTTAGCGACGGAACTCGTTCCAACAGATTTGAAAATCTATTTATTTAACATTATTATTAGAAGTGTTGTGCAGTGCGGAATTAATAAGTGCGGTATCAAATTATTTAAATTTGTGATAATCTTTATTAACGCTGTTCGGGAGTTTCTCGGTAACGGGAAATTCGCAGTGTTACAATTCTAAATAAAATTTTATATTTAATATTTTAATTATCAAATTAAATTCTGATATAAATAAATAAATTTTCATATTTTAAAAGCGTATTTTATATAATCATTTATTAAAAATTAAATAGTTTTATAAATTTTTAATTTAATCAGATTGTTTTATATTATAGATATGAAAATATTTTCCTTATCCTAAATTCGTTTTTAAATCAATTTATATTTATAAAATTTGTAATTTATTTGCCTGCAATATATAAACTATATTTTTTTAACAACTATAATTTTTATTATGTTTATACATAAAAATACTTGATTTTCACATTAAAAATCCATATCATTTTCAACAAAGCTTCAGTTTTAATTTTAATATATCTTAGTATACTGTTGTAATTTTTTTTCGTATTTATTTGTAATAAAAAAAAAATTACAAATAAATATTGTTATCTATTCGAAGTTCATAAAAAAAATATTAATTATCTTTAAATTACTTTTCTGATAAATACTCCAATTTTATATTCCATATATATTATTATTATTTTTTCATTTCTTTTATCTCATTCACTCTCTTAATATCAATTGAAGTTATAATTATATTTTTATTTTATGAAATAAAGTACATAGAACGAGAGATAAAGAAAAAGAGAAGAATGACCTCAAGAAAATTGCAGAAAGTGTCCTGCAATATTTACTTTTGTTTATTCCTAAAGGTGTGTATGTAAGTATATAAATAAAAGAATGTATAAATAAATTTACATTGCTTAATTTGTAGGTATATATACTATACACATTCACAAAGGAAAGGATATATCTGGTTATATAGACGATGTATGAATTATGTGGCAAAAAGTGATGGGTAAGTTTCCGTTGCATTTATGATGCAGAACATGTAGAATATGCAATTTGTTGTTGTTGTTTTTTTTTATTCTTGCAATTGAAAAAAATACTTATGGATTTACCGCTACAAAATTACTGCAGCTGACAAAGAAATTATTAAGGTTATTGAGGAAAAATATTATAAATTTAATCTGTTTTTTTGCTCATGAAGTAAATTAGTTTTTAATTTTCATTAATATCTCAATATTTACTGAAAAATATTTATGAGGAATTTAATTATTATGGCCTAAACTTTGAAGAATATTACTTTAATTTATTTTATCTAATTTCAGCACAATTACAATTTGGATAAATAAGAAGATAAATCTTTGAAACTGAGACTATTGTAATAAAAGATTAGTGATCGATTCAGTCAAAATAATAATTTATTAAAATTATAATACACAAAAAAAACATGGATTCTTATAACAATTTTCTTGTATAACAACTATAATATATCTAAGCGAAAAAGACAATAAAAAATAAAACTAAAATATTACTAGAATTTATTGAAAAAAATAAAAGAGAAAGTATTTATAAAAAAAGAAACAATAAAAAAAAAATAATTATTATTATTTATATTTTATTAATGTATGTATTTATCTAGAGATACATTACACACTTTATAATATTAGTTTGAATATTTATGATTATTTGTCAAGCTATTTTTATTAAAAAAATTATTGAATGAAAATGCAGTGAGAATAAAACCTTATGCTATTGCAATAAGTCAAGTATATTTTGATTACTATGCATATATAGTTAATTTAAATTAATTTTAATATATAATTTTATTTAATATTGTACAAATACTTTAATAGATAAATTATATATACATCGTTGAAAATTACTTATCCTAAAAAACCAATTTTGAATATAAATTAAAAGCTTTTATTAGTAAAATGTATATGAATATGTATATTATGCATTGATATTATATTATTACGTATTTAAATAGTCGCGTTTATATATATTCTTCGATAATTGGATCACGAATTTTCTCCCAGAATTTGTTCGGCCCTAGCCGAAACGGTAGAAGCGTTTCGACCTTTGTAAGGTTCAGAAATAAAGTTAATATATCAACGTGAATTAAAAGGTAGAATATTATTTTATTCTGACTTATAAAGAACGAGAGATAATGCGCTTTGACGTGTGTTACAGTTGGTCGCGACGCGAAAAAAAACTAAGTCACAATTATATAAAAAAATAATGGTACCCGAACCTGAATGTAGAAGTGGAAGTAGAAGTTGAAGACGAAGTCAAAGTAGAAGTCAGAGTAAAAGTGGCCATGCGTTTCTTTCGATTTTACTCATTAATTGCGTTGTATGGAGAATTGCAAAATCCGCGAATTCTCCCTCCTGGTATTCCTGCTTGATTATCGCTTTATCAGCTGCCTCCGGTATTGTCTTTCGATTGCTCCCTGCGTATTCATCGTCAACTCCGATCTTGAATTTTCACAAATTGACGGATTCAGAAGTTCTTATTATTCGCGGATTTCACGTTACTCGCCACTCAGTTCGATTCCCTTATCATCAATTTCCTAATGTTTTGTCTTCGTTTGCTGACGCAAATACTACTTATTCGGGATTCGTCGCGTATACAATTGTAATATTACATACGTGACAATATAATTGCGTTATAGAAAGTATATAAAAATCAGTTTAATAAACTATAACGCATTAATATTAATCTATTCTTAAAATCCAATTAATACAATATACCTAATGCATTTTCTATAGATACACAATTTTACATACTTTGAATGTGATTTTATTTATTATTTGTACTTTTATCGATTGTATTTTTTTAAATTTCATTTTTTCATACCTCTAAAATTGATAAGAAATTAAAAAAAATTTCTTTTTCCATTTTTAAATATTTATGTGCTTACAATATTAATCTGTTGCATGTATATTTTAGGAAACTTGATTTATGAAAAATTTTTACGATGAATATTGATTTGTTGAAATTTGCATTGTAAAATTACAAAACTATTCCCGTTCTATTAAATTTACAAGGTAAATCGCTGTGTAAATCATAGTGTAATAAAAAATTGAAAATATTATGAACTTCCTAAATTTATGACCCCACCTATATTGTGAAACAGCGCATGCCGCTGAAATTTACATTTGAAAATTTGATGGTCGTGCATTAGCGCAAGTTTTCATTGAATTCAAATTATTTTCAAATAAGTTATACCTGTTTGGAATTAAGTTATTATTAATGAGTTGATTTTTAATCTGTAAAAATTATCTACGTGGTAATGCAGTTATCCAATTACTTTACAACCATTGTTTGTTAAATTAGAAATTATTCATTAAATTATTCAATTAAAAATAATTTCCTTATATAAATAATATATTAAAAGTAAAAATAATTATAAAATATAATAGTAATTCAGTAACAATAAATAATTAAAAATATTTTGCATATATATTTGTATATGCACTGTGAACCCATTAAAATTTTCATTAAATATTATATTTACTAATAATTAATAAACCAATGTGTTTAATATATATACGAAAGAAGATAATTTATTATGTGAATGTATATTTATTTTGTACTCAAAAGTGTAGAATGTACTTTAATATATTATATACATGTATAAGTATAGTATTTATATTCAAATACATTTACTATTAAATTCATTAACACACCTATAAAAATGGTTTTCTTTAATACATTCCTAAATTTCTCAATTATATTTATTTTTTAATGTTTATAAGTTTAAATAAAAATCATTTTAAATTTATATGTACACTCACTTTATAACTTAATATATATAACAAATTCAAAATATATACACGTATGTAATACAAATCAAAATGAATATTCCAGATTTTTCTCGAAAAAATTCTTAAAACTGCTACAAGTTTAATATTTATACTTGACTGCAAGTGAGAAACAATAATGTAAATGCATGTATCGGGTTACCTGTAGCGGCTCACGAAAAAGGACAGTGATATTATTAAATTAGTCTAAATTTGTACTAATATCAAATAAAATTTAGTTTTTAAATTTAATAAAATAATATGTTATATAATTATGTGTAATTATTATAAAACTTTCAAATTATTATGACACGGACACATTATTTTACGACACAAAGCTTTTATGGCCCGTATTCTGCTATTGTTACCAGTTCACTCATATAGAGTTGACCCTCTCTGGTCATCATCTAAATGTTTTGTCATGGTCAAGTTACGTTTCGAAATATCCTTAAGCTCGTATGAGCGTGTGCAACGACGACTAATGCATGTAAATAGTAATCTACGTTTGACAGGTCACGTTACCATACAGTTGTAACAGCCCGCAATACCCTGGAACAAATCAATGCAAGATTAGAATCCGAGTCCTAGGATTTGTTTTAAAATATAGTTGAGCTTGTTCACGGCTCGAGTTTTGAAGATGTGGTTAAAGAATGGAAGGAATTTAAATCAATTCTAGATAAACACTTGTAATTACATTCAATATAGGGTGAGTTTATTCAACATTGTTTTCACTACGGAGGATAGCGTCGCTCTGAGCAGGCTTCTGCTTGCGTGCATCAGACGCTGCATCTCTCCTTTTGTATTTTTATTATTTTATTACTCTGCGCATTTTGTAGATGTACAGGGCTATATTATTTACATAAGTGTATAATTATAATTGAATAAACAACTCATTGGTGATCAGTACAATTATTGTTTTATTGTATATTTCATCATTTTCTATATTTATTCTTTTTCTATCTTTCTTTAAGTTATATATCTTATTTACATTTATAAATATGACGGCCAATCGTCACGCTATGGTACGTGACCCGTCGTTGCGGTCTCAGTCATAAGTTACCATTTACATGCATTAGTCATCGTTGCACACACTGATACGCTCTTAAGGCTATTTCGAAACGTGACTTGACCGACACACTGTTTTATAGTTTTCATCACAGGGGGTCAACTTTAAATAAGAAAACTGGCAACAAACATGCCACGACCAAAAATTTAAAGCTCCCTGTATCTTACTGTCGCCCTGATGTCCTTTTCCGTGAGCCAATCTTCGTGAACACGTGATGATATTATTTCCAAATACAATGCGAGACATTCAAAACTTCTTTCATTCGTAAATGGTTTGAAATTATTCGCTTTTTAATTTTATTGATTATAGTTAATAATTTAGATATAGTTATCGGTGAGCATTGTTTATATTTAGTGTTTATATTAATAACAAATTTAATTTTAATTTTATGTTTTTCAAATCCACATAAAAATTAAAATTAATGAAAAGAAATATAGGAGGAAACTAATTTAACAAACGAACAGTATACTAAAAGAAGATAAACAAAAATTTGAGATATGAATTTTGATAAATTTAATTTCAATAATATTTTAACAATTATATTAATAACTAATAATATATCTAATAAATATGTATATTCATATAACAAATTATATTTTGTTGAAATAATCTGTTATACTGCTGTTTAATTAATAATTGTTATTTTATAATAACCATATTATTGGTTTAAATATTTTATAATAAAAGTTATGTACATTTTAAAATGATAAATTATTTTTTTTTTCTTATATTGTTGTTCTAATATTAACAATAAGTCATTTATTTTACATAATAAACATTTTATAACTTAATTTTAATTATATAATATGTACGCATATTTTTTCAATAATGATATTCATATTGATATATTTTGTCACGTATGTAAAATTGCATATCCATACGCGACGACTTATTTATATATATCAGCGAAAGCAAAGACGAAACATCGGGAAATTGACATCAAGACGATCGACCGGAGTCGCGAGTAACGCGAAACCCGCGAGTAATACGAACCTCCAAACTCGACAAATTACGGAAAGTCAAGATCAGAGGTGACAATAAATGTACAAAGGTCAATTGAAAGACGTTAAAGGAGAAAGCTGACAGAACGATTATCAAAGCAGAGGCACCCAGTGGGAGAAACCGCGGATTTTGCAATTTCTCCATAGAACGGAGGTAATAAGTCAAATCGAAAAACACGTAGGGGCACTTCTTCTTCGACTTCGGAATTGGACTTCAAATTGGGACTAGTAGATCCGGTCGTACTTCGGTTCGGGTTCTTTAATATTTATACGTTTTACACAATCGGGACTTAGTTTTGAGACACAAAGTAAAGTTGTATTACACACTGCGATATTTATCTCTCTCGTTTATTAAGAGAAATATAATAAAAAAAAAGATATTATATTAATTATCTCGCGTTTTATTAAATTACGATTTCCGAACCTCACAAAGGCCAGAACGCTTTGACCGATCTGGCTAGGGCAGAACGAAACCTGGAGAGAAAATATTATCGCGATTTAATTATTAAAGAATAAACATAGTCGTGACCTCTTAGATACGTAACAGGTAAATTTTGGTGCCGTGACCAGGATATTTTCTGTCGAGGAATCGGAATTTTTTTTGCGAGTGATTTATCGGAAGAGACAGCTCGAGAACAAGGTTTATCAAAAGTAAACTGATACAATACAAGGAAGGCCATGACGAGCTGTGGAGTCGCAACAATCATAGTTGTCGTCTTAATGTAAGTACAAATATCTTTTTTTCATATTTCTTTTGCATCATTTATAAAATTATATGCATGCTGCGTATTTTATCTAAGGAAAATATTGATTGATTGATTTGTGAAATTTGTGACCCGAACCGAAGGTTAGAACTCGACCCAACGGAATTAATGAAATTTTCTTTTTTTTCTTTTTTCGGAATTATTAAAATCAAATAAATAACTTTTCCCCGGTAATGTTGAAAGGATTTAAGTTATTCACACGTAGTAAGTCATACGAACGTGAGCATAAAACGCGTCTAATATCGTCTAATCTAACAGCGTCCGGTGAGTGGAATTCCGCGAACGAAAAGGAGATAACGTTCGAATTTGCTCATCGCCTTCTCGTCGAAGTAGAAACTCCGGAAGAACAACTACGAGTCTGTGGAGATAATATCCAGAAATTAAAATCAGTGGGAACCGCGGGGTTAGACAAGCGAGATTCCGAAAAAATAAGTTTAAAGATGGCCAACGAACAAAACATTATCGACCTAGGCGGATGGCCGAGCGTAGATACCGTGTCTCCCGATACCAATATCGACGAAAGGGACCGCCGGTTGGAAGAACTGATGGCTGAAATGAAAGCCATGAGAGAAGAAATAGATCGGCTTCGAAAAGAAAAAGAAAGATCGCCATGCGAATCGCAGACAACAGCTGTAAATACGCCTAGAATGAACGCGGCCGCACAAATATCCTCGCCTCAAATAACACCCTTGCGATCTCGCGAGCCTCATGCGCCTGTCGAAGTTGTTCGACAATCGGAATATATGCCGGAATTCTATATGAGATCGAGTATGCCACCCTACAAAGTAGCAGATCAAATGCCGAAATGTTCGGGCGAACCGGACGAAATATTGAATTTAATAAACTGGATAAATAAAACTCTAGACGACGAAGGACCTCAAGTGGAGCGGTTCATTTTACGTGCTTTAAGTAATAAGATGATCGGGAAAGCAAAGAGATTTATGGGATCTAAATTAAGCAACTATGATTCGATTGAGCATTTCATCGCTGATTTGGGAGCAGTTTTCGGAGCTCCTGGGGCCGTGGAAGACGCAGTGGATAAAATCAAAAGATGCGTGCAAAGGGACGGAGAACCCGTATTCGAGTTCGGGAATCGCATGAGAATTCTACGCGAGGAATTAAACGCGGCAACGGAATTGGACTGTCTTACTAGACATATCGGTCGTCATCCGGATCGCCGACAACACGAGGAATTAGTTATCAGGAGGTTTATCGTAGGGTTAACCGACTCGATTTCCATCCGGGTAGATGCAAGAAGGCCTGGGACCCTCGAGGAAGCCATCAACCTCGCGACGAGATTCGATAAAGAACTTTATGAAGTCCGAACTGAGAGAGGCGGCGAGCGCGACAACAATGGGCGTGGCCCGCGCTATGATAGACCTTACCAGCCGCCGATGTGGTGTAAATATTGTGAAAAAAAGGGGCATGATACCGCTGACTGTCGGAATTTGTTAAGAGAAATGGATCAACGAAGAACGCGGTCAGGGCCCCAACAAAGTGCGCCAAGGCCCCAGTATACAGGACCGCCCGTCGGGGAACGAAATAACGCGCCCTATCCTAATAATCCGAACAACAATAATAGAGCATCCCCGAATTACGATCGCCGAGGTAATTATAATAACGATCCATACGCGAATCAAAGGAATCAAAATAATTATCGTGGAAGGCCGAACGATCGTCGTGGCTATCACAACGACTTTAATGGATATTATAATCGAAATAATGGATACCAAGAAAATAGTTATCGAGATCGGGGAAGATATGACAATAATAATGATAATAGAGCTAATTACGCTAACATCGGTCCCGCGAATAATGGCGGCCCTCCCCCCGACCGATTCCACTACGAGAGGCCTCCGTTAGAGAACGCGCCACGATCACAGGACGCGAGAGTCAATCTGATTCAAGAAAACCCAATTGAAAATGTCACAAACATCGATAACAGCAACCAACATTTAAACTAAACACTTGTTCAACAAATCCCCTCATTGTTGAGCAGGAAAACACGGAACCTAAAGAAAAAAAATTCCCCGAAATAAGAGTAGCCAGAGTTAATTATATGGAAGCCGGAAGAAAATTGCCCGTTATAGAAATCCATGCGGTAGAGTTTGTAAACAACAAAGCCTCCTTTTTCGTAGATTCGGGAGCAGAGGTATCTATAATTAAAGGAAAAAAAATTAAAATGAGCGAATTAATCGATAAGAACGTCATGATAATGGTACACGGCTTCGCCTCAGGAAAATGTCTGACGATGGGAAGCTTACCGATCGCGATACATGACGTCAAATGCGAATTCCATGTGGTCCTCGAGGATATACCGATTAATGTAGACGGAATCCTGGGTTGGGACATAATTGGAAAATATAAAGGAACGCTTAATGCTGAGCATCGATATTTAAAATTAGGGGATACAATAATACCCTTCGCTCGAGACAATAATATTGAGATACCTGCGAAAACGAGAAAGAGAGTCTGCGCCCGAGTAAAAGGAGATACGAAAATTGGTTGGGTGCCACCTCAAAACCTGGCACCAGGAGTCCTACTTGGCAATTTTTTATCCGTTTCAAATAAAGGGGTAATATTTATAGAATGTACAAACACCAACGAGATGCCTGTTTCCATATCAATACCGGAAATTGAATTATTACCGTGCTACGTAATAGAAGACAAAGGGGAAGTAGACGTAGGAACAACATATAATGAGAGGGGCGGTGAAATAAATCAATTGACCATTAACAATTTATTCACCGAAAAATTAAATTATGATAATTATGAAAATGATGATTGCGCGGAGCCAATCACGGATATTAAAAGATTTAACAATTACCTAAATGACAACCCAGAACAACGGGAAGAAAGACTTAATACGATTATGTCCCTCGTGGATGTTGAGGGAAGAAACACCGAAGAGATAACATTACTCAGAAATTTATTACGGAAATACACAGGCAGCTTCGGTCTAGATGACGAGCCGCTGGCCGCGACACACTTATTGACTCATAAGATAGAACTAACATCCGAAAGACCACTAAAAACAAAGCAATACAGGTATCCACCAGTATTGAAGGAAATACTACAACAAGAAATAATTAAATTAGAAGAAAAAGGCGTCATTGAACCATCGATGTCCCCGTACTGCTCACCAACATGGATTGTCCCGAAACAACCGGATGCGCAAGGCAATCAGAGATGGAGGTTGGTGACAGATTTTCGACAGCTAAACGAGATCACCTTGGGGGATTGCTATCCCATACCGTTCGCGAACGAACTCATTGATAAGCTCGCAGGGTCAAATTACATATCCATCATGGACCTTAAAATGGGCTTTTTTCAAATAAAAATGGACCCAATCTCAGCACCGTTAACAGCATCATCGGGGCCAAGAGGTAGCTTCCAGTATAACCGGATGGCTATGGGTCTGAAGGGAGCCCCCACCATCTTCATGCGAGCAATGGAGTTAGCGCTAGCTGGACTATCAAGGGAAGAGATAGAGGTATATCTCGATGACATCATGATTTTCTCGGATACAATTGAAGAACATCTAATTCGATTAGAAAGAGTCCTACGCAAACTGGAGACCGCCAACTTAACCATCGAGCCAAAAAAATGCCAGTTTTTGAAAAATGAAGCCAAAGTCCTGGGACACATCGCTGGATCAGGAAAAATATACATGAATCCAAATAAAATAGCCGCGGTTAAAGATTATCCTGTACCAACCACAGCAAGAAAGATAAAACAATTCCTCGGATTTTCCGGATATTATAGAAAATTTATTCAAAATTATGCGAAAAAAACGCTGCCATTATTGGAGGTCATTAAAAGTACAAGAGCATTTTACTGGGAAGAGAAACAGCAAGAAGCATTTGATAAGATTAAAAACATACTGTGCAGTGAATCGTTTCTTCAAGCACCTGACTTGGCAAGGCCGTTTATCGTAACAACAGACGCATCAGATTACGCGCTCGGAGCCATCTTGAGCCAAGGCGAATTGGGAAAAGACCGACCATGCGCCTACGCGTCACGATGTTTGAGAGGCCCAGAATTAAGATATTCGACATATGATAAAGAACTACTTGCAGTTGTTTTCGCAAAAGAGCAATTTCGACACTATTTATACGGAACAAAATTCACTATCATAACAGATCATGAACCGCTAAAACATTTTCACACAACTAAACACCTCGATACTCGGTTTAATAGAATGAAAGCGTCATTACAGGGTTACGACTTCGAAATTATATATAGACCCGGAATAAAGAATGCAAATGCGGATGCATTATCACGAAACCCGATACTTCAGGAGGGCGAAGTAAACCCAGAATTGCCCAGAGACAAATTATATGCCTTAGCGGAGTCCCAAGAACAAGGACAGTTAGAAAATCTCAAAAATGGATACATCGGCATGGTAGAGAAACGAAAACGCGTGAGTGACTCTGAAAGCGAAGTAGGATCGGATGTGGAATCGATACAGCCCACAAGCGAAACTGAGAGCGAGGATTGGAAACCGTATGAAAAACGGGACCCTTGGAAGGGAAAAAAGAAAAAGAACAAACGAAAAAGAGGCTTCCACAAGCGAAATAAGTTATGCGAGTCGAAAATATCAGACCCAGAAACAGCGACAACTAGTGATATTAATGTACCAGCCCAGTCCACACGAAAGAATTCGGAAAAAATAGGGAACGTATCAGCGAGCACACCTCTTGAGAAATCGGGCTTAATTAACGCAAAACAGAAGATCAGTTTTCACGGTTCTAGTGACGACGAAGATAGCTCTCTCGAACATCTAGAAGTCATAGAGAACAAGGAAAGTAACGAGATCACGGTAAGAGAGATAAGTAAAGAAAAAAATCACGAATATAACCATGAAGAACCGAAAGAGATAAAAAACGAATCAAAGAAATACACCGTGGAAATAATAACAACAGGTGCAAAAGATCACGAAGGATGGGACGTAAAAATTCGAAGGGAAACGACAGAACTTATAGAGATTCGAGAAGAACGAGAGAATGAAAGTCACGAGTCGAGTCGGCTATCAGATTTTGTATTCGATGAAATAATAACATCACCGAAAGCCAACCCGAATGATGAACAGAGTGAAATTCCCAGTAATACCGATCAATTGACAAATAAGACCATTAAAGATGTAAGCTTTGAGGATGAAAACAATAAAAATGCATATTTACCTTTATACAATCAGGGCTTGCAATGCATAGAACCAGATATAAACATCGTACGGGAAATAATACCGATAGAACCACCTGGAGATTGTCTGTTCCAGAGCCTCAAAATTGCTGCTAATCTATCTATTTCATCTATAGAGTTAAGAGAAAAATTATTAACTTCAAAATTTCTAGAGGATTGCCAAGAGCCGAAAGAAGCGGTCCGAATTTTATCTTCTCATAATGAATGGGGAAATGATGACTGCGTATACATATTTTGCCGAGAATTCAATTTTAACATTTGCATACATTTTCAAATTACAAAAGATAAATTAATTTATTGTCATTTCATCGATAAAATTCGTAACCCTATTATACATTTGCATTTAGAAAATAACCATTATACACCATACGTAAAAGCAAATAGACGATAGATAACATGTGAATCCACAGAATTCGAATCGGAATCCAGCAAAAATGATAGTGTAAACAGTGATAACACCGATCACGAGGCCAGCAACGCGGTTATAGAGTCACCCGAAACCGAGACCGAAGGAAAAGAAACGGCCTTGACCGAGAGCGAAGAGGATCAAATAACGCGAGGCCCAACTGCTTTGGAACGACACAGAGTAACGCGATTACACCTCCCACCACTAACACCGCCGTGGAGAGAAGACCCTAACTCAAAATTCACAAGGGTTAAACTAATAAACGAACACCCTTTTAAATATCGCGAAAATATTGTATTTATGATGACCGCCGATATAAGTTTTAACACCGAAATCTTAGAAGCTTTAATCGAGAGAGAATATATACTTCTCAACTCCTGGGAAAACAGGGAATATATTATTGGCGAGATAAACCTGAAGAGATTCAAGATATAGCAGTTATAGGGGTAACCATCAAAGGTCACGTAAATGATACAATATTGCGAACCGATATAATAAAAAGTGTTAGAAATTTAAAAATCATGTGTCGTAATAACAACATTAAGAGCATTGCAGTAATAAAAGATCTACAGCTGATGAAAGAGACAGAATGGAATTATTTCGTGGAATGTTGCAACGAGTTATTTGATAACGAAAACATCGGGATAGTGTTACTCAAGGATAATCTCCCCACGCCAAAAGTGCAAGATAGATACACAATAATTCGAGAATATCATGAATCACCCATGGGGGGCCACCGCGGAATAAATAAAACATACAAAAAAATTGCGGCCGATTACTATTGGAAAACCATGCGACCCGAGGTAGAACAATTTGTGAAATCATGCGTAAAGTGCCAAACGAATAAATTAGTAAGGAAAAAAACAAAAATGCCAATGATCATTACAGACACACCATCTCACGCTTTTGAAAAAATATCATTAGACTTTTATGGCCCCTTAATAAAAACAAAAAACGGCAACATGTATATTCTGACGATACAAGATCTATTGACGAAGTATTGCATACTAACACCAGTAAAGCGAGCCACAGCAATTGAAGTCGCAAAGACAATGATAGGTAAGATGATATGCTATTTCGGACCACCAGCAGCAATATTAACAGATCAAGGTACCCACTTCATCAATAAGACTCTGGAAGAATTCGCTAAAATATTCGGCATCGAAAAATTCAACACCACTGCATATCATCCTCAATCGAACGGGAGTATTGAACGAATGCATCATACAGTAACGGAATACTTAAAAAACTATATAGAAAAATATAGAGAATGGGACGAATGGATTTGTCTATGCCAGCACGCCTACAATTGTACAGAGCATGATGCTACGGGATATACCCCGCATGAATTGATTTTCGGCCAAAAAGCGCGAACACCATCAAGCTTCAAAATATCAAATGAGTGCGCGACTTATAATGAACTCCATCAAGAAGTAATTGAAAAGCTGAGTCAATTGCAAACGTTAGCGGCAATGAATTTAATTCAATCAAAATACCGATCCAAATTTTATTATGATAGAGCTATATGTACACGAAATTTCAGAGAAGGTGAAATGGTTTACAGACTAAAAGAACCACAATTAGGAAAAATGGCAAAACAATATGTGGGCCCCTATGAAATCACCGGCATAAATTATAAAACACATAACGTTACGTTGAAACATCGAAAAGGGACGAGAGTAGTTCACATGGACAAGCTGAAAAGATCAAATGAATTGAAACGTGAAAAACCATAAGAAATCAAAAAAAAAATGTACAATTTTCAACAAAAAAAGTCATTCAATCGATATTCCTTATTCACAATTATAAAATATTTTTCTATTACTAACACTCATGTACAATTCTTACTAATAATGAGATACGTATATTAATCTCCATATTAATGATTATCTAATAAATTAACACCAATAATATTACATATATAATCGCATGAAGAAATAACGAATAATTATAAGTACAATAAAATAAAATAAGATATATACTTAGTTATTATTATTACGAATGAGTATAAGAAAAATAAACATAATTATTCTTATGGGGATCATTAGGGGAACAGAGAAAAAAACATCCGAGAGTTTACGATACGCCATTAATGCGGTACTCAGTACGTATAAGTAGGACACCTCCCACATAAAAAATCGAACGGATATAATTGGCGAAAAATAATAAACAAGGAGTGACCCTCCCTCACACATAGTTACACCTCACCCGAGCAGTCGACATACGAGTAAACACAGTACAAAACTTAAACTCCACAGTCCACTAAAATTAACGAAAACACACATCAAAAACAGATATTTTCGGGAATAAAACCGGTAAATGAAGTATAGGATTCTTTATTTTCTCTTAAAAATTCATTTTCTTACTAATTCACATGAAATTTTATTTCGAAAAACCACAAAATTAAAATATTCCTCAATTTTGATGATATTAAGCCCCAAATTTTACCAAAAAAAATGGAATTCAAAATTTCAAAAAAAAATTTTTAATTTTTATTTTTTCAAATTTTATTGTTTAATAATGTTAATTAATAGTAAATTCATTAATTATGAGCGGCAAATATAAGATCGACAGAAAAAAAATTTTTTTGAGTCACCGGGATTCGAACTCGTGCGGCTGAAGCGACAGGCAGCAGCCTTAACGCATGAGCCATACGACATATATAACCTTCCATAATGATTTTGGGGATTATAAAGTCAACACAAGAAAAACAAGTTATTAATCGAATCAAACAAAGACAACAGACAAGACAAACAGAAAAAACCTAGATAAACAGTAAATAAATAAATAATTTAATAAATAAACGAAATTATTAAAAAAAAAATAGTAAGAAAAAAAATTATTTGGAATTACAAAAGAAATTTTTTATACGATTAACATGCATCATTCGCCTTAAATAAATAAAAGAGGGAAGGAACAATGAATTTCTTCATCATAATAAATAAATAAATAAATAAACCTCCAAAAAAAATTCAGTGACAAGAGGCACGACCCGGGAATAAAAGGGCATGAAAGTGCAGGTATCACACTGAACAGTAGGTTTGTATACAGCAAAAGCTGTACTGAATTTAATTATACAAAATGAAAAATGTATAATATATGAAGGAAATTTCTTCCCCCACCCCGCCTACCCTTATTACCTCAATCCTTTTGTTAATCGCATAGAAAAAGCGCATTAATAAATAAGAAAATTATGTGAATATTACAGGACGATGGACCAAACGAAAACAGACGACTTTATAATGCCTATAAAGAATAACCCCGGAATATTTATGGAAGGAGTAGCAACATTACATGAGTCGCGGAGCACTTGGAAAATCATTCAATACTTAGACACTAATAATAACCTCTTACATAGCAATCATCTAATTGCCGTCATAGATAAATTATCTGCTAAATGTCGAAATGAAATAAAAATAGAAACATGTGAGAACCAATTCAATGGGCTGAAACATCTCGAGAAAGAAGAATTAATGAACATTCGAGAAATAGCAAAAATAATAGAAAGAACAATGGAAAAAAGGGCAATATTGCCATTCATTGGTACAATCAGTAAATTCTTATTTGGGACACTTGACGAGACCACCGAAACTGAACTAAAAAACATAATTGACAATATAAAGACAAAAACAGGCGAATTAAGCCAACTTTTGGCTAATCAGACTGAAATAATAGAAACCAAATTGCAATATAATGACAGAAAACTGAACTATTTGCGCGACAAAATAAACGAAGTAACAAGTGACATTGCACAAATACATACGCAACTAGAATGGGACGAATTAATAAGATTACTAGAAGACTATACTAATATTCAGATACGAAGTACCCAGTTAATATTACATATAACACAATTGGCAGCAAGGGGCGAAATACATCCGCAATTACTCGACGAAAAATTGATCACAGAAACGACAAGGAAAATTGACGAAAAACTGAGTACAGAAACTTTACCGATAACAAAAGACAGACCAATCGAAGAACTCATTAAAATTTCCACTATAAAGGTTATCACCCACGGACAAAAAATAATATACGACATAACTATTCCATTGATAAAGATTAATAACTATAAACTACACAAGTTGATACCTTTCCCAGTAAAACAACAAGACAAGAATCTCGTACTTTATATAAAGCCCGAAACTAAATATATCGCAGTCGACTTCAAAACACAATTATATATAAAAATTACCGAATCTAAATTACGGGAATGTACTAAAATGAATTCTATATACATATGTGAAAAATTAGAACCGAGAACACGGGTACATAATGAGAGTCCCTGCGAGATAAAACTCATTTTCGGGATTCAACCTTTTAACCTATCGCAGTGTGACATCAAAATCGGCAATATGCGCGAATCCTATTGGACTAGACTGGAAAGAAGAAACACCTGGATATATTCGGTAATCAAAAACGAGGAATTGAGAATTCAATGTGATGGAAAAGGGGAAGAAAGACGACAACTAGACGGATCGGGAATAGTAACATTGAAATCGGGTTGTCACGCGGAGACGCCTAGTATAGAAATAGACGCGACTAAACAAATAACAGACGAGGTACTACAAATTAAACTAAGTTCAATAAATTTAACCCTAGACACTATATTAACAAATTGGGGGGTTACTGATAACATCACCAAGCACATATACGAATGGACACCGGAGATAAAGTCTGCACACATACAAAATACACTCGAACACTCAGATTTAATAACTGAGGGAGGGGGACTAAAAGAAATAGTCAAGAAAGCCCGGATAATTAGCCGAATTAACGATAACAATGACAATGTTAAAATATTCAAAAATAATGTTACTATATTTGGAATATCTTCCATAACTGTACTGAGCATTGTAATAATAATAATAATCATAGGATTACGAATAGGTAAGTGTCACAAAACTGTCATACCTCAACTCCGGGTGGCAAGAGGGGGTGAATAAATAAAGCAATGGTGCAACGAAAAATAGTAATATATATAATCATTTTTTTAAATAATACAAAATGTATAATCTTTTTAATAATTGTAAGGAAAAAAATAATAATAACATAATGCTATGAATCTGCAACGGATGAAGCGCTCAGCAGTTTTCATTATCACTCGTTATAAACAAACTATCCCTGCCATACTAAAATGAATCACAGGGACAAGATTGACGACAACGAGAGATGAAAAGCGACTGATTCTTCTCACAAACACCATGGAGAAACATTACAATTTCGGATCCGTTGCAAGGCAAGGATTGAACCTCAAAAACATTTTCAATATCATCTTCGTGTGGACGCTTCTCCGAGACCGGGGATGCTGGGACCTCTCGAGGTTCCGGCAGACCCGAAATAAGGAAGTGGCTCTCGGTATATTTTGGTCACTCCCACACATCAGGGGAGTGATCCATGGATTGCAGCGCCATGTCATCGGCGCCAAAACCTTGCTGAGAGTCAACCTCCAAGATGACAACGAGGAATTGCAGCATGGGGGTGCTTGGGAGCCCCCGACGGACGCCAGGGGCGTCTATTATGCCCTGCTGAACAACGAGGAGGAGAGATGGGAAGAGGCCGGCAGAACTTATGCCTGGCGGCTTTACGGTGACGAAGAGCCTGAAGAAATGAAAATATAATGAAACTAACAAAAAAAAACTAACCATAATATAAGTTCATACTAACAATAGAATTAAGCAGCTTACAAAAAAAAAAACTTAATAAATAAAAAAAAAAAAAAAAAAAAAAAAAAAACAAAAAAAAAAACCCAACAAAAAAAAAAACAAAACAAAAAAAACACAAACAACAAAACAAAACAAAATAAAACATAATATAAATGATAATAGGCAAAAAAAAATAGGGGACTCAACGAAAAAAAAACTCCAAAAGGCACGGGATTCGAACCGCCGCCGTTCGAGTTGGTGGACCAGCGGTCTACTAACTGAGCCACGGGCACTGTTATATACATTATACGCGAACAGATACTTATTCTATGAGTAACAACGATATTTGACAATACTAAACCATTTGATACCATAATATATTAATATTAATAATATAAGAACTATTCAAAAGGGGTTGCATATGGGAAAAATATATACAATCATTCGTAATAATAGTAATAAATTAAGATATATCATAAACATTAATTATAAACTATAAAACTAATACAGAGTATGTTTCAGAACAACAAAATATTTACGGGGGGATCAGAAAGGGAAAATAATCTATATAAATATATTAAATATAAATAATAAAAGGAAAGGACAAATCATCAGAGAAATGCTGAATCAAAGAAGGAAGTATAAATATGCCACTAACTGCAACATGGGAAAAAGTATGATGAAGAGAAAGAAAATAATGTAATATGTATAACCATTGTAATGATTTGTATATTTTAGTTCATAAGGAATTTAAAGTTTAAAACATTATATGAACGAGAGAGAACGACAAAAACAAATGTAGCGACTCGAAAGAGAAAATGAAATCACGTATACAGACATATACACGAACACAAACAAACATGAAATTTTGAATACAAAAAAAAAAGGGTAACAAAGTTATTATTGGTTCTAGTCGACGAGGACGTCGACACAGGGCCCCCGGACGTGTCACGTATGTAAAATTGCATATCCATACGCGACGACTTATTTATATATATCAGCGAAAGCAAAGACGAAACATCGGGAAATTGACATCAAGACGATCGACCGGAGTCGCGAGTAACACGAAACCCGCGAGTAATACGAACCTCCAAACTCGACAAATTACGGAAAGTCAAGATCAGAGGTGACAATAAATGTACAAAGGTCAATTGAAAGACGTTAAAGGAGAAAGCTGACAGAACGATTATCAAAGCAGAGGCACCCAGTGGGAGAAACCGCGGATTTTGCAATTTCTCCATAGAACGGAGGTAATAAGTCAAATCGAAAAACACGTAGGGGCACTTCGGAATTGGACTTCAAATTGGGACTATTAGATCCGGTCGTACTTCGGTTCGGGTTCTTTGATACTTATTGGTTTTATACAATCGGGACTTAACTTCTTGATACGAAAAAGTTGTACTACACATTGCGATAATTATCTCTCTCGTTTATAAAGAGAAATATAATAAAAACAAAAGTATTATATTAATTATCTCGCGCTTTATTAATTTACGATTTCCGAACCTCACAAAGGCCAAAACGCTTTGACCGATTTGGCTAGGGCAGAACGAAACCTGGAGAGAAAATATTGACGCGATTTTAATTATTAAAGAATAAACATAGTCGTGACCTCTTAGATACGTAACAATTTCAAATCATTAATGCTTTTTTCTATATCCTTTCTTATAGCTGAATCATTAATATTGTTTTTAATTGTGATCCCTATTATAAATATGTCTTGTAATTGTTTTAAATTTATTTCGCCTTTTATGTAATGTTTACCCGACCATGAATTGACATTAATATATCCCCTCTCTACTAATGCTTCCATAATATCAGTATTCCATGTAACTTCTGATGTCATAAAAAATACCATATTTTCGTGATATTTAAACGGATGTTCATTTACCACTCTTACTTTTGCGAATTTTTGATGGTTATTTAATATCCAAGGGGGTCGATCCTTTGGTACATGGGCTCTGCTTGCGCGATATTTCGTGAGCGTCTTCGAGGTCATATTTCCGGCCTTCGCCTTGTTATCGCTTGGCGTTATTCCGTCTTGCGCTATGGACTCAATACTTGAATTTCCGCTTACGTTTGGAAATTCCATCATGTGTGTAGTAACCTTATTATTTCGAATTTCAGGGTCATTACTTTCATTGTCGTCTGTGTCGATTTCAGTTGACTCACAACTTATATATCGTCTCGTTGTTTTTATATATGGGGTATAGTGATTATCTTGTAAATGCAGATGTATAATCGGATCTCGTAGATTATTAATAAAATGACAGAATTCCATTTTATTATCGAGTATTTGAAAATGCACGCATATATTATATATAAATTCTTGACTAAATATAAAGATGCAGTCGTCATTTCCCCATTCATTATATGAATTTAATATTTTATTCGTTTCTACTGGATCTTGGCATAATTTTAAGTGTTTTGAATTTAGTAATTTATTTCTCAAATCTAAAGAAGATATTGCGAGATTTGCTGCTATTATTAGACTTTGAAATAAACAATTTCCTGGTGGTTCCATCAATTTTAGGCACTCATGTATTATATTTGCATCTGGCTCAATACATTGTTTTCTTTGATTGTATAATGCTACCACTTCACTATAGGAATTATTAATTGTATCAGTTATCAAACACGTCTTTTCGCCATTCTTATTGTCTATCACCTCCTCATCGGTTGATAATTTTTTATTATTTATTATAAACGTAGATAATCTGTTTTCTCCAAAACTATCTTCATTACGTAATTCAGGTTCATCATTTGTTTTTTTACCTTGCTCTCTAACATGTATATCCCATCCCTTACATTCTCGACTGTTTTTAGAAGCTATTTCTACAATATATTTATTAATTGGCATTGTTAGAATTTCTTGAATGTTTATCATATTATCTCTTTCTCCGTTAATATTTTGTATACTATCGTTGTTACTTAATGTATTATTTATTGTTATATTATTAGAATTTTGAATATTCTTATCTTTTGTTGTGTCACCATTTTTTATATCTATAACTTCCAATATTTCCAATGAACTATCATCATCATCGTCTACTGATAGTTCATGAGGGTTTATTGATTTTTCTACTTTTATTATTTTGAACTTATCATTAGGTGTACTTGATACTGCTTTTTTATTTATTTCACAATTTGTGCTTGATGTATCATTATCATCTTCTGATTCGCTGTCTGTTGATGAATAATCCCTTTTATTTGTAATTGATTTCTTTTTCCTTTCTTTTTTTATGTTAATTTTCTTTTTCTTTCGCTTCCATGGATCTTTTTTATTGTATGGTTTCCATTCCTCACTTTCACTTCCACTGTCCCTTTCTTCTGATTCTGTATCATCTGTTTCCTTATCTCGATTCTCTTCGTTTATAATCCTTATTGTTTTGTGCTCATTTTTACTTATTTCCTTCTTTTCTTGTTCGTCTGCTAATATATATAAATCTTTCCTAGGCATTTCTGGATTTACCTCCCCGTCTTTTAGTATCGGGTTTCTTGACAGTGCATCTGCGTTCGCATTTTTTATACCTGGCCTATATATAATGTCAAATGAATAACCCTGTAATGATGCCTTTATTCTATTAAACCGAGTATCTAAATGTTTAGTAGTGTGAAAATGTTCTAAAGGTTCATGATCCGTTATGACCCTAAATTTTGTGCCATACAAATAATGCCGAAATTGTTCTTTTGCAAAAACCACCGCTAACAATTTCTTATCATAAGTTGAGTATCTTAACTCTGGCCCTCTTAAACATCGTGATGCGTAAGCGCAAGGTCGGTCTTTCCCTAATTCACCTTGACTCAAGATAGCTCCTAGCATGTAATCCGATGTGTCTGTTGTAACAATAAACAGTTTTGATAAATCGGGTGCTTGCAAAAAAGATTCACTACATAATACTTCCTTTATTTTATTAAATGCCTCTTGTTGTTTATCTCCCCAATAAAATTGCCTTTCCCCTTTGATAACTTCTAATAAAGGTAATGTTAATTTGGCATAATTTTGAATAAACTTACGATAATAACCCGCGAGACCCAAAAATTGTTTTATTTTCTTTGATGTTGATGGTGTCGGATAATCTTTTACTGCTGATATTTTATCAGGATTCATCAGTATTTTGCCTGCTCCCGCAATATGACCTAATACCTTAGCCTCGTTTTTAAGGAATTGACATTTCTTAGGCTCAATAGTTAGGTTAGCTCTTTCCAATTTCCTAAGAACCCTTCCCAACCGAATTAAATGCTCCTCTATGGTTTCAGAGAATATCATGATATCGTCTAAATAAACCTCTATTTCCTCCCTTGATAACCCTTCCAATGCTAACTCCATAGCCCTCATTAAGGTTGTTGGTGCTTCCTTCAGTCACATAGCCATTCGTTCGTATGAAAACTACCTTGCGGCCCTGATGAAGCAGTCAATGCCGCGGATTCTGGATCCATTTTTATTTGGAAAAATCCCATTCTTAAGTCCATAATTGATATGTAATTTGACCCTGCTAATTTTTCTATTATTTCATTAGTAAAAGGTAATGGGTAACAGCTTCCTAATGTTTTTTCATTTAATTGCCGAAAATCGGTTACTAGCCTCCATCTTTTATTACCTCTAGCATCGAGATGTTTTGGTACAATCCATGTGGGAGAACAATAGGGTGATATAGATGATTTAATAATATTTTGCTCCTTTAACTTGTCTATTTCCTTTTTTAACACTTTTTTCAATGCAGCTGGGTATCTATATTGTTTATTTTTTAAAGGTTCTTTTGACGTTAACTCGATTTTATGAGTAATTAAATGTGTTGCTCGCAGAGGTTCATTATCTAAGCCAAAAACCCCTACATAAGGTCTAATAGTTTCACGAATCAAATCTTTTTCCTCTTGATTACTTCCCTCAAGGTCTACTAAGGTCATAATTTTTTCTAATCGTTCTTTTTGAATTTTAGGATTGTTACTTAACCAACGATTGAATTCCATTATCTCCGTTATTATTTCATCATTTTTTTCCTTAATTTCTTCCATGGTTATATTATTTACAATTTTGTCATTAATATTTGTATTATTCCTATTGTAAAAATCTCCAATTTCCATATTATATTTTTCGTCTATAACATCACATGGTATCAATTCCACCTCTGGAAGTGGTATAGTAACTGCTTCGTCATTAGTGTTACTACAATAGGCAATTACAACACCATTTTGTCTTATTGTTAAAAAGTTCCCAAATTTAACACCCGGAGCTAAATTCTGTGGCGGTACGAATCCTATATCATAATTTTCTTTTACACGAGCGAATATAGCTTTTTTCGTTTTACCCGGAATTTCTATCATATTGTCTCTCGCGAAGGGAATCCATGTATTACCTAGTTTTAATATTTTCTCTTCGGACATGACAGTGCCGTTATATTTTGTAATCATATCCCATCCCAGGATTCCATCTGCATCAATCGGATGATTATTTTGGACAAGATGGAATTCACATTCGGAATCATATATCTTTGCTATGATTACTCCCTGCGTTAAGCATTTTCCTTTGGTGAATCCATGAATCATGATCTGAGACACCTTACATACTTTGTCTTGTGCTAATATTTTATTTTTTTTTATTACTGATATTTCTGCTCCTGTATCAACATAAAAGGTCGCTTTTCCATGTGTAAATTCTTCGGCGTATACCAATATTACTGGTAAGTCATTCACTTTTTTTATTGCATTTACTCTCGTTATTCTTATTTTTGGAGAATATACATCTACCCTGGAAATATCATGCTCATCACCGAAAGTTTGTGATGAGCATCTTATTAGTTTAAATTATCAGCATTGTCAAAAGTTACTGACGATTCAAGTAAAGGTTGCTCCTTTATAAGGTTAACTCGTGCATCCTGGGAGTAATTTGGTCTCTGATTTACTTGATTATTTGAAAACCCTTGATGATTATTATTATTATTATAATTATTGCTTCCATTATTATTATGATTATTCCTCCCCTATTAATATATTCGCCCCTATCATTATTTGGATGCCTAAAAGGTCCTGTATTATTTCTTGTATAATTATTGTGAAAATTGGGATTTATTGGTCCTCTATTACAATTATTATTACCATTATATCGATTGCTATTGCTTCTGTTATCATCGATAAATCTATTCGGCTGGCCCCGATAATTCGGTTCTTGCTGGCCCTGACTGTTATTATTCGTTGCTATTTCCCTTCCTTGCTCTATATTTATTTGTAACCTATGATATTCTCTCCACTCATGACCTCCTTTATTACAATATTTGCAATATTTTGGTTCTCGTTCATTCTTTATCAATTCAGCATCATCCTTATAAAGCCTATATTCCCTTGCTTCTTCCTCGTATTCAACTCCTAAAGTAATAGCTTCTTCTAGTGATAAAGGTAATGTCGAATTTATCCGGAATGATATTTCCCCTTTTAATCCCAAAATAAATTTCCTCACAATTTTCCTATCAAAATCTTCAAAATTAATGGGGGGGTAATTTTTTTTTGTTATAGATTCTAATTTGAATGCAGAATATAAATCCTCTCTCAACATCCTAATTCTATTCCCGAAATCTAAAACTGATTCGCTACTCCCTTGTGTGCATTCCTTTATTTGTGTTAATAACCTTTTTACCAATCCTGGAGCACTAAATCTTTTACCTATATCAGTAATGAATTGATCTACCGAAGTATAACTCCCCAAATTTGATCCCAACATTCGTCTCGCGTTGCCCGTTATTTTATTGACTAGCGCACATAAAATGTGTATTTCTAGTTCCGGTCCCCCATATTGCATGATTTTCTTTATCCAATTCACTAAATTAACTATTTCGCTAATCTCTCCGGAGCATGTCGGCATTTGTCGTACAATCTCAGGTTGAAGTTTATAATTTAATTCCGGATACTGATTATAATATTGTCTCGTATTTGCTATTGGATTCCAATGATTTGTATTCTGAAATGACCCGTATTCGACACTATTTACATCTCGTTGATATTGATCCCAATTTTTACTTTTACTCATTTTAACATCGTCAAGTTCACCTTTTAAATTTTTAATTTCATTTCTTAATTTTAAAATTTCAGGTAATAATTCATTTTGAATGTTCGTTTTCGGTTTTTCCACCGGATTTTCATATTCCTTATTTCTGTCCTCTCTGTGTGGTTTATTCCCATCTTGTAACCTGGTTCTATCAATTAGTATTTCTATTCCCCTTAATAATTTTCTATTAATATATGCTTGTTCATTCATATCTTTAGGATTTGTTTCTATATTATCTTTAATCCCTTTTGATTGTGATTGCATTGTTTCCGGTACTTCCTCGTGTATTTCTATTATAGGATCGTCAATTGCATTGCTTTGGTCGTTTCTTCTATGGTATCCCATTAACATGGAATTCTGGTTGAAATTTTGTTCTATTCTATTATCAGCTATTTCTCTAACTTGTTTATTTTGTAAAGAATCATATTCTGCTATTAATTTGTCAACATTGTTTCCGCATACTCTTAGTTGTTCCTCGGATTTTGCAGCACTAGTCAGCATTTTATGAGCTGTTTCGAATGTTATGTCAGTTTCGTTTTCAAGGTCCCACTTGCCTAATCCGTTTACTGAAGATGCTACAATACGCGACTTTAAACTTTCCTTTTCTAATTTATTTTTATTGAATAAATTAATTTTTTTAAACATTACCCAACTAATTATCAAAAATAATAATATCAATTTTAAAATTGATAGTATAAACCGAATAATTAAATCAAAAATATCGAATCTAATTTCTTTAATCCCGGTTCGGGTCTCTATTCTCACAGTCTATGTTAGCAAGTATATATATATACACATATGAATCATTTAACATTGAATTTTCTTTTCTTATGATATAATTAATCTTTACTTACATAAATATGACTGCTAAAAAGGTCAGTAGTTTCCAGGTCATCACTTCTTCCTGGTTTGTAGTATTCTCTTGTAATTGTATTCTTTTCACTATTATTTTAACGTCGCGAATTTTTCGTTTACTTAATTTTCTTACCTCGACAGAAATCCTGGTCACGGCCCCAATGTTACGTCTATTATAAGTACTTATATTAATTACTTATATTTATATATATTTATTTATACTTTATTTATTTATCGCGTTTATTTGTCGATTATTTCTTTAACTCCTTTATTTTATTTCTTCGTAACAATTTCCAGTTCTTTTCTGCCGTAGCTGAATCGGTCAAAGCGATTGAGCCTTTATGAGGTTTAAGGATTTAAATAAATACAATTATATTATTTCACGTTTAAATACCGATTTATTGATAATAAATCGGAAGAGAGAATGTAAGTATTTAATTGGCTCGTGTTACAAATCTAGCGTTCTACGTATGTGTCCGAATTTACAATAATACTCGCGTTATCGCTTATACGTGTGAGTGTCGTGTTAGTTTTCGACGAGAGTCACCGACCGGGATTATATTACTACGAGTTACTTCGCGCCTCCCGAAACGCGTCTCAAGTTAATGATCACACAATAATAATTGTCCGCGAACATCACTCATTTTTCTTATTTTATAGAGACAACTGTGAACTCCTTTCAGTCCTCCCACCATGTAGGCGTTCTCATTTTTAGGCTTATTACCTTGATTTTGTTTAGATTTCTCCATATATTGTTTAATGAAAGAGTATTATCGATATCATTTCTTAATTTACGCTCACCCATATTTCTTTTTATGCTGCGTCTTGCTCCCATTTTCACTTACTTTATACAAAATTTATTATTTATTTAATTAATTATGTGAATTTCGTTACTAACGTAACAATATTATTTCCTTCAGTCCTAATTTTATTTTTTTCAAATATGGCCGTTACCAACCCATGCTCAACTTGTATAGCTATATTAATGGCTTCCTCCAATGATGATGGTCTCGCACTTCCTACATGAGGTGATATTTTTGCATCTAACCCATAAATAAAAGCTTCTATAACCAAGTTAATATATTTTTTACAGTCAATATAAAATTCCTTGTTCCGAATGATGGCGTCTAATTCCACCGCTGCATATAATTGTGTTTTTAATTTTGTCATTCTATTACCATATTCCATTATAGGTTCTTCATATTTCTGTACACACATTCTAATTTGTGCTTTTGCATTTTTTATTGCTCCCAATGTCCCAAAAACTTCTCCCATTTTTGTAATAAATTAATCAATTCTATTGCAATCACGTACACTGGTTCCCAGTAATTCCCTAGCTTCGCCAATTATTTTATTATCTAATGTTCTGAGTATATATAATTCTATTTCTGGTCCTTCAATTTCGATGGTTTTCCTAATCCATTTTATTAACCTTGTTACGTAGGTAACGAAATTCGACATAAATTAGTGACCTATAATTCAAAGTTGCAAATTATAGCATAAACTTGGTAACAACTGAAATTATGAAATAGTTGATCGGCACAAAATTGATCCAAATTCACAAAAGGTTTGGAAATAATTAACAAATACTAAAGACAAGTGGGTTAAACAGGTAGTGGGAGAATTCGAAAACTTGCAATACAGAGATTATAAAAACTCAGTCAAGAACACACAAGAGGTTCCCGGTTGATAATATTTATAAAATATATTGTTATTTATTTATATTATTATTGTTGATTGATTTGTGGAAATTTTATAAATAATAAATTAAATTATTCATTGAATTTCGGATCGGGATCCAAAATAATTTTTTTTTTTTTGGAAAATAAATTGTAAATTTTTTTAAGTAAATTGTAAAGTCGTGAGTTCTGAACTAATAAAGTACTAAATTTTTGGAATATATGAACTGCTAAAAATAGGTAATGATTAGAAAATTATTTAATAAAAGTGAATCGTCGGAAGGAAAATTAGAGCAGGAATTAGTAACTTCAAAACTAGATAAAACAGGAAAGTGGAATAAAAAAAGCGAAGAAGTAATTTCATTTCAAGAAGCTTTAGGACTTATAACTAAATCAATACCATTAGAAGTACAAATTCACGGGTGTAAAAATCATATAGATAATATAACAGAGAAAAGCATAATAATGGAGGTACCAGCTATAAATGTCACCACAAGCACAGTCATTACTGAATAATCTAGTCAAGATGATATGATAGATGATATGATGAGAATACTAGGAGAATTAAATAGATTAATAGCCAGAAATGGGGGAAAAGAATTAAATAATGCACTAGAAACAAACGATTTAAGTAATAATCATGGATTTAATAATAATGAATTGGGAGAACAAAGAATAAATAATTATCATAATTCAACAAATAATATACAACAACGATCGCATTATTATAAAGTAATGGAATTCATGCCTGAGTGTTCGGGAAAATCGGATGAAGTATTGAGGTTGTTACGAATTTAAGTAGCGTCAATATGTATATATATATATTTATGTATTATTTATTTTACCGCCGGGTTACTATTCCGCCGTAGCTGAGTTGGTCAAAACGTCTCAGCCTTTGCGAGGATCGGGTTACTTCAAGGAATGATACGATGATTAATATTCACGACTTTACGTTTATTTCATATAATCGGAAGAAAGAATTTGTTATTTGTGTGTGTGTAGCTCGTGATACGTCAGTTGTACCCTAATTGCGTCCGTTTATTAAATTATTGTTACACTTGTCGTTTTTCGTTGATTACGCGTTACTTCTTACTCGACTCGGACCGGGAACCTCTTGTGTGTTCTTGACTGAGTTTTTATAATCTCTGTATTGCAAGTTTTCGAATTCTCCCACTACCTGTTCAATTCACTTGTCTTCAGTATTTGTTAATTATTTCCACACATCTTGTGAATCTGGATCAACTTTGTGCCGATCAACTATTTCATAATTTCAATCGTTACCAATTTTATGCTATAATTTGCAACTTTTAAATTGTAGGTCACTAATTTATGTCGAATTTCGTTACGTACGTAACACATCCGGGCCTGCAATTTCGACGTCCTCGTCGAATATTAGATGTTTCCATTATCATCCAAGTTTTATTCCAGCTTCTCCTTGTTTTTATTTATTTTTCTATATATCGTCGTTTTTTTTCAAAGTTACATCTGTAACCCATCCGCGCCTGCAATTTCGACGTCCTCGTCGAATCATAATGTTTATATTGTTTGTGTGAGTGTGAATGTTTGTGTTTTGTGATTTTATTACCCTTGCGGGTCGCTACATTTGTTCTTGTATTCTCTTTCTTCCATGTAATATTAATAATTTATATACATAATTAACATACATCTTTATTTACATTATCATTTACAACATTATCGTTATTATTATTACATTATTATTATATCTATTATTATTTTAGTCTTGATGTTGTCGTTGATTCTCTGCACAGTTTGACTTGGTAAAAAAAAATTGTTACATAATAGTCATAACCCTAATAACTTATCTGAAACAGATTATCTTATTAATGTATTTTTCCAATTAAATTATTTATTCAACCATATAGAGGAGTTTTTTTGTAATGTATTATAAATGGTTATATGTAATTATTTATTTTTATTTTATCAATTTATTATTTAAATCATAATTTTTTTCTACGATACTCTTAGTTGTTGTACTGTAGATTTTTTCCATTGCAATAATTTTATTCTTATAAAGATTATTATTATTAATATTATTATTCCCGTAATAGTCGATATTCCGAATATAGTTGTATTTTCTTTAAATATTTCAACTTTTTCCTCATTTTCCCTTATTCGATTGATGGTTCTGGCTTTTTTTATTATTTCATCTAATTTATATTCTTTATTTATTATATTGTTTCTCTGATTAGCCTCTGAGTAATTATACTTTTCGTTTGTATTGTCTGTAATGTCATAAATTTGTTTTATAGTTTCTTGTGTTAGTTTCCAGTCTCTTATAATAGATTCTAATGTTAGTTTAGTGTGAAATTGTCTTATCTGTATATTTGTGTCAGTGATTGTTTTATCTGCTTCTAATTCTGTATCACCTGTTTCTGCTATACAATTTGGTTTTAGTGATAATATTCCGTTTCCTTTGATTATCTTAACATCTTCTCCTTCATTTTCGCACTTCAATCTTATGTTTTCTTCTTCTGCAACTGAGTAAAGCCATTTGTTATCTGTTTTTAATTTAATCCAACATGTTTTATGCATTGTTCCATTATGTATGTCGCAGTGGGATAAATTGAATATTTTTTCATCAAATATTATTTTAGCTTCGCATGGACTTGATTTTCCTAGTTTTTCTTTTGGTGCTAAATGTCGGCATATGTAATTGTATCGCGTTTTTATGCACTTACTCAAATTTTCAGTGGATATTTTTATGTATGATTTTATTCTAAAGTCGACTGCCATATATTTTGTTGTTGATTTTATGAAAAACATAATTTTATTTGTTTGTTGCATTACTGGGAATGGTATTAATTTGTGGAGTATATATTTATTTGTTTTGATCAATGGTATATTTATATAATATATAATTTTTTCTGCATCTATAATTACTCTTACATTTGATATTCTGATTAATTCTGTTACTGATTCATTTTTGTTTATTGGTAATTTATCGAACTTTAGTTTTTCATTTAATTTCCGTGCTGTATTAAGTACCAAATCTTCATTTAAAATTTGAGGGTGTATATCCCCCTTCATTGCTGACTGTACAATATTCTGTAAATTTTGAGTGCATCTTATCTGTATAATGATATAATCATGCAATAACTCTATTAATTCATGCCATTGTAATTCCTCTTGCAATTGTGTTGAATTTTTCATAATGGTATTTATTTTTTCTTGTAGAGCATAAGATTTTTGATCGTCTCGTTGTAATTTATTTTCTATTATTTCCGTTTGGTTAGCTAGTAATTGTGCTAATTGATCTGTCTCTTTACCCACTCTTTTTATCATTCCTCTAATTTCGTTG
This sequence comes from Eupristina koningsbergeri, assembly GCA_018907245.1. Classification (NCBI taxonomy): domain Eukaryota; kingdom Metazoa; phylum Arthropoda; class Insecta; order Hymenoptera; family Agaonidae; genus Eupristina; species Eupristina koningsbergeri. Next base: position 2,407,450 of record JACCHV010002976.1, read on the forward strand.
TCTGATTCTTCGTCCATTGTACCGAATAGATACTTGCTAATTTTTCCTATAAACGGTGCCCGTTTGCTTTTTGTTTTTGCCATTACATTTTTTATATATCTTATGTTGTCCTTTTCTTCTCTCATTAAAAGTTGTAATCCTTTAAAGCGTTGTTCACATATTTCTTTCATTATTTCATTCCTACACTTGTTTATAATTTTACTTATCAAAAGCATGATTTGTTCACTTTTAATACGATTTTCATTAGTATCTAAGTACTGTATCATTCTCCAATCTGTTCTTGACTCATATAATTCCGATAACCCTTCCACGAACAACCCAATGTTATTTTCTATTGGTTTGAAGAATTCGTATGCATAGATTTGGCTATGTACCCTGCAATAGTGACGAATGTTATGTATAAAATATTTACTCTCATTACACATGTATTTATTATGTTTATTATTTATTTATTTATATATTTTATATATATAAATATATATATATATATATATGTATGTGTACATAATAGAATTTGTATTTATAATGTTTGTTAGATGAGGAATATATATTTTTGTTAGTTGTATAGCAAAGTATTATTATACTACATACACAGCTATGTCGCCGTTATAACTCTACGACTTCATGCGATATCTGCATATTATTTTCCTTATTTTAATTATTTTTATGGGATATGCCTCTCATGGATGTCTGTAGGTTTTTTTTTTTTTTGCTTATACCAAGGATTATTTGGTTTAGGGATGTGTTTAAATTCCATTATGTATAATTATTATTATATGATATATTTTTTTTTATTTTCACTTATTTGTTATAATGATTAAGTAACCCATGTGTAATGAATGTAAAATGTTATCTTGCATTGAATGTTAATTTAATTAGTTATCGTATAAAGTCGTCTCTATTTAGTAGAAGTACATAGTTACGTCAGTATTTCATTATTGTGAAATTAAAATTAAATTGTTTGGGTTTTGTCGAACATAAGCCCCTCTATTTGGATGGAACGAGATTGAATCACCTCTCTTTTTCTCCAATATCATCTTAATGGCTAATGTTTATCGTTTATTATTTATTACTATTATTTGAATAAATTTTATTATATATTATTATAATGCATTTGGTATAAGTTAATGAAACTTATCGTCTAATGTAATGAAACAAATTGGCTCATTGGTAGCGCGTCTCGAAGTCGATTCGGCGGACCAGATTCGAACCTCGGCATTTTCATTTTTTTTTTTTCATTATTATTATCATATTTAGTATCCATTTAATATGTCATATTAATATAGTTGATCAAAATTGATTATATATTTTTCCACTACAATCTGTCATACAATGATTAATATAAGTTTACGAAAACTCATATCGTTATGTAAAGATTACGCTGGGGTCATTGGTAGCGTACGTTGGAAACGACTCAGCGGATCCGGTTCGAATCCTCAGCGCTTTTACTTTTTTTTTTTTTATAATTTGATTTATTAATATCCCCTTTTTCCTTGTTGCAATTTATTGCTATTGTTATTTATTTATTATTATTATTTTTTTTTTTTATTTTTTTTTTTTATATTGTACGTATTTAAATTTTTAAATGTAGGCCGAAGCGTAACCCGAAGCCGAGACCGAATGGCTATTCGGAGTTATCTCTAACTCCTTAGCGGAAGGTGAAGGTTACAAGAATTGAAATTACAATACTTCCGTATACAAAGACGAATATTTATTATGTCAATTAAATTAAAGAGGAGACGCGACGCTAGTAATCCACGGTTACCGTAATAAAAAGATTGACGTAATATGTCGTATTGCGCGTCGCGTTAAAGTAGTTAGAATTTAGTATGAAATTAGGGTTTTTTAGTTAAGAGATGTTGCGCGATCCGCGGGTCCGTCACGAATAACTTCCAAGTCGGCTCGCGAGAGCCGCGGAGGATGATTCTCCCTGATTTTGGAAGCATCCGCGAGAGCAGCCGCGGGTCCGCGGTCCCACGGTTGGGGTGCTGAGTTCGCGGATTCCTCGGGCGCTTGCCGTCGGCGCGCGTTATCGGGACGACGAACGCCGTCCCCGCGAGCCGCGTAGGCTCCGAGCGCCCGGAATACGCGTATTCAGCATTTTCGGCGTGCGGGCCGCTGAATGACTAGAACACTCTTATCTATGTTCCCGCGGGTTCGCGGTCCCTTTCCTAGAACTTAAGGTAATACGTTGCTATGCAGCGGATGCAGCTGCATAGCGTACGTAACACGTCCGAGGCCGCCCCGTCAACGACCCCGTTGGCGCCACTTAGGAATGTGATAAGATGTTTGTTTTAATGTATGTGTGCGTGTTTGAATTACAATATGTTCATGTAACGCATCTCCTCTTTTTTTATAAATTTATATGCAATATTTTAAAATTTTCGTTTCACAAAATTTCTTATCGATACAATAATTATTATAACTATGATTTAATAATAATTATTGTTTACAATTTATATGTAACATATGCTGTTTACAATTAATGTAACATGTAAATATAAGAGGAAAAAAAAAATTTTTTTTTTGAATCAGTGGATCGTTGATTATTATCTATCTTGATCCACTTCCCTCTTAAATTGAATGGTTTATCATTGTTTTTTCTAAAAATCCTTCGTTTCTCAAAATGGTGTGGTTCAGTGGTATATATTTTTTATTTTAAAATTTATTTATTTTTTAGTTGATCTGTAGACTGAAACAGTCTATTAAAATTAGTTATTTGGGAACCCCCCTTTTTCGTTTTTTTTTGAAAAAATTGACATTTGATTCGTGAAGTGTTATTATTATTTTTGTATTTTAATAGCCCTTCGGCACTTAAATATGATTATAAATATAATTATTGTGATAACTATAACAGCAGTAGCTATAGTTATTCCCGTGATTTTTATAGATAAGTTGGTGGAAATATTTGTACTACCAATTTCGCTTATTAATTTAGCTCTTTCCTCAATGTCTTTTAATCTGATGTTAGTTATTGTGTCTTTGATTTTATAATTAAATGAATCATTTGTGAAAGTAGAAATTTCGTCTCGTATGTTGTTTAATTTGTCGATGTTATCGTATAGCTTAGTCAGTTCTAATTTGTGATTTTCCAAAATAATGTTAAAGTTGTGATTACGTATGTTATAATCCGCGTACAAGGTTACTTTCTGCGACTTCCAAGTGCAATTTTGATTGACTTTAATAATTCCACTTCCCTCGATAATTTCGTTCCCGATTAGGATATCATTGCAATATAACTGCATTTCCATATTATGCATTGTGGAATATATCCAAGTATTTAGACCCTTTGAGTCGATGGAAAAATGGCTTGCTCCTATGGGAGATTATTATGTCGCAATTTTTCGTTGTCAAAGGGTAAATGAGGGAAAAAGATCGAATTTCACAGGGACTGTGTTCGTCAATTTCTTCTTCTTGGCTTATTCTTGGACATAGTAGATTGTCGTTAACCTTTTTGCAATTTTCCATAGAGTCAGTCATCAAAGGGATAAATTTGCTTGATTGACTATTTATTGCTATGTACTCCGTGGTGGGCTTTATATACATGAAAGTATCGTCTATGGCCTGTGGTTCAGGCCAAATCATTATTTTGAATAAAGCATATGATTCGTCGCCTATTAATGGTGTCGAAATATAATAAATCAAAATAGTATGAGCTATCATTATTTTAATTTCGGATGCCCTTAGTATGTCGATAATAGAGGAATTGGGCTGTAAGGGCAATCTTAATCCGTTACTCGATTCATTAATTGTTTTTATCAAGTCACATGGAGGATTGTCGTTAATAAAAGCATCATGTATAATACCTGATGATGCTAATGTTAACGCTGTTGTAATTGTTTGCAAGTCCCGGGCAAATTTATTATTTTTAACCGTCATTATATAGATGAGTTCGTCTAGTCTATCAAAGTTTCGTTGCATTTCATTAAATGTTGAAAGAATTGAAATATTTTTATATAAATTAATAATATCATCGTCTTGGCTAGATAACTTTGAATTTATTATTCTAGTTTGCTCGTAAACCAAATTAGATATTTTTGAAGTGATATTATTGGTTTTTTGAAGTGCATTCATTATTCTAGCTTCCGTTTCTTCGTCTAACCTACCGAATAAATATTTACTAATTTTGCCTATGAAAGGTAAAAGGGAGCGTTTATGCTTTTTGCAATTGGTTTCCGATAATAGATTTCTCAGATGTGAAATACTCTCTCGGTTGTTGTCAATTAAATCTTTTAAGTATTTAATTTTGTTTAGGCACCCATACTCTGTGAAAAGAGTATTGCACGTTTTGTTAATTTTGTTGAAAACAAGCAAAGTGTCTGCGTCCATTGTGAGGAATTCTTTTAAGTTAATATGTTGTATTGTAATCCAGTGTGTTTTAATTGTACTGAGCATTCCGATTTTATGTTTGTAAAATCCCGGGTTATTGGTTGTTGTGATTGAGCCTGCTTCGTTAACTTTAGGTAGCGTCCCGGCCCTGTAATAAAGGGTTTGACTGTATCAGTTGGTTAATAGTATGAATTTTACTCTTAAGCGTATTTACAGCACCAGTGCATAATTTATATAATTTTATTTGACTTAAAGGTGTATTACGTAGGTCTTTGTTGTGGCAGTGAAATAATTTTCCGTTATTAATAAAATTATTTCTTAAATTTTAATAACCTTATATTTTGTTATATTTTTATAAAAATTATTTTAATACAAGGAGTCACGATGCCTGCGTTTTTGTATGCCTCGGTAATTTAACCTTCCTTCAGGCAACGCCTCGTGCCCTTGCCCTGCCTGCCCTTATAATATTAATGTCAAAATTATGATATTATGCATTAATAAATTACTTTTGGTTAAGGATTTTATTGGCTTATTAGTTGGAATAAGTGATAAAAGTTACTAGTGTTATGTTTTTATGATTGATTGCGAGTTATTTTTATTATTAATCGTTTAAATATTAATTGATTATTATTATGGAGTTGCGGGTGGCTAAAATTTTCTCACGCGTCACGTCTAGGTGTTACCACCGGAGGGGACTCGCGGCGCGGGATTGGTCGACGGAGATTTTACACCGCGTCGGCATTTTTTGCTTATTTAAACGGGTGCCGGTCCATGGTGAAATCATATAGTGATTATACACAAGTGCAACGAGCATTCAACTGACAGTATGGACCGTTTATATGCAGAATTATCCGTTGTGGCAGGGGGTTTCCCGCGGCTGTTCGTTCAGCTCGTGGCTGTGTACTTCGAGTGGAGCCGGACTGGGGTAAGTACGATTTTATTACATCATTAGGAGTGGTTATTTTTTTTCCCCTTTTTTTTTTATATATAATTCATTGTTTGTTCTTAATTTCATTTTTATTTTTATTCCTTTTTTTTTTAGTTCTGGCCATGGATGGGCAAGACGACGCCTTTGTGTCGTCGCGTGGCTCTCTTGTCATTAGAGGGCGACGCGGCGACGTTCGAGGTGGTAAAAAGGATCGCCGAGGAACATCGGCGGAAAACCAGCCGAGACAGGGCGATTCTGCGCGAGGATAATGATAGCAACCAGCATTGGGGGTGCTTCGTGCCTCCCACGACTGCCAAGTAAGGAAATTACTATTTTGCTTTTATAATTTTCTTATATTTTTTCTTATAATTGCTTATCAATTATTTTATCAATTTAATTATCTTATTTATTTAACTAACTTCGTAAAAATTTTTCTTTATTATTTTATTAATTTGATTATTTCATTTGTTTAATTAATAACTATTATTTCCTCTTTCCAGAGAAGTATGGTATGCCATACTTAACGATGAGGAGGCGAAGTGCGAGGAGGAAGGGCGTACCTACGCCTTCCTCATGGAAGAACAAGCAGCCGCCTAGCCTGATAAGGCCCCTCTCTCGCCGGCTCTCCAGTGCTCGGACCGAGCAGCCGGAGACGAACCGTCACGAGCGCCGCGATTAATTACGAAAAATATTACTATATATCATTAACATTATTATTATTAAGAATACTACTATTTATATTATTACTATCATTATAACAACTATTATTGTATATTACAAGCAATCATTACCAAAATACTTGATTTGTTCCTTTCATTTTATTCCCTCTCATTTTAGCTGTAATTTATAAATTTCTAAAATGGTTCATTTTATTTTTAAATTATATTAATATATTTTTTATCAATATTTTTCAAAATAGTTCATTTTATTTTTAAATTATATTAATATTTTTAAATTATTAATATTTTTCAAAATAGTTAATTTTATTTTTAAATTATATTAATATATTTTTTATCAATATTTTTCAAAATAGTTCATTTTATTTTTAA